>JARHVA010003753.1:75000-540000 GCA_037957365.1 Torreya grandis | reverse complement strand
TAGGAGATGGGTGTGTAGATATCAAGTGGTAATAAGGGATAAAAATCCTATGAAGCACCAATGGTCTGCTCACCCCTTTCCTGATACACCCCTTAAGGAGTACACTCAAAGAGATTAAGACTAAATAGCTTCCTCAAAGATATAAAGTGTTAGTAATTGATAAATTTTGAAAATATTATGTGTATACAAGAGTGTCATACCATAATTTCATGACCAAGAATATGATTATAATCATGATTATGATTATGCAAAATATTGGTATGACACTCCCAATGACATAAGACCTACTGACCAAATTTTACCCCAAGTCAAATTTTAGTCAACCCTTACTATTTTTAAACTTTTTAAGAAGGTTTTATATGTCATATGTGGTTTCCTATTGTCTTACATGTCTCACTTACCCTTTCCCTAGTCCTTGTTGAAGTCCACCCTCTTTGTACTAGGTTAGTCAATTAAAGTCAAAGGTTGGTCAACCCTTGTCAAAGGTAGTAAAAGGATAAAATTGTGTTTAAAAAATGTCCTAATATGGTATTTTACATGTTTTAATAAGTTTACAAGTCATAAATTGGTCATATGTTAGGTCCCATATCACAAAAAGGGGCCTTTGGTCACATTTTAGCCCATTTAAAGACTTATACAAACTTATGTGCAAGAAATTTTATCAAAAAGGTGAGTTTCAACTTTTAAAAGGTCAATATCATGTTATTAGTAGTTATATGTCAGCCAACAAGTAGTTATGATTAAGAAATGGTAGTTTCTCCTTGTTTTTTAGGCATTTTGGGCACTTGTATAGATTTCTTAAGTCCACCATCAGTTGAAAATGTGGTGGAATGACTCTTCACCTCCCCATATGTCATTTACACATTTTTATTACAAGGATAATGCAATAAATTTCATCTACAACTTGTTTTCTTCCATTTTCCATTAGCAAGCTAAGGAAGGGCAAATTCAATCACTTACTTTGGGCCATACAAACATAATTGTAAAGAGTGATTCTGGGGTTGGAAATTAATCTGAGTACACTTCACTTTCATATAAATAAGTTTTCATTTTGTGCCTCATCTTTTATGAACAATCAATTTGACTCCAGGTAGATTTGTATGGATTTGCAACCATGAGGGGGTCATTGTTTGAGCTTGTCTTAGATTTTCTTACTTTGGATTGATGGGTTTATTTTTTTAGGTGATTATAAATTATTTTAAATACATTCCCATTATTCTTATTATTTTTTAAAACTCATGTACTTATGGAAGCCTCTTTTAAGCTTACATGTGCTTCCAACTGCTCTTGTACATTCTCAGCTATCTCAGGTGCCATTGAAAGAGTTTGATGATTTATTTGAAGAGTTACTTGATGTATTTTTCCTATTTTAAGGCTTAATTTTTCATTTTAATGGGTTATATGCTCTCCAACAAGATTTCCTTGTGCAATTCTATGTCCTACTAAGTAAACACAGCCGAAGGATCATCTACAGGCCCTAGTAATGTCATGGTGGCATATATGGAGATGTGATGAGATCTCATGATAAAAATATGCCTATTTATGAGGATCATGATAGTATTGTTTAAGATTGATAATTGTCAAGATGTTATGAAAACCACTTCAAAAGGGAGATTGAAGACTGTTTTGGTCTCTCAGTCTTTAAATGACCAAAATAGAGATCCTTGAGCCTTTTTGGGATAAGATACACCATGACCGAAATATTTTATAACGATATTGGTCATTTTTCCTAATATAAATATCCAAAAAATATCCTATGCTAATTTTAATGGGTAGAGGGTGAGTGGAATATGGATTTTGCAAGGCCTAAAAGTGGCTAAAAACCACTAAAAAAGGACAGTGACATCTACAAGAAACTGACTTAAAAGGACCACTCTTCAACCAAAGTTTCATCCTAAATTAATGATTCATATTTAAATGTCATTTAATATGTAAAAGGAACAATTTAAGTCTCAAATACCTTCCCAAAGGTATATTTTATCCAACTTTGAGTCATGATCAAACCCCGTTGTTCGTACATAGGCCTATGAGGGAAAACATAGTCAAGAAGGGTTAGTAAATAGTGAAGTTAGAGGTGAGAATTTAGGTCTCATTTTAACCCTTAAATGATAAATAATTTTATTTTTGTGATAATATAACTTCATTGGAATACCAATAACTTTCAAAAAAAACCTAATTCATGCCCATAAGCACTTACAATAGGCTTAAAGGCATGACTATCGTAGTTAAGGCAGGGTGTACCAGTTGAGGACCTAAGTAAAGAATTGATATGATTTAAAAGGTTTAAAAGAGGTATAAAATCATAATGATAACATAATTACATAATAAACATGAAGAGGGGGTCAAAATCCATAAGTCAAGGCTCAGTGATTACCTATAGGTAGGGGTTTTGAGAGTGTCTCAATCCTCATCAAGCAGTGGCCTAGTTTTAGGAGTGAAAGAACTTGGTGCAAAGGATTGAACTAAATCTTGGATAAATTTATGAATATCACATAAATTAATTTTTAAACATAAAATTATGATTTTATTGTGTCTAAAAATCATGACCCAAGCTCCAAACAACCTATAGCCAACATTTAAAATAGTGTAACCCTCCTAGGCAATCATGGATCTAATCTATGTGTCCAAAGGCATGGAAGTGTTTGAGGGGAAAATAGAATATAAAATGGTTTAAATAAATCATTGGAATCATTAATTACCCTTATATGTCATGGAAAATAAAAATATAACCTTCATTTCCTACAAGTATAAGCTCTACTTTACCTACCTTCATCAGGCTACTTTGTTCAAAGTCTGCCTTGGAAATGTCAATAGTTTGATGATCAAAACTTGGATTTGAGTGATAAAATTTGATACATATAATACTTGGGACATATAATACACTATAAAATTATCAATTTTCCATTTATAATAGATAAAACTCCCTTTTTTTTCTTAGATTAGGGGTAGTTTTCAATGCACAAAGAAGACAGTTTTGGGGAAAATTGTGAAATTGGTCACCAATAGGAAAGTAGACCTTGGATGATGGTTGTATAAACTATAAAAAACCCCTAGAGAGATATAAAACCTTGATACATTATTTGAGTTCAAAAAATATACCCTACACAAGGAGGGTTTTAGTCATGTGTGAAATAAACCTTCGAGCTTAGAGGCCAAATTAAGGATAATGTGCATTTTTAGCCTTGTCCATGCTTTCCACCTAACCAATTCATACTTGAAAAAGTATGTGAGATATGTTTAATAAATTATAAAAACTAAAAAATCCATCAATCTAGCTTTGTACTCCTATAGCTAAATTATATACTCCATCAATATGACTATGAACTCCATCAGCAGAGCTTCGTTACTTTCATCGGCCTCATAGAATGTAAAGATTATAGTGCCAAGTGTCAAGGAATGCCTATTGGAGAGTGATATTAATGATATGTGATGATTGAGATTTTTTAAGAGAATTTCATGATTAAAAAACTCATAATTTAGGTGAAGGCTTCTTTGTAACTCTCCCTCCTCATCACACATGAGACATTTGTCCTAACTTACTTTGGAATGCTCAAAAGGAAGCCTATGATGAAGGTAGATTGCAAGAGAGAATGATTGAGAATATTTACTATGACACACTTGGAGAAGAGGTTAATTTTAGATGAGATGATGTGTAAATTAGTTTCATAACTCATTTTCCACTACATACACATGTATTGTAACTAATTCTCACCTTTGGACACTTGTCCTTGTGCCTCTTAAACTTCTCTCTTCTTCCAAGTTCTATAAATTCAAGCCATTTTGTCTATTATAAAAGATTCCAACTCTTGGTATGGTGAATCCCTACTAAAATTTTACCTTGATTTGTACTTAAGTTAATGAGAAGTAAGATGGTTATACTCTAAGTCCATTTTCACTACATGTTGAAGTGATCCATCTTGAATGTCAAGTATAGATTGACTTCATATTGTTTTCATGCAATCCTTGAATGTGTTTCTAAAAATGACTTCTCTCCTAATAATTTTCATGAAGTGTATGTTTTTTTAATAGACTCTTGAAGTGTGTATGAGTTTTTTAGTGTCATATCTAACCTTCCCTTCACTTACCTTTATTTGTTGAGTTGTTATTTTCCTTTATGAGAAATAATAATTCTAGGGAGCTCCATTAATGGTGTTGAGGCTAGTTTGGTTATCTTAGCTCATTATGCAAATTCCAAGTGTATGAATGGAAGCAAATCTTTGTATATCACCTCCTAGTTTAGGTTTGATTTATGTATTTTTCTCTCCCTTTTCACCCATAATAGGCAATTTTAGTAGCATAAGCACATCAAGTCATATCTATGGAGCTAGCCCTTAAAATCTAGAGGTTTGCTTCCACTATAGGTGCCCCACACACCTAGAAGTATTCCCATGTTGGAAAAATATTGAATAGGCTTGAAAAACCTCTTCTAGGGTGCAAGATTTGGAGACAAAGTTATGACATGCCCAATGGGATAGCTGATCCTAATTGCTTCCATTTCAAGGTGAATGTTGGTCTTGACAAGCCCAAGGTTGTAGAAGTGTTTATAATCAATCATTTGGTGATTATAAAAGGTGAGAATCTCTAGTTTTAGATCAATTTTTCCACATTATATTTCATGGTCAAGAGGAAGAAGAAGAGATGGCTAGGAAACATGCTTTCCCAGATTTCAACACCCAAAATCCAATCAATCTTCTTGCATATGATCCTATCCCTCCCAAAGCCACAAAAAATCTCCCTAAATTAAATGGAGAAGGTCCTATTAACCCATCTAAACACATTAGGGACATCTTAAATTTTTGTAATTTCTATAATATCACTCAAGTGAACATAGATATTAGGCTAGTTACCATGTCCCTAAAGGGTAAAGCCTTTGATTGGTATAGGACATTAGTAGGTGGTTGCATTACTAATTGGGATGGCTTTGGAAAGTTGTTGGTAAATAGTTTTGAGAATAAGAGTGATCACATTTAAATAATCCATCAGTTGAATGTGAAAAGGAGAGGTCCTAATGAATCCATGGGAGATTTCAATGAAATATTTCAAAGAACATGGCATAGGTTTCCACCTATCATGAGACCCCCTCCAATATTTATGTCCCCCACTTATCTCAAGGCCATTGGCACTGATGTGGTAGTAATGGTGTAATCAATGGGAGGATTTACTTTACTTGATGCATATGAGATATTTATTTAAGTTTATAATAGTTTGATACTAGCTAGTAAATTATCCCCAAGAGTTGTTATGCCTTTGTTATCTCATAGTTCAATTAAAACCCAAAGTGTATATAAAGTTCCCAATGCCAATTTCAAGTCTCTAATAACTCCAAATAATATGGATAATGATATATAAAAATATGAAATGATCAAGTCATTACAAGCTCAGCTCAAACAAGCTCAATTGCAAGTAAGTACTGCACCCAATCCCTAATACAATTACCAAGGTCATCAAGTTTTCAATAGGTAGCCTAATTGCTATAATCCAAATTCCATTCCATACCAACCTAGTTCAAGGAGAGGAACACTTGGATCACTGGGGAGAATCACAAGGTCAATTTTTTAATGATGGTGTAGGAGGTTGTCAAGCCTTAGTGGCACAAGAAAGAGTTATTCCTTACCTCACATAAGAAGAACAAAACCTCATGCAAAGGGATACTCATATAGAGAGTAGCATCCAAGGTATCATTATTGTGAACTTTCAAAGGGAAAAAAACTATGTGAACAAGGTTGATAAAACACCTAAATAATTGTCATTCAGTACCTCTTCTCTATTGCCTTCACAAATTAAAGATCAGTTGATTGTTCCTAAGACTCTCCAAGAGTTGGAAGATGATGCTACCATATATGAGTCCCTTAAACATATTTAATATGATTCCTCAATTATCTATGATGAATATATTGTCATTGGTACACATCTTCACCCTAATGGATCAGTCTTTGAGCTTCAGGAAGGAGTTGATGATATGGAGGATGATGATGATCAACTTACAACACAAGATCAAGAAGAGGCATTCATTAGCCAACATGATGTTACATAAGAGATTGGTAATAAATTTGATGAATTTAAAGTCCTTTATATTGACCATGAGAGTTGTAATTTTGGGATGATCTAAAAAATTTTGCTTGAGCTTGAATTATGCATCTTCGCTTCATGAAGAGCTTGAGAAAATTTTTGAAAAAGATGTTGCAGCTAAACCTATTAAATATAATGAAACACCTCCACAAGAAGAGAAAGGTAAGCATGAATCATCTCAATAAAATCAAATTCATAATGTATATAAAGAGTACAAGGTGCAAAGAGAGGTAGTAAGTTTTGATGAACCTCTCCCATACATTCAGCTACAAGAACCACCAAAGCTTGATGGAGACCTTACCTTTCAAAATGAATACAACCCTAATGATGAAAATCCACTTGAAATTAAGGTTGAGGTTGAAGATCAAAATGAGTTTAAAATAAATGTAAAACCACTTGAATCAAGGACTATGGTTTCCATTCAAACCAAT
Source organism: Torreya grandis (assembly GCA_037957365.1). NCBI lineage: Eukaryota > Viridiplantae > Streptophyta > Pinopsida > Cupressales > Taxaceae > Torreya > Torreya grandis. The sequence continues at coordinate 533,500 of JARHVA010003753.1, read as the reverse complement.
CAAGAGGAGTATGTTTCTATTGAACACATGTTCTTGGCTGTGAAACCAAATGAAGTCAATGCAAGCACCATGGGAAGTAAACAAGGTGTTAAACAAAAAAGGATAATACCTAAGTGGTAGCTTGCACACTCTTCTATTCCACTTCAAGGAGATGGTATGAAAATATTTCCTTTTGATCCAGGAGGATCAATTATTGCTATCTAGTTTGTACACTTTAGAGTGTGTTTGTTTTAGTTTGTTTTGTGTTTCCTAAGTGCTTCATTACATAAGTGTGCTTCCTTTCCTTTGTTTGGTGTGTTTTTTTGTTTATGTATGTGTGTGTGTCAACAAAGTTATTTTCCTTGCACCAAAGGTTTTTTCAAGTCAAATAGATATCTCATATACATGACTCTGTGCCCAATGGAGGTGTAAGGCAACTGGTCTTAGGCATAGCTGGCATGCCACCCCTAGGAATCACCAAGACTATTGACCAAATTTAACCCCAAGTTAAATATAGGTAAACCCCTACTATTTTTAAACTTTTTAAGAAGGTTTTATATGTCTTATGGGATTTATTATTAACCTACATGTCTCACTTACCCTTTCCCTAGTCCATGTTAAAGTCCACCCTCTTTGTACTAGGCTAGTCAACTAAAGTCAAAGGTTGGTCAATCTTTGTAAAAGGTAGTAAAAGGATCAATTTATGTTTAAAATGTCTTAATATGTTCCTTTAAATGTTTTAATATGTTTACAAGTCATAAATTGGTCATATGATAGGTCTTATATGACAAAAAGGGACTTTTTGGTCTTTAGCCCATTTAATGAATTATACGGACTTCCATGCAATAAAATTTGTCACAAAGGTTATTTTAAATTTTTAATAGGTCAATATCATGCTAGGAGAAATTATATGTCAGCAAAGAAGTAGTTATGATCAATAAATGGTAGTTTATCCTTATTTTTAGGGTATTTTGGGAACTTAAACAGACTTCTCAAGTCCATCATTAGTTTAAAACATGGTGGAGTGAATATTAACCTCCCCATATGTAATTTCCACATTTTTATTTCAAGGATAATGAAATAAAGTTCATCTTTAACTTATTTTCCTCTATTTTCCATTGGCAAGCCAAGGAAGGGCAAATTTAATCACTTGTTATGGGTTATATAGGTGCAAATTGAAAGAGTACTTCTAGGGGTGGATATTAATCTAAGTACACTTCACTTTAATAAAAATAATTTTTAATTTTGTGCCTCCTCCTTTATGAATAATTATTTTGACTCTAGGCAACTTTTTATGGATTTACAACCATGAAGGGGTCATTGTTTGAGCTTGTCTCAAATTTTCTTGTTTTGGATTGATGATTTTGTTTATTTTAAGTGATTCTAGATGATTTTCAATAAATTCTCATGTTTTTTCTTATTTTTTAAAAATCAAGTACTTGGGGAAGCCTCTTTTCAGCTTCCATGTGCTCCCAACTACTCTTTTATATTCTTAGTTGTCTCAGGTGCCATTCAAAGAGTTTGATGATTGAATTGAAGATTTCATTGATGAAGGTTGTCTACTTTAAGGATAAATTTTTCATTATAAGGGGTTAGAGGATCTCCAATGATATTTCCTTATGCAATTCCATATCTTACTAAGTAAACACAGCCTAAGGATCATCTACAAGCCCTATTGGCATCATGGTGGCATATATGGAGATGTGATGAGATATCATGATAAAAATACACATATTAATGAAGATCATTCTAGTATTATTTAATATGGATAATTTTCAAGAGGCTATGAAAGCCATTTAAAAATGAAGAATGATGATTGTTTTGGTCTCTTAGTCCTTAATGACCAAAACAAAGATCCTTGACCCTTTTTGGGATAAGATACACCATGACCAAAAGAGTTTATAATTATCTTCGTTGTTTATCCTAATATAAATATCCACAAAAAACTCCTATTATAATTTTTAGGGGTAGAGGGAGAGTGGAATATGCATTTTATAAGGCTTAAAATTGGCCAAAAACCATTGAAAAGGGGCAGTGACATCTACTAGGAAACTAACTTAAAAGGACCACTCTTCAACCAAAGTTTCATCCTAAATTCATGCATCATGTTTTAATGGTATTTAATATGTAAAATGATAAATTTAAGGCTAAAATATCTTCCCAAAGGTATAGTTTATCCAACCTTGAGTCATGATCAAACCCCCTTGTCTGTACAGAGGCCTGTGAGGGAAAACACAGTCAAGAAGGGTTAGTAAATGTGAGGTTGGAGGTGAGAGTTTAGATATAATTTTAACCCTTAAATTATTAATAAGGTTATTTTTTTCATATAACTTCATTTTAATACCAATAACTTTCAAACAAACCTAATTCATTCCCATAAGTACCTATAGCAGGCCTAAAGGCATGACTGTCACAGTCAAGGCAGGGTGTCCCATTTGAGGACCTAGGAAAAGAATTGATATGGTTTGAAAGGTTTAAAAGAGAGATAAAATAATAAGGATAAAACCATTACCTAATAAACATTAATATGAGGTCCAAATCCATAATTCAAGTCTCAGTGATTACCTATAAGTAGGGGCTTTAAGAGTGTCTCAGTCCGCATCAAGCAGTGGCCTAGTTTTAGGAGTGAGAGAACTTGGTGCAAAGGATTGAACTAAATATTATAAATATTGATGAAATATTACCTAAATGAACTTTAAAACATAAATTTAGTTTTATTTGTATCTAAAAATCATGACCCAAGCTCCAAACAACCTACAGCCAGCATGTTAAATTGTGCAATCTGCCTAGGTAGTCATGGACCTAATCTATGTTTCCAAAGGCATGAAAGTGTTTGAGGGGAAAATATAATATAAAATGATTTAAATACAAAATTTTATGAATTAATTACCCTTATATTTCATGTATAATAAAAATATAACCTTCACTTCCTACAAGCATAACTTCTACACTGCTTACCTTCATCAAGCTACTTTGTTCAAAGTCTACCTTGGAAATATCAATAGTTTGATGATAAAAACTTGGAGTTTAGTTCTAAAATTTGATAGATATAATACTTGTGACATATAAGACACTCTTATATGATCAATTTTCCAGTACCAATAGATAAAACCCCCTCTATTTTATCTTAGAGCAGGGGCAATTTTCCATGCACAAAGACGATAGTTTGGGGAAAATGGTGAAATTGGTGACCAATAGAAAATTAGACCTTGGATTATGGTTGTATAAGATGTAAAAAAACCATAGAGATATATAAAACCTTTATAATTTTTTTGAATTAAAATAGGGTACCCTACACAAGGAGGGTTGCAGTCATGTGTGAAAGAAACCTTTGAACCTAGAGGCCAAACTGAGAATCATGTGCATTTTTAGCCTTGTCCATGCTTTCCACCTGACCCATTAATTATTTTATATGTATGTTATAGATGATTAATCCATCATAAAAACTAATAAATCCATTATTATAGCTTTAAACTCCTACATTTTAACTATAGACTCCCTTAGTATGACTATGGACTCCATCAATAGAGCTTCGTTACTTTCACATGCCTCATAGAATGCAAAGATTCTAGTGCCAAGTGTCAAGGAATGCCTATTAGAGAGTGATATTGATGATAGGTTATGATTGATCTTGTGTAATATAATTTCATGATCAATAAAACTCCTAATCATGTGAAGGCTTCTTTATAACTCCCCCTCCTCATCACACATGAGACATTTGTCCTAACTTACTTTGGAATGCTCAAAAGGAAGCCTATGATTAAGGTAGTTTTTAAGAGAGAATGATTGAGAATATTTTATATGCCACACTTGGAGAAGAGGATAATTTGGGATGATATGATGTGTAAATGAGTTTCATCACTTATTTTACACTACATCTCCATGTATTATAATTAATTCTCACCTTTGGACACTTGTCCTTGTGCCTCTTTAACTTCTATCTTCTCTCTCTTCCTCCAAGTTCTATAAATTCAATCCATTTTGGATATTGTAAAGGATTCCAACTCTTTTTATGGTTAATCCCTACCAAAATTTTACCTTGATTCATACTTAAGCTAATGAGAAATATGTTGGTTATACTCTAAGTCCATTTGCACTACGTTTTGAAATGATCCATCTTAAATGTCAAGTATAGATTGAGTTCATATTATTTTCATGAAATACTTGAATGTGTTACTATAAATGAATTCTCTCCTAATAGGTTTCATGAAGTGTATACTACTACAATATACTCTTGAAGTGTGTAAGAGCTTGGTAGTGTCATATCTGACCTTCCCTTCACTTGCCTTCATTTGTTGAGTTATTATTTGCCTTCATGAGAAACATTAATGCTAGGGAGCTCAATTAATGGTGTTGAGGATAGTTTGTTTATCTTATTTTATTATGCAAATTCCAATTGTAATAATGGAAGCAAATCTTAGTGTATCACCTTTTAGTTTAGGTTTGCCATATGTATCTTTCTCTCCCTTTTCACCCATAATAGGTAGTTTTAGTATCATAAGAACATGAAGTCATAAATAGGGAGATAGCCCTTAAAATCTAGAGGTTTACTTCCAATATAGGTACCCCACACACCTATAAGTATTCCCATGTTGGCCAAATCTTAAAGACGCTTGAACAACCTCTTCTAGGGTGCAAGATTTGGAGACAACAAGACCTACACATCAGAATCCCATATGTTATTCAAGAACTATATGGAAACATTTTTTTAACCAATTCATTGGTTAAGATTCAATAATTTTGAATATACACATCTTCCTCATATCTACTCATCTTTTTTATTACTTTATTGTTTTACATGTGTACATATGATCTTACATAATCCATTCTTATAGCCCTTGGCTTTATTTTCTTTGGCCATTTCCTTTTGATTGTCTATCCCAATCTAAAAATATATGACACTTATCTTATAATGATTATAGTACACATATTTTTTGGCATGTTACTCATTCTTGTATATTGATTATCTACACATAATTTAGCTTCTATTTGGGCTTACATTATTTCATACTCTTACTTCTATATACTACATGATCACACATTGATTCTTTTCCTATAGGGGCATGAAAATTCTAATCTATACATAAAATATTGAGTTACATTATTGTAATACACATACATAGTGGGGATATATTATTTTATTTTACTCGCTACACATTTCCATGCTATCTCATCAAGTGCACACTATGTATGGACACATGTTAAGGATTGTTCATATCCTTCTAGTTTTTTAACTTTTGAAGCCATTATGTTTTTTCTTATATATATTTAAAAACATTAATGTATATCAAAAAAATAAAAATAAAAATATTTAAATAATGAAAAAACATTAAAATATGTTAAAAATACAAAATAAATCAAAATATTCTTTAAAATTAAAAATCAAGACCTAAGCATAACATGAGTTGTTTATTTACTTCTTTACATATGTTATTTTTCACACGTTTGGTAAATAGTATATTCTTTTTCATAGACACATGCACTTCATGAGGTATATGAGTATGATGTATGACATACAATCTACATGTATTTTTTATAGTAGATTCCTTTCTACCAAGTGTCCAAACGTATGTTTGGACATAATATTCTATAGGTTACATTATGATAAGTTATATCTATTTATGACCTTTATACCATGTTTAGATATATATCTTACATGTGTCTTCATAATTAATCATATATTACACTATGACACATGAATATTTTGATTTTTTATGATGTGAGATTGATACATATGGATGATGTAGGATATTTTTCACTTGTTCTATGCTCCTTAGATATTGTTAATTTCTTGCATGATATGATAGACATTGTTTTCTTATATTGTGTATTCTTTTGCCCTTGTGTGCAACAATTTATTGACCACTTCTAAGATTTTTTTTTTTTTTTTTGGTATGTAGAACATTTGAACATGTCCTTTATTTGTGGTCCTTGGCCCTAATATTGCTTGTGTGTGTGTGACATTTTAACATTTACCTTATATGAGGCCCTTGGATTTATGGGTGACATTGTGTGTTTTGTTGCTTCTAATTTTTTAGCTTTATTGGTGGTGCAATGATCCATATCATGCACTTTTAATATGTAGTCTTATTCTAAGATGATTATTTTACTACATGTTTCATTGCTATATCTATCTACACATGAAACATATATGCCTAAAATTACATATGTTTCATTCATGCTTAAACTAAAATTATATTATTATGATGACATACTCTCCACATGATGGCATGTTTCTACATTATTATATATTTATCAAATGATAGATTTAGTTCTTATTTTGAGATGAATGACTTGCATGATACATCCCTCATCTCAAAGGGGGGCATTATATTAGGCTTGTCTTATAGATTCATGATAGAGTAAAGGTTTAAAAAAATTAAATTAATTCAAAAAATATATTTCATGATAGAGTATAGGTTTCAAATATTAAAAGTAATTTAAAAATCATATTTTATAATAGATCATAGGTTTCAAAGATTTAAATTAGTTTATAAATAAGACACATGAAATATATTATCACTTTGATAAGAATTATGGGCATATGAAGTTCATATTCAATCACTTTATAGATGCTTAAGTACAGAATCATACATATTTGAATGTATATGCATGGGCATATACAAAATGATTATAAGAATATAAAGTACATGTTTCATATGTAATTATAGTTGAGCATATAGATTCATAGCATTATATATAATTTGACATGTATTATTAGGGTATGATACTAGTTCATACACATATACATTATTTCAAAGCTTAAAATCCATGATACTAATTTATGTGCATATATAATATAATATAGTTTACAAATTCAAATGAAAAAGGTTGTTTTTTTAATTAAAATTTGTTAGTATTGTGGTCATGATGGGGGCATGAATTTTCTTCATTCTATTTTGATTAAAAATATATAATCTATATCCATATGTATCAGTGTGACTCATTCTATTATAGGTAATATTGATGCTAAACGTCCTTGGAATTACTTATAGAAAACCTATTGTGTGGTTCCACCTTCTATTATGATTGATGCACATTTGAGCCTAGTGATACTCAATGGAATTTGCATCACTTCTATATATCCCATCATGTTTCCACATTATTTTGTATTAGTATATTAAGTACTTCTCTCCATTCATGAGAGTTGGATCATGTATCTTTCCAACTCAAAGGTTTGATTAGTTATTAGAAATTAGGACTTGATCACTCTCAATTCACCAATGGTTCAACATGAGGAACCATCTCTCCAAGTGCTTTATCAAGGGGGAAATTTTCTTCAATGATTCATCATGATTCTTACAAGTTACATGGAAACATAATTTTATCTCCATACAAGTATACTCCTTTATCTCTTTTTAAATTTAAAATTTTAGACTTTTATGTTTTTTTTTTAATTTTAAATATGAACTTTGGATACTTCAAGTGTTGTTTCAGGGTTTGTTAAATTTGATTGTCTTTCACAATAGGAGTTTCATATCAAATACAAAGTGTGTTTTACACACTCAAGTTTTTATTTCTCATCTAATCTATGAATTTCATTACTATAATAAAAGGGGTGTAAGTGTAGATATATAAATCTTGTCACAAGTAATTGACAATTTTAATTGTTGAAACATCTTAAACCACTTGATGTATGCCCAAATATATAAATCTTATTCTCCTTTCATATAATCCATTTATGTGTGTGTTGGGAAGGTGGGTGTGGGGGTGGGGGATTGACCATAATGTCCCTAATTATTTTACACGGGTTCACACTAGGAAGATAGGTCCACTACCATAAACATATCCACCTAGTGTGGCCTCATTCTGTGTTATTTGACATCTAGTTTCAAAACCTCAAAATATTAATTGGGTCTTATCCCACATTTTTAAATGTTGGTTAGAGGATATTTTCAAAACTTTCACTATATTATCAAATCAAAACATCACTTTAAAGGGACTTGATTCCTAATATATAATCTATCTTTTACACTACTTTACATTGAGAAATGTGTCCTTGTTGTTGCCAAATTTAATATCAATCACTAAGATAAATCTTAAATCACATCTAAATCTTTTCAAATAAATTCAAGATCTAACATTGTCAAGTATCAAATCTAAATTTACAACTGCATGCATATAGTTAAGGAGCATAATTTCACAACTACATAATCACTCTAGGTGGGAGAACTACATGTTACTTGATTCCTTCCTTAGAGTATATAGATTCATACCTAGTGGTAAATAATTAAGGGGGTGATTAGGGTTAGCTTTGACCATTACACTCCCCCTCACTTTTTTTATAGGTTTGTAGCTCTCACAAGTACCCCTAGGGTTTTCAAGGCAAAGAAAAATAGAAGTTTTTATGAGGTAATCATAAAAGCAAAGTTTTGTGACCAAAATTCCCCAATCCCTTAGAATGTAGACCCCACCCCAATATTTTATATGGGTTTACCTTGAATAATTTCATGAATTGAGCTAAATATATGAGGTCATTGAATTTATAATTTAGGGTCATGTTATTTATTATGTGGCTATTTCTCTTTGACTTCTAATTTGATTTAAGTGCTTTTGGGTGTAGTAATTTATTTCAAGCATAATAATCCCTATGAAATATTTTAAAATGAGAGGACAAAAAATGACTTTATATAATTTTGAATTAATTCAAATATGTTTTAAACTAACTTTAACATCTTCAATTCAAGTTTTGTCATTGGCTGTAAAAAATCACACTTAGTCACATATAATCACATGTAGAATCATGAAGAGTTTATCTTACTTAGTAAAGAGGGATCCATTTGGAAATTATTTGTATAATCCCATTGATACAATGCTCTTTCAAACTTTCAATGTTTATTCCATGCCATGTATCACATTTTTATATATTTGTGGTCATTCACATTTATTCATGGATTATTTTACATGTATAAATGCTTGAGAAAACCACGTATCACCTTCTCACAAATTCAAAATCACTTGGGTCCCTTCACATTTTTTTCATTCTATGTGCCTTGACCTAGTACAATAGGATCCATGTGTTAATTTATTTCTTGGTCACTTCATGTTGGTTTTATGCCTTCACTTTCATATTCAAAGTTGTTTTCTAAAGTAGGCCCAAGTCATTGGAGTCATGTTGACTGTCATTCATTTGCATACTTGTAATCTTATAATAATATTATAAATAATCATATTTATGGATATAGGACTCATTTAGATCACTCTATGTGGAAATGTCCTATTCATTTGTATCATTGCAATGTATTAAACAAGGTAGTTTTAATGAGTTCTAACTCACAAGTTTGAAACCCATTTGGAAGGTGACACTTGTCATGAACATGATACTTTGAAATGTTTTGATTCCATCAGACCCATACATTCGTTCCACATGTCACATTCTCATAATGTCATAAATATTTAGATTTGGAAGATCCAACAATAATGAAATAGGTTTGTATAGCCTCATGAGTTTGTCATTCAATCTAGTATTTCCCCTTGTCACCATCTCATGTTCTCATAGAGTTGAAAGTTTTGGTGTTCAAATGCTAAAAATAAATTCATGACTATGTGAAATAACACCACATAGCATGAAATGAAATAAGGATACATAATGGAATTTAGGTGGCAAGTTCATGGGCACATGAATGAAGTGGCTTAATTGAATAGGAAGATAGATCATAGAAATTATATTTAAATGACTAGACATGTCATCTTTTATCCTAAATTGAAATTGATTTAACATTTTAGGGTTTTACAAGTGTAAATCCTAAGTTAGTTTAAAGGGATGAGATGTCTAAATTAGTTAAATAATATGTAATAATTAACCATTGATTTATTAAGTATTTTTATTTTGAATTTATAAAAATAGTAATAAATATGTGCAAACAGATACTTATCTAGAAAATGACTATCACAAAAGATTTGGATTCTAAATACTATGTTTTGGATAGGTTTGAGTGTCATCAATAGGGTCTTGGGGTCTAATTCTTTATTATACAGTAGTGCCCCACCTAGATAATATCACCATGCTACTATAGTGTCCTTAAAATAGTGATAGTATCCTCTTTTTAGGATTATTCCTATTTTTTGGGATCACCTACACCTATGTTTTTGAGTTCTATTCTTGTGCATGAAATTTGGAACTATGTATTATGCCTGGAAAATATGATTTAGAATGTAAACCCTAATCTTCCTTGTAAGTATGGACTAAGCTAAAAATGTATGTTTATTAATAGGACAGTCTATACATACTCAATACCCCATTGTGAAGAGAGTTGCCTACATACCAATAATCTAAGGAGGGATCAAGCCTAATGTAGTTCTCCCACCTAATGTTTGGTGAAAGTTTAAGTGAATTATAGAATGAGAATGGTTTTGAATGCCTTGAGTGTGTTTGAGATCAGAAATATTTAAAATATAGGCTTAGGTTTATTATAGATGTTAGTTTTCATAATTAGGGAAGAATAGGGATTAATTACCTTGATTTTCCTCAACTTGTTTCTTATTTGAGTAGGCTTTTTGCATTTAGTTTCTATCTAGTGGATAGAGGTCTAATAATCTTATATTTATAGTGATCTATAGATTATGTGGATAATAAAATATGCCTAGTCTGACTATAAGAGGGGCACACATTTTAAAATGTATCCATTCAAGAGAGTTAGGGTAACTGATACTAGCACCAAGTTGGGGACACTAGCACCATGTGGGTCTAGTGTCCTTAATGTGGCATTAGTGTCTAGCTAGAATATTGCTAGGCACAATAGGTTAGGATCTAGGAATGCTATTATGGGACTATGTTTGAGCCTACATAAGGTGTTTATGGTCCACACAATGGCTATAAAGGTGTGATAAAGGCTATAATATAGGTCTAGTGCTAAGCTAGGAATAGGTTGTCTTCACCAACACTCTTAGCATCCGAATACAACTTTTAGGTGATTATATAAAGGAAGGCATGCATCCAAGTTATAATCCCCCATGAAAAAGGGTTATTTAAAATGTATTGAGCTAGTAGGAAAGGTAGTTTAATTTCATTACTTCACATGAACTAAGTTAATGGTCGAGATATTGACATAATTTAGAAGTGATTGCATATCTAAAAAATGTTTGAAGAAACTAATCAAATATATAGAGTTACTAATCCTCCATATTTCAAAACAACTATAAATTACTAACTTAAATTCATAGTGAACATTTAATCTCAAGACACTAAAAAAAATTCATGATCATTTGGACACAGACAATCCAACCCTAAAAATACAAGACACAATGAGATATATATGTTTATTTAACATAGATAAGATATTCATTGACAGTACATTCAATTTTTAGGCTTTAGGCATGGATATTACACATTAAAATGCCATATTTTAAGAAATTAAACATCACAAGGATGTCAATGATGATGAAAAACTCTCCATTGAGAATAAGGATTACTCTAATGATATTATATCTATCAAGGTGACTATACTACATCAAGTTGTGTCCAAATAATAGGTATATTCCTATGTAAACATAGTCTATAATATATCTTTCACCACTAGATGTACTAATGATTTTGTGGAAACATTAAAAAGAAGGATTCTAATAGCTTTCATAGTTGGAGTTTCATATGATGGCTATTACCAATTTCCTAAACTAAGCATTGTGTACAATCAAGAAGTTTATGCCAAATAGATATAAGTCAATGACATCAGATAAACCTTAATGGACTAGTTATAATGCAATAAATAATTCCATATGTAAATAGAGAATAATCTCTATTCCCATATAATAATTTCATATGCAAATATAACATAAACTTTATTCCTAGTTGGTAATTCAAGAAGGGAGTTAGGTTTAAAATGGCCCTAATGAATAGAGTATTTAAATTATTATATATAGACCTTGTTGATGAAAACTAGATGCCCCAAATGGCTATTATCATTGATGGTAGAAATGTTCCTACCCTAGGGAAATTATTTTATACAATCTAGCCCAAAAAATTCACATGATGAAATAGGGGGAATTTTTATATATGGTGTTCTACCTCATAGATTCCATTTGTTTTACCATTGACTACCTAACAATTGAGGCACGGACTCATAATTTTGGAGTCTCAATTCATAATCCTTTTCTATTTTTTATATTCACAAGTATAGGCAAAACATAAAAATGATTATAGACCAATTTTATCCACCCATTTATTTAGTTATTAATGAGAGGCCTATGCCTAAATTATCTAATGAAATAAGGAGGACATTGGTCAAAATTATTGCTTAATTATATTACTCAACCTTTATAATCATAATAATGGAAGGAAAAATGAATGATCCACTAATATTACCAATATATGTCCCTCACAAGTTACTATAGTAGGAAATCATCCATCAAATTATGATTGAAGTCGATAGTATATGTAAAAATTCTAAGCAAATTATGATACATCCATTTCCTCTTTAGGTGGGAAGGATAAACTTCAAATTTTGTTCACATTTGACTAAAGCTGTAGCTCATGTCTTCTTTTGCATTACCATCTAGTGATCTACATGGAAAAGTGATGGCTCATCCATGAGGATTAAATGGAAAATCTAGGGTTGTCTACCATAATGAGACTCACACCTTATAACACATTTTCATCAATCCTTAAGATGAAAAAAATCATAAAAAGGATGAATATAGTTGGGGTGACTGTGGAGAATACCAAGAAGGTCTAGTTTGGCGTAATGAAGGAGAGAGAGATTACTCATGAACTAGAAGATGAATATGTTCCATCTATATATGATTGCTTGATAAGGAGTGTTATAAGGACATTCACCAACACCAACTTATCCAAAAAATTATCCTTTTCCTCAGGTAATTTTTTCACCTACTAGTTTTTTATCCTATTCTAATTATTAGTGCATTATCCCAAGGGAAAACTTTAGTGGTTGGCTCATCAAATCAGGTGAAAATTACTCAAATAGCTCCACATAGTCTTCTTAGTATTTTTGTTGATCCTAATTCTCCTTCAATACTAAAATTGGAAGATGAACTTGTTCTCCTCCTCATAGCCTAGAGAAACCACACCCACTATTGAATATTATCAAAAGGAAATTATGCCAATGACAAAGGATTTTATCCCAATATACTTCAAATTACCCTTTAATCCCATACTATCCCCTATATCTACCATGTCAATTCTTATCATTATGGCCACTAAATTTACTCTATGCATTGTAATGGATCTACCCCAATTTATCCAGAAGATACTACATTAATTTATTTGGCTTAACATATTTACATATGATAATATCTTGTTATGCCTTATATTACTTCCACTATTTATGCACTAATTACCACAAATAAGTAATTGAATAAAAAACTCCATCTTCTTGGAAAAATGAATAATATGTATTCCTTTTTTATCACTTCATATTTTGAAGTCATAAATATGCTAAGGTTCCCACACATCATTAGTTTCAGAATTACAAAACCCAAAGACACTGACAAGAATAATAAGAAGAAAAAAACATTTAGGAATGTAGTCACCCATCCTTTTGTGTCTAATTCACCAATTACACTTCCTCCATTTGCTTCACCTATCACTTCTTCTCCCCTACTTTAATTATCCCAACTTTCATTTCCACACCACCCAAACCATATCTTATACCTAGGGCCACTTCATCACCATCCACTACAATATTTGTCCTAATCAACACTTTTTTTCACATGTTTACATAAGTATTAACCTCACCTATAAATACTAAACCTATTGTTTATACTACCCTTGATCCCATTGTAAGAGGAAAATTCTAGATTAAACCAATTTAATTAGCAAATATGCATAGGCTATGGTTATTGTGGGCAAGCCTAATATTTTGATGAGGTTTCATCAATCCAAAGAGTTGTGAAAGAGAGTAACAAAAATTAAATTAAAATAGGTTTCCAAGATAACCATATATGAGACTAAAAAAAGAAAGTTTCACCTTGACCAAGAAAATAAAAACTAGGTCAAGTGAAAAGGATGATTTTGGAGAGGACCTTGAGTCAATCATTGAGGCTATATAGAAGATGAATAGGAGGATTGTCGATTATTGGAATGAAACAAAAATGTTAAGGCTAAAAATGCACACTAAATATATAATCCTAGACAATGTGCTTGATGATGTTGAATAAGCTCTAAAGTATTTGTATAGTTTATTGATGAGCATTGTTGAATCAAAGGGAAGGAGCACTCCCTTGGGCCACAAGGTTTAATATTATATTAAAAAGCTAGCACAAGTGGATCCTAGGTTTTCCACCTTAATCAAACAAGGCACTTGTGTACACTAATATGGTCCAATCATGGTCATTGAATATGAATATATCTTTATATGAATGGGATATATAAATGCATGTACTACTTTAGATCAAGGATAAATTAGTAGATAAGATTTTGGGACTACTAAGGGAGGATGACATACATGAATTTTTGTTTCCCAATGGAAAATTAGCCCCCAATGACCACTTCACTATCCAAATTTCTACCTTTGTGACAAGATTTAAGGATAAGAGCATTCAAGCTATTCAAGGTACTAGTGAATAAATAATTGAATTGGTATTGTATGATAAAGATAATATCTAGAGGTCCATTTCAATTAGATAATTCTTACATGACCCCCTTTTAACTCATGACTTTTTGCTAAAGAAGGTAAAATTACTTTTATGCCATCTAATTGTGGATATAGATCACGTGGATAAGTAATTTTATGAATTAGCCTTATTTATTTGAAGTTAGAAAGTATGGCTAGTTTAAAAAGTTAGATCAAGTAGCTCTTCATCTCTAGTTTCTCCTTCAATTTTGGCCACTTCCTATATTTAAGTTTTCTCACTAAATTCTATTCAACCCTAAGCATTTTGTGGATTTCCTAGATATGTATGAAACTAATTATAGTTTTTTATTATTTTTATTTACATTAATTTTTCATCTTTTCATTATAAACTTTGCCCTTTGGGCCTATTTATACTTTGTATTTTGATCTCTCTTACAAGAAGAAGGATCTTATCAATATCAATAAAGCTATGAAATTATTTATTAAAATTTAATGTTACTTCATTTCTATTCTATTTCTCATAATTTATAGATGCATGAGTAATTTTAATTAATTATGAAAAATTGGTGTGATTATCTAAGCATTTTATTTTTGAATAAGTTAGATTGAGCTAATTGCTAGTCTAATTATTTTGTATAGAGAAGCTCTGATTTAAATCTTTGATTTGTGATTCAATGTGTTGTTTATAATTTTTCATTAATTAAATTATTTATGTGAATGTTATGAAATTAAAATCAAATATATTTCCATAGACTCTCCACTATATTTGGCTCAGTTTGATTTATTACTAGAGCAAACCCAACACTAGTTTGAATTTACTTGGCTAATTTCATAAGTTAATTTCTTTACAAGATTTACTCCATGTAGACATAAGACGCTTCTTTTCTCCATTCCATTTCTATATTTTTAGGTTTTTTCATCAAATATTTCCACCTTAGTTTAGAATCATATATTTATAATCCCATAGTAGGCTTTAGAAAGAGTTCATCTAGTTATAAAGTCCAAAAAAAATTGAAGGTAATAGGTAACCACATTACCCTCATGGCTATTTCACCTCTTATATACTCATAAAACCAATAACCACAACTAATTCCCTAGATTACTTGTCACCAATCCTAAAATGAGAGGGTGAAAACCCATTTTTCATGGTGTGCATAAAACACACATCAACATATTTTAAATTTCAATAAGAGGGCCACCATAAACCTAACAAATTGGATATTTTCCATAAACTCATTAGATCTAACTTATAATTAGTCTTGACGTTAATTCAACCATTAGATACCCCTTGAATACCTTGATCTGATAAAGGGAGACCAAAAACTTCAAAAAACTAGCTAAATTCCCCAATGAACTTAAATTTTCACTAATACAGACCTATGTCTTGGTTGGTAAGATCTACTATAAATGTTCCTAGGTATTTTCATAAATTACCTAGGAACCCAAAAATATATCTCTATAGAATCACACTTAAGGGAGGATGCAATACTAAAGAAAATATAACTTCTTTTAAATCTTCTCTAAGACTATTGAATGTCCAACATGAAGATGAAGCATGTAGTATCTTTCCCTTTACATTTAAAGACTCTACATATGACTAATTCTTTAAATTTATTGAGGATTCTATCACTAGATATGACACCTTTCAAGATACCCTTTTAGTCTAGTTTAGACAAGTAACTGACCTTGATATCTTGCACCAATGCTTTATCAGCATGAAAATGGAATCTAATGAACCTATCTAAGTGTTCAATATAAGGTTCCAAAAAATGTATAGTCAAATTACAATATTAGACAAACGTGATACCCAATGAGCATTGTAAATTTACAAGAATGTCTTAGACCCCATGATAGTAGTTTTTATTTATAGGTATCCTAATGTGACTGACTAGACATTATATTATGTTATATCCACTAATATAGATAGATAATCAAATCCTCAAAGTTATATGTTTCATGATATTCCCAATATCAACCCAAACATGTTGTCCCTTAATCCAATTCCTCATGTGAACTAAAATGTCCCTTTTCTCAGTCCACTCTTGATCACTCATGTGTTATCCTTAAAACACATTTCTCCAAATCATAATTTAAATTTATTAGGAGATCAATCCTCTTAAAATGTTAACACAAACTAAAATCAAGTTTTGGTCCCTGCCATCAATACTACACAAAATCTAACACATTAATCCATAAAAGGGGAATTGGATGCAGTATAACACATGGTCTAAAAATTAAGTAATGGCATCATTAGTCTAAAAAATAAAAGAAGAAACACTATTTGGAAGAACACCTGATTTGGGTTTTTTGGGAATAATGGAGTTTTAATCCTATTTTAGTTAATGATCTGGATTAATAAATTGGTACAAAATATAACAATAATTATAGTCCTAATTTGTGCAATTGTTTATCTTTTTCACCTTTCTAAAAATGGAAATAAATAGGAATAAATATAACTTAGATGGAAATAAACCTAGATAGTTGATATAGAGGTTAAAAATGGTTGTGCAAGATTGGGAAGGTGTCGTAAACATAAATATGGATTTCATTCAATGAAAGGATAGGTGCACTAAAAAGTGGATGCTTTGGTGTCTATCACTATTGTCCATTCCTACTACTATTGTCCAAACTAATTATAGAGACTTGAAACTTTATGGTTAGTTGCATTGTGCCTGTGTGAGCCTACCTATGAAAAATTGAGTGTTGGTTGTTGATGAAACTCATTGTAGAGCTGATTTTGTCTTCAAACCCTAATTTTCCATCATGCTTGATAAAATGATATTTGAGTCACTTGAGAAAGAGGGGGGTTAGTATGTAAGATGCACTAAACATGCAATCTACACCCCTTATGTGGCTACACTACCTACATACCAATACTTTGAAGAGGAATTAAAAAATATGTAGTTCTCCCACCTAGTGTGTTTTGTGCAATAGTGTGATGTAGATGAAAAATGTTAAATTGATAGCATTTGAGGTGGCTAGGGACTGGTATGGGGATTTGAGTAGGTGTGTAGTTGTGTTGGGTGATTATATGCAAATAATAGGGAAGTTTGCCTTAGTGATTTATTTGTTTTCTTACTTGTTTTGTAAGTTTGGTCACCTCCCTTTGTAAATAAACTTTAAATGGGATTTTATAGGGAATAATTGGTCATGGGTCAGATGTATTCATGCTAAGCCAACCTAATTAAGTATAAGCACCAAATGAAAATGACCATTGGGTCTCAAAGTATAAAAGGATAAGAGAAATAAAAATGGGACACTTTGGTGCCTAATGCTATATTCCAAATGGGGTTATCCTATCCTACAGGATTGGGACTTGGGGGAATAGGATTGACATAGGGAATATTGTCTAGTTGAGGTGGAATCAGGGTTTAAAAGGTTTTAGATGACTGGTAATGAAAAAAAGGTGTCTAAAAGGGTAATAAGAGTATGCAAAAAAGACCTTTGGATGGGGTGTTTCAAGACACACTCAAACTACCAATTTGGACATTTTATATGACTATATTCCCCCCCCTTTATTTTAATGATGTAACAAAGTGAAATACTAGGATAAATGGAAAATAAAAATCATACCTAAACTTACCTACAAGGGTGAAGCCCATGAACATGTGTGATGTTGATTGTGTGTAGAGGGAGCATAGCATGAATCATAAGTCTGCAAAAGAAAACAAAGAATAGATCACTTCTTAATATACATCATATGTCTAAAATAATAATGTACAAAAGCTAGGTAAAATAGAGAGGAAGAGAAAGGAATGAATACACCTCACTATGTACATGAACCAATACAAAACCTATTGTGATGTTGAGTGATGTTTGAATGATGTTGGATATGTGTTATACCAAGAGTAATATCATGAATAGAGTTGAGTGCTCAATTCCTTGAGGGTGGCCCAAGAATACAAAGGTTGGCCCTTTGGCTCTATCATTACCCACTAAGTGTGAATTTATGTGATCATTAATGTGTTAATCAATGTTTGGACTATGTGTTTAATCCCTTTGAGTAGGTGGCTCAAGAATACAATGGTTAGCTAGTCCTTTGGCTCCATCATTGCCCATTAAGTGTGAACTATGAATTGATACGAGTGAAAATGTGTGGTCATATGAGATGGCTCATGAATCCCATGAATGCTTTGTAATATGATAATGTGGTGTGGATAGTCAAATGTGTACTGAGAACTAAGCCAATATTGGCCACTCTGAAAGGTGAAGATTAGGCTTGTATGAAATCCACTCCAAAACTAATAACTAGGCTTATATGAAAGCCACTCCAAAATGATTCAAACCACCTAAAAATGGAATAAGGCACATAATTGTTGAGAATACTTAGGTAATACAATTAACTAGAAATAAATTGAGGCTAATGTGCCATGCACATTAACCCTAATCACTAGTGTCTATAACATGGATTGTGATCTAAAAGTTGTACCAACTACCCAATCTAAAACTAGAAGTGAGAGCCATCATGTCATGCATGATTCCCTCTATATCTAGATAATCTAAGTAAAAATATACTAAAACTACCCAATTTGAACTATATTATAGCTGATAAAACTATAATTGACCTTACCTTTTTGTATGTTTCTAAAAATTTTGGGTATTTGGTTGTTTGGACTGAGCACCAAAAAGTAGACACTTTGGTGTTTGATGCTATTATCTAATTTTAGTGCTCTTGTCCTTTACTATTTTTTATGACTATTCTATATTCATCACTTTTTTTTGGTCTATTATACATGTTTTTAATTCTAATTATTGTTCTAAATGTTCTAAAAATTAATTTTTGATCAACAGAGGGTTCTGATCTCTATGATAAAACCCCTATTTATCGCCCCCTCTTTTGAGGCTAGGAATGAAGACCCTTCAATGACTACCCTCAAAATAAAGATCCTCATAAGTATGTTATGTTGTGAAATACATGATATAGCAATGATAATCCAAAATATATCACAAGATATAGAATAGTTTGTATTGGAGATTGTTAGATCAACATGGACATGCCTAGATAGATGTAATAATGTAATAGCATGTGCATTAGACTGAACTAAAACTATAAATCTGGTTAGTTGTTAAGGAGGGATGGAGTATGATGTCCATCATGGCATCTAAGAAGGCAAGATAATGCATGATGTGGATCATGACATTGTAAACAACTGAGACACAAATAAACACACAAGGAAAGAAGTATAAAAAAGAGGCCAAGGGGGCAAGTAAACAAGGGACATGGACACATGTCATTAAAATTATAAAATAAAGCATACAAGGGATGTTCAAATTCCCACATACACATACAATTACAAATAATCAATATTGGCATGAGTGCCACAAACACATACAAGAGTAAAAGCAAAGGACATTGGCAAATATCCTAAGGCACACACAAGTAAAAAAATATGAATAGAGAAATAAAATCACATATAGCTACTCAAAGCAATAAAATAAGGCATGTAAATTCTAGAAATACTATCACATATAATTAATCAAAGCAATAAGTGAAAGTATACAAAACATGTAGTACAAGACTAGGTAGATGCTAAGAAATACAAAAGTGTTATATACTGGTGAGTGTCGATAGAATAGTCTATGTAAGTTAGTAAGTAATGTGCATCAACATGATAACTAGAGTGTGTGGTGTAGGAATGACATAACTTGGATGGTGTAGTCATGTAGAAGATGCCCCTGGTGGGTAGATATGTCAATGTATGTCTTGAATGTAGAAGTAAGATGCCCCCTCAATCGATAGAGTGAAGTATCAAGGATCTAGGTGTCACTACACACACTCAAAGAAGATCAAGTGAAGTATGGTAATGTAGATAAATCGACAAACAATAGCATATAACAGCAAAATGTAATTCTAACATGGTAGTAGACATGTAAAGCATGGATAATGCATACAGTTGAAAAGTGTTTTTGGTGTTTTAAGTTATTTGAATGTTTTTTGTATTTTGACATGTTATATTTTTTTTGGTATTTTGAAATATTGTTTTATTTTTGGTATTTTGAAATAAGCTATATACAAGTGAGCAAAAACACACTATGTACAAGTAAGCTGAGAAATTATGTACAAGTAGAAAGAAACTATGTACAAGTAAGCTTGAGAAGAAATTATACCAACTAATGAGTCTCATAAGATACTCCCTATTATGGTGTCTTATATCAAGGAAAGGGATCATGCATGATCATGAAGCATAATGGAAGGGTTGAGACTATGAATCTAAAAGGTGTGTATGTTGTAAGTTCTCTAAAATATATATAGTGCAAACTAATTGTGGGATCCCCCTAGAACTTTGAGAAGTGGATGAAACTATGGGGATCTTAGGGGCCCATTTGTTATAGAATAATCTATCTAAAAATGTGCTCTATGTGTAGAGTCATGAAACCTCAATGATAGTGTTCTAGGTGTGAATATGTAGCTAAAAACTATCTAGAATCCTAAAACTATCATTGATATAGTGGTCACTCTAAGAGAGGCCTCCATGGAAGTGTATAAACTCTCTGTGTTAGTGATGGAGGCCTTAGTGTGTCTAAATTTTAACTATAGGAAGAATTGTAACTAGTGAAGAAGCTAAAAGTGGTGACTACAAAGTAGAGGATGGCTCTGAAGTGAGGAGTGGTAACTCCTATGGAACTCCACCAAATATAAGAACTTGATTAGCATGAATGCACTTCACACATCTATGAACTATAGATGGTATTTCATGAAGTTTATGGATCCATAGTCGACCAAGCAACATGTCAAAGAATCCTACATTGGGAATAATATTAAATGGTGTGGCCACATGTTCTAGACCAACCTATAAAGGAAGTACAATCCCACCCAATTAAATCTATATGTGCCTACTGAATCCACTAATAATTGTATTTGACAAGGTGATATCCTACTCTAAATATCCCAAATGCTAAATTAATGTCATAGTGCACATGTTCACATTGGATTCATTATCTATGAGAACACTATGAATGGAATGGTGATCAATGTAGGATCTAATAAAGAGTGCATAGTAATTTTAATCATCCTCAACTATCTCTTTCTCTAGAAAGGATATCATAGGTCTAGCTATAACTCTAGAATTATACACACCAATCATGTTTCTCAAAGGATGTGACTCAATTGAAGGTGTATGGTATGTAGCTGGTGGATGATGTGCATTATATTCATGGTGAACACTTGATGTACCCTCTATCTCCTATTTAGAATGTTATGGAAAAGGATCTAAGAAAAATTTTAGAGCCTTTTCCTATGTTTGCTTTACCTGAGGAGGCTCAATTAGAGTGCCATGATCAATAAGGTTTCCATCTATCAAAAACTTTATCTTGTGTCACAAACTAATGCATCTATTTGTTGTATGGCTTGGTGCCTTGGGAAAATCATAGAATAAAATCTAATCATATCCACATGGAAGAGGCTTTGTTGTATCAACTTCTTAAATAGGAGGGAGAGATATGATATTGCATTCCAATATTTGTTGTAAGACTCTAGATGGAGATAGTGGTATATTGGTAAAGACTCACCAAGGAGGCACTGATAAAACTAGTTACTAAGGGGGCTCCAAATTTGCATTAATTATAGGTTGATTTTGACTTTTGTTATCATTAACCTTTACTTTATATGGGACTTTAATGTTACTCATGTTTGGTGTTTTTTATATGCTTGTGTACTTGAGTTTTCCCATTGAATGTAATTTGACTTCCCTTTCCTTTAGTGTATGACATAATTCAGTGAAGGAAGAAAACTTTTTGAACATTATTGATTCGTGCAAAGTTAGCAAAAGACTATGTTTGAAGAGATCTTACAATTCTTGATCGGTCATGCAGCTAGTCATTCTAGCCAAGATAGTCTTATATCTAAGAATATAATCTATGAGATGCTTATGTAACCCTTGTTTCTATTATACAACTTGGGCATAAGAAACTTGTCACATATGTTACTGATAAAATGAGCTAAGAACATGTTAGCTAAAGGATTGAATGCATTGACTAATTGATTTAGTAGACTATAAAACCATTATAGAGAATAATCCTTTAAATGTCATGGAAATAACTTGTTTAGTAACCAGTCATTTGGCACATAGTCTAAGTATGTTGCATGAAAAACTATCAAGTGTGTCTTTGGATCACCCTTTCCATCATATAGAGTGAGCTTGGGTTGAACAAAACTTGGTGGCAATGGTGTATAAGTAATATGGCATGCCAATGGTGTATAAAGTAGATTAAAATATTCCAAATCATGTGTTGATCTAGAGGTACCTTACTCAAGATGTATCACCTTGTATTGAAGAGATTTTATATCTTACACAAGGATAGCCACATTAGGAGGTGAAATGTACTAGCCATAATTGGTGGTGCCACATAGAAAGGTTGGGATCCTATAGGGGGTTTTGAGACATAGTTGCCCCTATAGTGTCATTTACAATAGGTTGTTCTAAAATAATGGAAGACTCGATTTGCTTATCCATTTTAATTTCCATGATAGATTTTAAGATAATGGCATGATCTTGGGGTTGTTCCCTAAGTCTCTCTCTAAAACTCTATAGAATCAATTTTTTGTTGATGACAACATCATTATCAATAATAGGTGGAATTGGATCAGTACCCCCATGTGATGCAGCATGAGAAATGGTGTGTACATCATCATTATTATTCTCATACTGCTCATTTGTATAATTATCATCATGGAAATTAGTGTAATTTGGATGTGTAGGATCTATAGTAGGAAACTAAGCTGGTTATTTATCTATGGTATATGGATGGGTTAGAAGAATCTGGGTGAATTAAATAGGGTTGCCACTAAGTATTTCACTTTTTTTAAAAGGAATATATGCAAGGAGCTTAGGTGGGATAAGGAAAACAACTTGAAAAATGAAAGAAAAGATTAAATAAATGCAATCTAGGATTTGAAAAATAGCAAACTAGAATATGCATAAAAAGGATACAAAGCTCACTAACATGTAAGGTGATACCTCAAAAGCATAGGGACCTAGTATATTCAACTAGGGTTTGAAATAAATGATTTTTAAAATTATTATGGTGAATTTTAAAAATTAAATGTGAAATTTTGATTTATATATATAGAAAAATATTAGAAAAATATTGCTAAAATCAGCAAGGAATTTTCCCTAGGGTTTCTAAGGTTTTTATGCACAAATGAAGTAATTTGGATTCACTAAATGATTTAAATTTTTTTGGAATAATAGATTTTCATTCTTATTTTAATTAACGGTCTCAATTAATAAATTAGTAAAAAATATAGCAATAATTATAGTCCTAATTTGTGTAATTGTTTGTCTTTTTCACCTTTCTAAAAATAGCAATAAATAAGAATAAATATAATTTAAATAGAAATAGACTGAGAGGGCTGATACAGAGGCTAAAAATAGTTGTGCAATTGGAAAGGTGTCGTAAACCTAAATCTAGCTTTTGTTTTGGCAAAAGGATAGGAGCATCAAAAAGTGGATGCTTTGGTGTCTAACATTGGTTTCTGTTCTTATCACTATTGTCCAAACTAATCACAAAGATGTAAAACTTTATAGGTAGTTGTGTTATGCTTGTTTGAGCCTATATATGAAAAATAAAGTACTAGTTATTGACAAAACTTGTTTTAGATCTGATTTTATCTTCAAACACTAATCCTTGATCATGCTTGATAAAATGATATTTGAGTCACTTGAGAAAGAGGGTAATTAGTGTGTAAGATGCATTGAATGTGCAATCCACACCCCTTGTATGGGCACATTACTTACATACCAATACTTTGAAGAGGGATCAAGCCATATGTAGTTCTCCAACCTAGTGTGCTTTGTGAAATAGTGTGATGTAGATGCAAATTTCCAAATTGATAGTAATTTAGGTGGTTAGGGACTGGTATAAGGATTTTAGTAGGTGTGTATATATGTTGGGTGATTGTATACATAGAATAGGGAAGTTTGCCTTAGTGCTTAGTTTGTATTCTTGATTTATTTTTAAGTTTTGTCACTTCCCTTTGTAAATGAATTTTGAGTGGGATTTTATAGTGAATAATTGGTCATGGTCCAGATGTATTCATGATAAACTGACCTAATTAAGGGTAAGGACTAGATTAAAATGACCATTGGTGCTCAAAGTGCAAAAGGTTAGGAGCACCAAAAATAAGACACTTTGGTGTCTAACACTATAGTCCAAATGGGGTGCTCCTATCCTATAAGCATGATAATGAGGGGAATAGGATTGGCATAGGGAGTACTATCTAGCTGAGGTGAAATTAGGGTTTAGAAGGATTTAAATTATTGGTATTGAGAAAAAAGGTGTCTAGAAGGGTCACAAGAGCATGCAAAAAGGACCTATGGATGGGGAGTCATAAGCAACACTCAAATACCAATTTGGACATTTTATATGAATACAACACCAATAGTAACTTTACATACTAAAGGTGTAACATGTTGTTTAATCACCTAAACAAAAATTTAGAGGCTTCATTAAATAGACTCACTAAAATTAATATCTATGATTGGCTTTACCAAATTGGTGTATGATGTATGGTATTGTTCAACATGGTGAGATAGATTTCATTGAATTAGAAATGCATTTAGCCAAATAATTTGGTTGCATCTGATCCTTCAATTTCTTCCAAAACTCATAGTACAACTATGGTATTTTAAACCTTTAGCTTCCCAAGTAGGAAGATAAAAAACTTTAATAAAATGTTGATGAAGTACATGCCTTCCAATAGTATTAGTAAAGTAAGTATACAAATATAATTAGGTATCAAAAGTCATTGACAACATCCAATCCACCAAATTGTGGTTGAATTCCTCTAGATATAACAGTAGATAATGATCCCCCACCACCTAGAGGTAACAACTAATGATCAGCCACAGATGCCCAACATTCTCTTAGTAAGGGTGGATATAATATAGTAGAGGATATGAAAAAGTTTGAATCAATCATAACTTTGCATGAATTGGCTCAAATCATTGAACAAAAAAATATCTTGATATCCCTCAAAAATAAACTAGTCTTGACCAAGCATAAAGTAATACACATGAATGTGGTTATTCATAAGGCAAAAATTAAATACCCCCATTCCTTCTCATTGTAAAAATTTTTATTAAGAACCAAATAATTATTTAGTTTATTATAGATCATTTGTGAATGTTATGCCCATTGGTATTTTTAATAAATTAGGATTGAATCCCATGAAATCTAATAGAATTATGGTTTAGTTGGATAAATTTGAGGTTGAGGTAGATGGGGAACTATTGGAGTTAGATCCTAGAATTCAGTAATTCATAGAAATACAGGTGATATAAATCTCTAAATCCTATAGAATGTTACTGAGTAGGGATTAGTCCAAGAATCTTAATGGATAAATGGCCATGGAATTTTTTATATGTAGTTTCCCTAGAGAGACATTTCCAATTATATTATGGTTGACATAGAACTAAAACTAAAGTATATGATTACTAAATATAATGCACATAACAAAAAAGGTAAATTTTGATTCTTTAGACATTGATGTCTATACTCTTTCCACCATGATAAGTAAATACAAAAAGGACACATATGTCAATACATAAGGTTTGTGAACCCTATACTTTGATGGGGCTTGATCCAAACAAGGCTTAGGTGTAGGCATAGTTTGGTCAAACCTCATGGGAAACAGTATCGTGTGGCCTATTGTTCACAATTCCCCTATACCAATAACTTGGCCAAGTTTGAAGCTTTTATCTTAGTATTAAAATTTACTTTGGACCATAGTGTGAAGGAATTATTTATGTATGGATATTTTGAGTTGGTGGTTAACTAGGTGAGAAGTAGATTTTAATGTAAATTATTATCTTTGAGGAAGTATAAGCATAGGGCATGAGACCTGATTGATGAATTTGAGTATTTCAATATAACACCAATCCCTAAAGAACATAATTAGGTTTTTGATTCATTGAAAACCTATACAGTAAAACTATTTCCTCTAAAAGATTCAAAGCTACAAAAATTCTTGATTGAACTGGTTTTGTGTTTCTTGTCCTTGACAACATTACAAATTTCTAGGTATTTGATGATGATAAATAATTTGTTCAAAATATGAATAATATAAGTGTTTCTTAATCATAGTTGATTGATGAAAAGGATAGGGACACCTCTCAAGAGGATGAAATGGGATATGATGGGATCATCAAACTCAAGGAAGATAGAGTCCTAAAATGGATGGTGTCACTAGAGAGTACCTTCAACCTGGATGCATGCATTGAATGCTCAAGATAACCTAAATCTAGTAGACAAGAATTCACCCTTATTAATCTTAGGTCACCATAACATCCTTAGAAGGACAATTATTTTAGGATTTGTTTAATTTATGAATAATATAAGTGTTTCTTAATCACATGTGATTGATGAAAAAGTTAGGGACACCTCTCAAGAGGATGAAATGGGATATGATGGGATAATCAAACTCAAGGAAGATAATGTCCTAAAATGGATGGTGTCACTAGAGAGTACCATCAACCTAGATGCATGCATTGAATGCTTAAGACAACCTAAATCTAGTAGACAAGAATTCACCCCTATTAATCTTGGGTCACCATAACATCCTTAATATGTGAAAATAGGACTAAGTGGTAGTGAATAATAAAATGATTCATTCATATTTGTATACAACAATACAAGAATGTCATTTCTTGGTCATATGATGAGCTGAATATCTTTGATCCAAAGGTTATTACTCATGTTATACCACTTAGAGAAGGACAAATACATGTTAATCCCATTTTTGAGCCCCTTGTTCACAAGGAGGTTGTTGGTGCTTCAAAGTGTACCACGATGACTCTTCAATGTTGATGAACACTACTCATTTTAGGATTTGAAAAATCCAAGGCATGAGTTACAGTTTGTGACAATTCAATGATTTCTATGGTGGAATAGAAGTAGAGTATGAGAAATATCCACAATATTTGTTTGATTTAGTGGTTGGAAGACACCAAGGTTTAAATATTTAGATATTCAATATTTTTTTATGACTTTGAGGCTAAAATAAATGAGTATTAACAAAGATCTTTAAGCTAGAGTGAATCTTGATAAAAATAAGAAAAGAGAAGGGTAAAGTAAGAAAGAAACATGATTGTGTAAAGAAATTACTTAGATGTTCACACAGAATGATTTTATATTGCATAAAATAAGTAAATATGATAGATCACATAGTGATAATTGACAGTAGAATACAATATTTGATAAAATAGCAAAGTCATTTTGATGGGACAACCTCCACATCGATGCACTAATATCATAATACTTAACATAATGAATAAATACTAACCACTACCTCCTATATATAGTCTACTTAGCCAAGCTTATTCCATAAGTTGACCTATCTAAAAACATAGATAAATGTAACAAGTAAATAAAAGAGGTATGTAAGCCACAAGTCAGCCACACATATCCCTAGACACACCAATGGTTAAGGGCATAACAAGCCCCTCCCCTTCAAAACAACATTATCCTCAATGTTGTGGTAACTTAAGATACTACTGCGCAAATGCTTTATCCTCCTAAGTGGCATCTTTAGATGGAAAATTTTTCCATTTGATTAGGTACTATGTAATTTCACTAGAACATAACTACTTGGTACACCTTTGAAGGATCACCTTAGGATCAAGAACAACTCTACCTTCCTCATCCAATTTTGGTAATTCTTTTTGAATGGAAACTCTATGTCTAATGACTTTCTTCAGAAATTATACATAAAATACTGGATGTGTGGAAGTGGATGAATGAAACTCTAACTTGTAGGCCACACTATCAATTTTTTTAAGATCAGATAAGGCCCATAATACTTAGGGGACAACTTGTTATCCTTTTTTATTGCTTCAATAACATCTATTTTTATAGTTGTAAGCGAACAAAGACCCAATCACCATTGTCAAAATGCCTCTCACTTTTATGTTGATCTACCTATTACTTCATGGGATTATGGCCCATACCTCAATTTTCATACAAGCTTGCAAGGACCTCATATTGATGGTGAATATGTTCTTCAACTACATGAACCGTAGGATAGACCTTTAAAGTTGAAGTGATGGATAGAGGGTGGTATCCATATAGTGCCACAAAAGGAGATATTTTAAAAGAACTATGAATAGAAGTATTATACCACCATTTAGCAAGTGGTAGCCAATGAACCCATTTATTCAATTTATCAAAAACAAAACAATGGAGATATCCTTCTAGACATTTGTTAAATACCTCAGATTATCCATCATATTAAGTATGATAGGATGAACTATGATCTAATTATGTTCCCAAACATGTAAATAACTCAGTCCAAAAATTACTAGTAAAAATGGGATCTCTATCACTGATAATGATCTTAGGGGTCCCATGCAATTTTTGAATTATATTGAGAAAAGTAGCAGCTACTGTACTAGTAACAAATGGTTGGGATAAAGAACAAAAATGAGCATACTTATTGAGACAATCTAAAACAACCATGATAAAAGTTTGACCATTAGATCTTGGTAACTATATAATGAAATCCATAAATACCTCTTCTTAATGCTAGCTAGGGATGGATAAAAGTTGTAAAAGACCTAGGGTTTTGATGGTTTCACCTTTGTTTTGTTGACAAATCATACATTCAGCCATATATTTTTGGACATCCCCCTTGAGACCTTCCCAAAACAAATCTTGCTTGATTCTGTGATAGGTTTTCGAAAATATTGAATGACCCCCAATTGGACTTACATGAAGTTCTTAAAGGATTTTTTGTTTAAGAAGAGAATTCTTACATGGGTATAATTTATCTTTATACCATAATGCATTACCCTTCCATTTGAATTTTTAAAATCCACCTAAACCTTGTTGAATATTTTGAATCAAATCATGGGAAACAATATCATGTTCCCATTTTGATCATGTTTCATCTAGCCAATCTACCTACAAAATGGTTATGGCACATAGCAATGCCTCAACTCATTCATATTTTCTAGATAGTGCATCTACCACCACATTGTCCTTGCCTTTTTTGTAGACTATTTAAAAATCATAGCCTAACATCTTAGTTATCCATTTTTGTTGTTCTTCAGATGAAAACTTTTATTCTAAAAAATATTTGGGACTATCATGATTAGTCTTTACCTGAAAGTGATGATCCATAAAATAAGGTTTCCATTGTTTGACTGCATGTAAAATGGCCATCATTTCCTTCTCATAGATGGGCTTGTGATTATTTTTACCCTTTAGTTGATGACTGATCTAGGTGGATCTCTCCATTTGTAAAAAAATAAAAAATTCCATATTTTGATAAAAATGATAGCACAACATAGAGCTCATTGAGAGCTTTCTATAACTTTTTGCGGTTTGAAAAATGGAGTCTGGATGCTCAAGATATGGCCATTTGAAGATTTGTCGAAAAAACTCACTTGCAACATTTGGCACGTGATTTTAAAAATGTATTGACATTTGGACCTATCAAAGGTCAACACGTGGCTCAATGGAGGAATGCCAAGTGGACCAATCTCC
Organism: Torreya grandis; assembly: GCA_037957365.1. NCBI lineage: Eukaryota > Viridiplantae > Streptophyta > Pinopsida > Cupressales > Taxaceae > Torreya > Torreya grandis. The sequence goes on along the minus strand of JARHVA010003753.1, from coordinate 503,510 downwards.
ATTTGACACATGGCAAATAAATAGGGGGTAAAAAAATTTGTTAAGTGTTTTATTTTTACACATGATATTGGACATTTTCAAAATGTTTAAAGGTGCCAAACCTCCATGCCATACATCAAACACTCCACTCAACATGCATCTAGGCATTTGACTAAGCTAGGTGGCGGCCAAATTTGGCACCTAAATGCTAGGCATTTAAAAACTTTAGGAAGTTTGCTATTTTAAGCATTAAAATAACCTATCCCAGCAAATGTGGGACTATTTCCTTGGTCAAAGTGTGCCCATCGAGGAAGGATGCCCTTTCCCACATCCCTAGGTGCCTAGAATGGAGGAAGAGGGTTTGGAACTTGAGACTTGGTGCTTAAAAGGCTAAGGTCTTGACCGCCTCAGCCATAGTAGCTGAAATGTTATAAAAGGGAGTAGTTTTTACTTGTATTAACATAGAAATCTGATTATGTTTCATTTTTAAGAGGCTAAGAGCTAGATGGAAGCTTAGAGATAGCTACCAAATGGAATTTTCTCCAATATCTGACCTTGTACATAGTAAGTAAGCCTTTTTAATTATGTTTTGTAATTAAAAAGAGAATGTTATTATTATTATTTGGATATACCAATAGATTGAATGAAGGACCAATGCAATTTCAGAAGGGGATTGAAGACTGAGGAAGGATTCCATGTGACCGAGCTTGAGTTTATCAGTGAAGGTAGAATTCTTGGATAGAGATCAGGCCTGAGGGAAGTTGTGTAGCATTTCAAAAATTTGTAAGCCATTTGTTGCACAAATTTAATAAAAATGGTCCTCACTATTGGGTGGACCCGGAGATGTAGGCAATCAATGCCAAACTCCGTTATCAATTTCATGTGGTAATTTGTCATGATTGCATGTTTTATTTTCAAGTATTTTGATTTTTAATTAATCAAGAGCTCATGAAATATTTGAAAAATTGATAATTTGTGACATTTAATTTTTAAAACAAAATCCAATTTTATTGGTGAATGGAAGATATCAATCTTTTTGACAATTCTAATCCAATTTGATAACTGAGAATACTTTGCCAAACAATTTGCAAGTTCTTTTGAGTTTTTCAAGAATTTGTATTAGTTTGAGAAATTCAGAATTCGTACGTTTAAAACTTCACTTTGAGTTGAATCAATGTAGTTTATAGATCAAGTTGGTATCAGAGCAATTGATCAATGGGATTTAACAATTGGTTGTTGTTTTTTATTTTATTTTGGCATTTGTTTCAATTTTTGTGATTTGATAGGTGCAATGGGAAAGTTATCAAATAGAGCCAAGCTTGATGAGCTTGAAGCATATAACCAACAAATCTAGGAAGAAAATGTTTTCTTGAGAGCAAGATTGTACTCCTTGGATGAGGAGAATGCCAGTTTGAAAATGGAGTTACGAGCCAAGGATGAACTCATGGAAAAACTACAGAATGGTGGACAAGTGAAGGATTTACCTTCCACTATAGATGCAAGCACTATGACAGATGAAAACATTGTAAGTGCATGTAAGTCATCAATTGATTTTCCTTCCCATGAAGAATCTAGTAACAATGATTTTGGTAAATTTGAACAATATACAAAAGGAATAGGTTCAAAATTACTTGTTAAAAGGGGATTTAATGGAAAATTGCCTAGGAAAAGATGGCCAAGGTGATACTAACCCCATTCAGGTAGAGAATAAGCCTAATCGTGTAGGGTTAGGATATAGAACTGGTATTTAGAATGAAACAAGTGAATGCTCTGAGAAAGCAAAAGCAAGATGTGTTATGGAGAATTGTAAATCCTCTTGGATGGAAGGTAAAACACATTCTTTTCACCACACTTGCAATCATGTTGATATTAATTCTACTAGACAACATAAATATTCCAATGTTTCTTTTGATTATGGTACACAAAATTTGTGGCACATTTATCCATGCAATTGTTTTCAATTGTCTAATCATTGTGTAGAAAAATGTTGGAAACGTAAATCTTTGTTAGGAAAGATTTTGAAAGACTATTCTCCTAGACAGAGTTTTGAGAGTAGCAATAAGAATATGTTTTCCAATAGAGTGGACAAAAGGTTTTGTACTCATTATAACAGAAGTGGACATCAAGTTGAAAAGTGTTGGAGACTTCAACCATCACACCATCCTAGAAATAGTAAGATTAAGATGGTCTATAAACCTATCAATGAGGTAATTAATGAAGTTAAATCAACCCATACAAATGTTACTAAATCCACTAAAGAAATCTCACCAACTAATCAGGAAAATTTGATTAAGAGGGTTGGTAAACAAATTTTGACATTCATGTTGTCATGATTAGTGGATTGATAATGCATTCATGTTTTGGGATCCTTGCTATGTGATGATAAAGGACATTCACCATGCTTTGAATGTTGATTTGGTTTATTGGAGTGGCCCATAGAGAACAACCAAGGGACAGGTTAAACATACTTGGAATATTTTCTCATGTTTAGGATTTTGAAACTTCATTTTTAAACCTTGACAATAGTATATGTAGTTCATATGGACATGATCATTATGTCTATTTTGAGAAATTTGCATTTTAGTTTATACATTGTCTTTTATATTGTGCAAATAGAGGCTTATAAGACCCTTTATGGGCACCATTTGTAATTGTACTAATTATACAAACAATTTATAGCCATGCATGATATTTGCACATTTTATAAGACCCTTATTCATTTTTGGGAATTTTATTGTAACTGTCAATTGTGGTTACAAATAGCATGTAAAATTATTACACTAACAAATTAGTTTGCAATTGCACTTGGTGAACAATTTGTAGTGATTGGCAGATGCACCATTTCTAAGATGTGACATTTGAGCAAGCAGTGTGTTTCTATCCACAATGTGGCAATGGGTAGATTTTTTTTTCACTAACATTTCAAGGATTCAGTTTGAATTTTGAATCGTTGCTATGATATGTTGTAGTTATGTTTTTGCAGAAGCATTTTTAATGGAGACCACGCTTTTGGGGTCCAAAAGCACTTAGTGGGGAGGTTTGATCCAGGTGGATCTCTCCATTTATGAAAAAATAAAAGTTTCCATATTCTAATAAAAATGATAGCATATCATAGAGCTCATCGAGAGATTTCTATAGATTTTTGTGGTTCGAAAAATGGAGTCCGGATGCTCAAGATATGGTCATTTGAAGATTTGTCAAAAAAAATCACTTGTGACATTTGGCACATGATTCAAAAAATGTATCGACATTTGGACCTATCAGAGGTCAACACATGGGTCAATGGAGGAATGCCAAGTGGATCGATCTCCATTTAACACATGGCAAATAAATAGGGGGTAAAAAAATTTGTTAAGTGTTTTATTTTTGCACATGATATTGGACATTTTCAAAATGTTTAAAGGCACCAAACCTCCATGCCATATACCAAATACTCCACTAAACATGTATCTAGGCATTTGACTAAGCTAGGTGGCAGCCAAAGTTGGCACCCAAATGCTAGGAGTTTGAAAACTTTAGCAAGTTTGCTATTTTAAGCATTAAAACAACCTCTCCCAGCAAATGTGGGACTATTTCCTTAGTCAAAGTGTGCCCATGGAGGAAGCATGCCCTTTCCCACATCCCTAGGCACCTAGAATGGAGGAAGAGGGTTTAGAACTTGAGACCTGGTACCTAAAAGGCTAAGGTCTTGACCACTTCAGCCACGGTGGCTGAAATGTTATAAAAGGGAGTAATTTTTACTTGTATTAACATAGAAATCTGACTGTGTTTTATTTTTAAGAGGCCGAGAGCTAGATGGAAGCTTGGAGATAGCTACCAAATGGAATTTTCTCTAATATCCAACCTTGTACATAGTAAGTAAGCCTTTTTAATTATGTTTTTTAATTAAAAAGAGAATGTTATTATTATTATTTGGATATACCAATAGATTGAATGAAGGACCAAAGCAATTTCAGAAAGAGATTGAAGACTGAGGAAGGATTATGTGTGATCGAGCTTGAGTTTATCAGCGAAGGTGGAATTCTTGGACATAGATCAAGCCTGAGGGAAGTTGTGTAGCATTTAAAGAATTTTTAAGCCATTTGTTGCACAAATTTAATAAAAATAGTCCTCACTATTGGGTGGACCCAGAGACGTAGGCAATCAATGCCGAACTCCGTTATCAATTTCATGTGGTAATTTTTCATGATTGCATGTTTTATTTTCAAGTATTCTAATTTTTAATTAATCAAGAGCTCATGCAATGTTTGAAAAATTGATAATTTACGACATTTAATTTTTAAAACAAAATCCAATTTTATTGGTGAATGGAAGATATCAGTCTTTTTGACAATTCTAATCCAATTCGATAACTGAGAATACTTTGCCAAACAATTTGCAAGTTCTTTTGAGTTTTTCAAGAATTTGTATCAGTTTGAGAAATTTAGAATCCATACATTTAAAAATTCACTTTGAGTTGAATTAGTGTAGTTTACGAATCAATGACTTTAAAATTCAAGTGGTCTACCTTATTGCATGAGTATAGCACCCATACCATACCCAGATGTATCACATTTAACCATAAAAATCTTAGAAAAATTAGGAGTGGCCAATACTAGAGTAGTGCACATTGCCAATTTCAATTGTTCAAATGTTGTGGTAGCTACATTAGTCCACTAAAAGGAGTATTTCTTTAAGAAAGAGGTGAGTGGGGCTATAATACCACCATAATTTTTGACAAACCTACAATAGTAACCAGTAAGCCCCAAAAATCTCTAGAGTTACTTGAGTGTCTTAGGAATTGGCCATTCCACCATTGCTTAGATTTATTTAGGATCCACTTTTACCCCTTCATAATACACTAGATGACCCAAATATTCAACCTTACCAACCCCAAAATTACATTTGGAAGGTTTGGCATATAATTGATTTTTCTCCAAAATGGAGAGTACCTATTTCACATGTTGCAAATGGTCTTCTCAATTTTTACTGTAATTGAGGATATCATCAAAGAATACTAAAATAAATTTCCTCAAAAATGGATTTAAAATAGTATTCATAAAACTCTAAAAAGTAGATGGGGCATTTTTTAGACCAAAAGGCATAACCAAAAACTCATAATGGCCCTCATGAGTCTTGAAAGTGGTTTTGGGTATGTCTTGATCATGGATCTAGATTTGATGATACCCAAAATGAAAATCTAACTTGATAAAATAAAGATCACCATTCAATTAATCTAGAAAATCATCAATGATAGGAATAGGAAACTTATCTTTGATAGTGTACTTATTGAGTTCTATATAGTCAGGGCACATCCTCTAGGTGTCATTTTTCTCTCACCATGACAACTAGTGAAGAGTATTCACTTTGGCTATGGAAAATGATTCCTACATCCAACATCTCCTGTAACATATTTTTAGTTTCACTTTTTTGGGCATAGGGATACCTATATATCCTAATTTTGGGTAGTGTACTACTAGGAATAAGTGTGATAACATGATCATATGTGTAGCTAGGAGCAAGTCCTTTTATCATGTCTCCAAAAACAATAGAATGAGCATCAATTATTTGTTATAGATCAAGAGGTCAAGATGGTTGAGTTGGTTGTGCTTCCATAGAAAATAAGCAAGCTAAAAATCCCTCAGTACCCTTATGGAGAATATTTGTCATTTAATGGGAGCTAACAAGTTATAAATATTTAGCATTTAATCCCCTTAGCTCAAATCTCCTTTCTTCAAAATTAAAATGCATGAATAATTCTTGAAAATTCATCTCAATAGTGCCTAAAGTGGTGAGCCACTAAACTCCCAGAACAATATCAACTCCACCCATGGAAATAAAAAACATAGAAAAATCCAATAAGTAGTCTTCCATGGCCAACTTACTATTATGACATTTTTGTAAATAGTTGACAGTACCACCATCTACAATCATAACCTAAAATTATGGAGTTGGATAAATGAAATAGTTCATATGAGTAGGCAAATTATTGTGGATGAAGTTATATGTACTCCTAAAATCAATCAAGATAGTGACCTTTTAATTCTTAAGGAAACCCATCACCTTAAGATTTTGGAGAGTACTAATACCTAAAAGGGCATGATAGGAAATAGTAGGCTAAAAGTCTTTAGATTCCTCCTTAAGAACTTTTACGTCCTCATCATGTACTTCTTCATCATCATTGGCACCTTCAGTGTAAAATAGCTTATTTTTAGCACAATGATGGTCTTTGCTCCATTTTCTATCAAAGCCATAACACAACCCATTGGATCACTTTTCCTTACTTTTTCATTGCACTAATCTAGTGGGCTATGGAAATGATGGTGCTAGAAAGTTATGATCATGACCAGTAGTGAAATTTTTCCTTTTGATCATCTCTTTTTATTCTATCATTCATGCCTTAGGGATAGCTTTTGATATAGATGTTAGGTTAAATATTTGAACCTTGAATTATATGATATCTTTGAGGCCACCCAAAAATATATCAATCAAATTTTTCTCAGTGATATCTTCCACTCATAAAGAGAGATTCTGAAACTGATGAATATAATCCTTCATAATTATTGTTTGTTGTAGCTTGGCTAATTGGTTGAAATAGTTTTTAGAGACATAATTTAGATATTGATATAACAAATCCTCAGTGAAAATAGACCATATAATAGGAGTACCATTCTTTTTCTTTTGAGTACATAACTAACGATACAAAATGAATTGCTTAGGTTCTAGATATAGGGATGCCACTATCACCCTCTAATAATTAGGGGTTTGATTCACCTCAGATAAATTCTCAATTTGGGTAATCCAAGTGAAAGGATCCTTACCATAAAACTTACACATGTCCACTTTTAAAAACATTAGTTTCATACCAACATGGAAGTCATTGAGAGGAGGATTTGAACATTTGAAGTGGAGGGTTGTTGGGTTGAAACTGAGATGTAAGGGTAGCTAATGGTGTAGTGATATGATACAATTCATTATGAACCCCATTAATCTCTTTGTACATCCCTAAAATATTAGTTTGGATTTTAACAAATTTTTCATGCCTCACAAAGTTATTTATGTCTACTTGAAGTTGAGAAATCACTAAATCCGAAGATTCAAATTCCATGTCATCGATAGGAGTCTTAGGAATTTATTTCCCACCTTTTCTTCCTCGAATACCTAGACCTACCATATACAAACCCTAGGATGGTTTTGACCCCAAAAAATGTGTACCAAGAAATGGTACCATTATAATCACCTTGTCAATATGAATCCAATGACTACCTTTGTGCACTAGGGTAAAAAATTTGGTGCTAAAAAAGTGTACTGATAGAATATACCATTACGATCATCTCATCGAGATGAATCCAATGATTTTAATTATGCAAGGGGAAAATGTTTCTAGACTTTTTTTTATTAATTTTTTTTCAAAAAATTATTTCAAGCAATACTGTGCTGACAAAAAAAAATTAATTCTTCCTAGATTACAAGTTATGTTTTTCCTCTCTCACTCTTCCCAGAAGTGACACCTCACCAGATTTTAAAAAAAAATTGTAGGAAACATACCCTAATTGAAGCTCTGATACCACTTGTAATGAAATTATTTAGATGTTCACATAGAATAATTTTATATTGCATAAAATAAGCAAATATGATAGATCACACAATGATAATTGATAGCAGAATAGAATACTGGATAATATAAAAAAGTTACTTCAAGGGGGAAACCTCCACATCAATGCACTAATAGAAGAATACTTAACATAATGAATAAAGACTAATCACTACCTCCTATATATAGTCTACTTAGCTAAGGTTATTCTATAGGCTAACTTATATAAGAACATAGAGAAATGTAATAAGTAAATAAAATAGGTATGTAAGCCACAATTCAGCCACACATTTTCCTAGACACACCAATGGTCAAGGGCAAAATAGATTATAGGTTTTCATCTCAAATATTATGACAAAATTCCAATTACTTTGAGCACATTTGAACCAATTTATGTTATAAAATAGCATAAGCTCAAATTAGATCACAAATTAGGAAAAATTCAAAGGAAAAATATGAATCATAAGTAAGAACCAAATTTACTTTAAAGATTTGCTATTATGATTTGAATAACCTAAGTACATCCAAATATAGAGCAAATAAAACAAAGTATACTTGAGATCTTTACAGTCAATTTAGAATTTAGCATAAATTAACAACCCTATGACAAAGAATATAACTTAAAACAAGAATAATCATTTAAATTCAAGATGACTATCAAAAATTGAGATGTAGCATGGACATTTAACAAAAATATACAAATAATCTTGTCAGAATTCCTTAGTTGTATTAAATGCTCCTAGTATACAATTACTCAAAAACTCTCCCTTACAAAGGGTAACCATCTACCTATTTATAGGAAGCATAGGTGGTTAACCAGTTAACCTTCAAAATATCCACATGTGAATAATGATAGCTATCCTTGATATAAAGATACAATATGAAAGGTCATATGTCAACTTGACAAGAAAGAGTATATGCTAACAGACTAGCATATACTTTATAAAAGAAAGTCTCCCTACATAGAAACACTAGTGGGCCCCTCAATTAGCCTTTTCTGAGGAAGTCTTTCACCCTAGTGTATTTTTCTTTGATTACTTCAAATTCCACTATAGGCTTCATTAAACAATCCTCTTTCTGACCTGCCAACTTTTTAAACTCATTATCTGCTTGAGATATAAGTTCCTTGATATATTATGCTTCTACAATTTGCTTCCTTATAGAAATAATGATATCAAGGATCTTCTGGTTGTCCTTGGCTGAGTGACTTTTTTTGTCTTTGATGCCTTGGATGTGAAAACCAGCCTTTTTCTTGAATTCTTCATCACTAATCATGCTTATAGTAGTGGTTTGAAAAGGGTTTTCTAATAGATTCCCCAAAAGTTTCTCAATCTGGGTTACCAAGCCTATGTCTCTCTTGAAGAATTTATTGACATCATTACTCCAAGTGATCAAATCCTCATGTTTATTGATCAAAACTATAATGAAGATATCCAAATGTCTAAGTTTTATAATCTTGAAGTCCAAGGCCTACTTTGTCTTATGTACCTTGATGAGCTCCTACATTTGAGCTTTAAAATCTTGCCATTGGGTAAGGCTTGTGCCATCTCAGTTTGATGGTTTAAATCACTCAATCTAAGCTTGATGCTTTTAAAATTCTTGAATACATACATCAAAGATTTATTTAGCACTTGCAATACATCCTTAAGAATTAAAAGGAGGACCTGAGCTTCTAAATCTTGTTTTTCTTTCTCCAAGTTAACAATCTTCTATTTCATTCCCTGAACTCTAGCCAAGGTCATTATTGATTGGGATAGAACCATACTAGCTACATCTTATTGAATTAAAGGATGCTCTCTTATTGCCTACCCTAGAATAGGAGTTAAGCCTACAAATGGTTCCACCTTCTGAAAGGTGAACTCCTCAGTACCAAAAATAACCTTCTTGGTCACTACTCTCTCAAGAGTTGATGTATCTGTATTGAAATGGACTTGAGGGTTAGTTTGCTTTACCTATGCCTATTTAGGAATCTCTACATTTGAACTCTAAAAAGGCTCCTAGGGTGTTAATCCCTTGGATTTCCTTGTTGTGAAAGATTTAGATCCCTCTTGCTACTTGTCTATTCAAAATATCCTGAATCCAAGGCTTGACATTATCCTAAACATCCATATCAACTTGAGTTACAATTGGTGAAGGAGAAAGAGATGGGATTTTCTAGGCCTCTTTTTTGGTGCTAGAGGAACTAAAGCCAATTATACCTATCTCTTTCCTCCATCTAGTGGAACTAATTCTTTTCTTCCTTCCTCAGATGGATCCTCTTCCTTATCAGAACCATAGGTAGTTATGATGTTAATAAGAGCACTTTTCACTATTTCTCCAGTTTCCAAAGTAATCATGATAATAAACTCTACTGGGGAAGAAGGCCTTGGTGGGTATGCCTAAATTTGGGGACCTTCACTAGGTCTATACTCTATTTTGGACTCTTGAATCACATCTTTATCTTTTCCTTTTACATCCTCAAGTTGCCCAACCTAAGGTGACTTTGTCAATTCTCTCTGTTGAGGCTCAAAAGATTGTCCTACAACATGTGGCTCTTGATGTGCAATCCTAGATGGTCCTAGTAATAAGTGATAATGCAAGGGATGTAGTTTCCATATTTCTCATGAGGGCTTATTATCCCTGACTAGCCTATGTTCTAATTTGATGTTGTAGTTTTTAACCCTAGATAGGACTTCTTCAAAGTTCTTTGCCTTTGTATAAATACCATCTCCCACACCTGGTTGATGTTTGTACTCAGTATTTGGGACCTTCTTATCTTTAATATGGTTAGCCACTTTATCATTTGGGTCCCACATCTTAAGGACATCCAATTCAAAATCAAAAGAGTTTTTGCACCACCATGATCTCCAGTGACTTCTAATCCTTGATTACAATTCTACCAATGTCCAATGGAAAGGTATGAACCTAAGCCTTCTTATTCTTCTTACATATCTAATCCATTCCTTAGATGATTTGATAGGAAATTTCTTGCTTTGTAATCTTACTAGGAACATATATAGGCAATCTGTATGGTTGGGCCATGATTCCTTCTATCCTTATTACAGTGCAATGTGGATAGAACCACACATCCCCCATGGTCTCCACTTGTCTTTTGATTAGAGGATGAAGCTTGGGCATAGCGATACCAATGATTTCCTCAAAAATGATTGGGAAGATACCATCACATATGAATTTCATGTGATTCTCGTATTTAAATATATGTAATTTGGATTAATGATGGGAAATGGTAGTTCTACTATCAGGGGACCAATTTTGGATGCCAAAGAAATTAATAGAGACTAGGAATGAATCCAAGAGGTAAGACATCATAAAGAATTGCTTAGAGGTATTTTTCTTGATGGTTGTAAATTGTTTGTCCAAGAAAAAACTTATTAGGTATCTAATGGGAGGGGTTAAGTTCTGATCTAACATGCAATGGACATAACATACCCAGACCTTACTCAAATAAGTGATAGAAGAGGCACCAAAGGCTCTATTCAATAAGGTCATAGCTTCCCTAACACCCTCCCTAAATTAGGAAATAGTAATTTCACCATTAGGGGACTTGAAAATATAGGAACCTTTGATTAACCAAGGTGAGAGGACTGAATCCAAGTTTTGGGAATTTGTCCATTCCCTCAACGATGGGAGATCAACATGAGGCAAAGGGAGCTTATAGTAAGCCTCAAAGGTCATGGGAGATATACATGAAAATTTCTTGGTATTTCCTTCATTAATAATCCATTTCCCATCTAGTTTGTAGTCAACAAAAATAGGAACTAGAAGGTCAATGTAATGCATTACCTCTGGTTTGTAGCCACATGGTGAAGGCTTGCCAGCTGAATTGATAATAGGTCTTTGTATCTTTCATGCTCCATAGCATTCATCTTTTCCTCTAGGGAAATTGGTTGCAACTCCTCTATAAATAAGAATAATTTAGACCAATTCTTGATTTCATGTACATTCAAGGTTATCAAATCTAAGTTTATGTCTCTAAAGACCCTTCCTTCACCATCTAAAGTTAGATAGAGCTCTGCTTCAATTTTCATTTTTTGCCTACCCACCGCCATTGATAACATTGAATTTTAGTTGACGAAAATAAATATCTCACTAAGGCACTTTCTCTAAATTCAAGTTTCACTTACTTTGATTTCTATGTGATCAATTGAACTAACTTAAGTCCTTTATAGAGGGTTTAGTGTTTTTAGATTTATTGGCAAAAATATCCAACTCTTAATCTCATACATGCCTTAGATTTTATGGGACCTCATTCTCATGTATTCTAAATTTTTTATCATAATATATCTTTCATTTTTATCTACCATGCTTATGTGGAACCTATGTGGTAGGGTTCCATGCCTTTTATGGAATATTTCATAAATGCTAGTTGAAGACTAGTTGTTATCTTTAAAAAGTCCTCTTTATTTTGCTTTAAAAAACCGAATCCCTATCCTTGCATTTCGTTGGTCCTTTAATATTTAATCTCACTAATTGTGCCATGTGTCAAGCTCATAGGGCCTTTGAAAAGTCTTTGAATTCATCACATCATTGGATCAAATCTAGTGATAAAGTGATCACCATTGGATCTTGGCTAGGGCCAGATCATTAACTATATGCCTTTTTAAAAGGATTCTAGCTTGACGCACTATTAGATCAAATCTAATGAATAAGCGATCACCTTTGGATCTTGGCTAGGGAAAAATCATTAATTGTATGCCTTTTTAAAAGGCTTCAGGATTGATTATATAAAACTTATGATTAAAGATGAAATTTAGAATTTTATGTTAAAAAACACAAAATGACTTAGGTTGAAGTCTTTATATGCTAAGTTTGCCTATGTAAAAAGCAAGGAATTTCTTAAAATGTTATTTAGAAATGCCCTCTTTATTTAGGCTTTAAAAATTGTCTAGGTTAAATTTGATGGGTTAGGTCACATCAAATACATCCTCACAAATGTCAAATGATGGGAGCGAACTTATCAAATTTAAGATAATGGAATTTATTGATCTAATAGTTGAATGCCACTTGTAAAGACCTTAGGAGTTACCAAGGCTTCAAGGATTATCTAGGTTAAATTTGATGGGTTTGATCACATCAAATACATCCTCATAGATTTCAAATGATAGGAGTGAACCTATCAAATTTAAGATAGTGGAATTTATTGATCCAATAATTGAATGCCACTTATAAATCCCTTGGGAGTTCCTAAGGATTCAAGGATTGTCTAGGTTATATTTGATGAGTTTGGTCACATCAAATATGTCCTCATAGGCATCAAATGATGGGAGTGAACCCATCAAATTTAAGATAATGGAATTTATTAATCCAATAATTGAATTCTACATGTAAAACCCTTAGGAGTTCCTGAGGCTTTGGGGTTGATGTGCACTATCAAACTAAAGCTTCTGAGCTAATGAGGATCATCATATCATAATTTGAGTGCTTGATAGTGATTAGTGTCCTTTTGGGTGTCAGCTTTGATTCACACCATTGGACCAAATCCTTCAATTGAGCAAGAAGCATTGGATTATAAAAATGTATGAGTTTTAATTTAAGCCTAATATATATAAAGGTTTAGCCTAAGGTTTAAACCTTTAAAATTTGTTCATTTTTCCAAAGACAAATACACTTAAACCTTAATCAGACTTATTTAATCCAAAAGGGCTCTCAGGTTTTAAAAGGAAAAAGGTCCAGGTTTAAGTCATGATTTTACATTAATATTCAGTCATGTTTAAAAACATAATTGAAGCTTTATATAAAGTTAGACTTAAGGTTGTTTTAACTAAAAGAAAATAATATTTCCCACTAAATCTTCTCATGAACAATTAAATTCAAACCCCTAGGGTTTACTGTTTGGGAACCCTGGCTTCTTCTATGGAACTTACAATTAATCACCTTGAAAATGATTATTAGCAACATTAATCCATAAAACATGATCATAATCAACTACACCAAAGTGTAAGTCCTTTTTAAAATTGATTTACCTTTAAAATTCAAGATCAAACAATCTTTCACACTTATTCTAGAATACACAGGTTCTATAAATAATTACAAGGGTCCCCTTTTCAAAAAAGAGAAAGATGGGGGGTGTTGGTCTCAATAAATGATGACTCATAGGGGAAACATAGCAATATGTTAGAACATAAGACTCTGATTTAAACTTTTACATGAATTTTATATCCCATTTGGACATATACTCTCTCTTGAATCAACTTTTGGTTGAAACAAGTTCCTTATGTATAAAATTTAAAATCAGATATTAAAACATAAACATGCAGTGTGTGTTTTGATTCCACTTACTATTTTTCATGAATTTCAAGAAACAACATTTAGGTTCATATCCTTTTGGTCCATTACACTTAACTTTGAGCACTTTAGATATTATTTAAGAATAACAACTCTTAATTTAGGGGAGGTTTGAGCATTTCTCTACTACTAGCTAGGCATCTATAGCCCTGATAGAGATACCTTTGGTTCCACTCAAGGTCTTGCTCCACTACCAGTCAGGCATCCATAGCCCCAGTGGAGATTACTTGAATCACCTTTGCTTCTATTTCCATAGATTTTGAAATGAGTCTTTTTATTTTATTTTTATATTTTCTAGGTCTTTTTCAAAGGTTACAAACCAATATAGCCTAGTTTTAAGGATTTGATCAAATGCCCTAGCATTAGGATACTCTCCTTTAGTTGAAACTTTAGTCTATGACAAGGATGTGTTCTAAGTGTAAGCATGAATATGATTTAATAAAATAAATTCACATTGTATACATATTATTCTTCTTAAAACCAAGTTTTGATATAGGATAAGGTTTAAATCTTTGTAAGACATTAAATTCCTATACTAATCTATACCACTACCTTTGGTTGTTTCATGTTGCTTTATTGCCACCTCATGTTCACTTTTGTAAGATTTATACCCACACTTTTGATCAATTCCAAACCAAAAAATAATACCACAAGACTTTACCACAACCAAAGAACACCACCAAGCAAGAAAAATAAATAAGATGCAAACAAACAAATATATACAAGCCTAGCAAGGAAGAAAAAATAAATCAAGAAAGGAAACTAACTATCCTGTCTATTCTAACTTTAACAATCTTACACATTTATTCCATGAAGACCCCTGATGGGCTAGTAGCAAAGTAATGTTTGAGGTATTTCCCACTAGTGGGTAAAGAAAATTCTGATCTTCAGAGATATTTCAACCTGAAAGAGTTGTTGCCTAAAATTTTTGTAATTTGGCAACGGCCAATCTATAAAGGGGTGAACTTACCATGTTTACCTTTAGGTTCTAATGCCTTATACCAAAGAAGGAATAGGTCTCTTTGTCTAAATTCTTTCACTTTAGATGTCTTATCAAATCATCTTTTCATGGTTTATTGGTGTCTATTGAAGTCTGTAAATGCCTTTTCTCTGGTATCTTCCATTTGAATGATGTCTAATAGCCTAGAATTAGCAAGTTCTTAGATGTCCTCCATGTATTATTTCAAGAATGTGAACATAGGAATCTTTAAGGTGATGGAAAAGATAGGCTCTTGACCATATACAAACAAAAATGGTAAAGCCTTGAGAGCTTGTTTGATCTTGATTTGATCTTCCCATAATGCAAACTTAATAATTTTAGCCCATGTTCTAGGTCTATCTTCAGCAGATTTCTTGGTAGCTTTCATCAGATTTTTGTTGTGGATTCAAAAACACCATTTCCTTGAGGGTATTGATTAGAAGAAAACTTGAGTGAAATGCCTTGGTCATAATCCCATTCTATCATTTTAATATAAATTAATGTATATCCATTATCACAAACCAAATAAACTAGGGTTCCAAATATAGTACAAATATTTTCCTCTAAGAAATCGATCACCTCTTCTATTTTGCATTGCTTAGTGGCTACTACCTCAGTCCACCTAGTGTAATATTCTATAGTATTTAGGACATACTTATGACCTTTAAAATAATTTGGGTTGATTACTCCTACAAATTCTAATACCCATTGTGTAAAAGGTTTATCCAACATCACAGGTTGTAAAGGCATGGCTTCCTTTGGCTCCCCTGTGCTAAATATCTAGCATGAATGACACTCCCTCACATACTTATATGCATATTTTAAGAGGGTGGGCCAATAATATCCAATCATAATAATATTATGAGTTATGGTTCTTCTTGAAGGGTATCCACTTCCTACCTTTTCATGGAAGGTAGTCATAATCCAAGCTGTTACTTCCTTAGACACACATCTCAAATAAATTCCCTCAAAGTTCCTCCTATACAAGACTCCATTCCTAATGAGGTAATGAACTACTTTGAGCCTCAAGGCTCTCTTTTTTTCTTTTATAAATCTTGGAGGATAAACACCATTGACAAGTAAATGGATAATAGAGTCATAGCATTCATTGGGTTAGAAGTTTCATTGATCTACTTGCATGACATGAAATTTTGGGTCAATACTAGAAATCATCTAAATTAAACCTTGAAATTTCACTAATTTGGCTATTTTCATCTCTATATCATATTCTTGTAAAATTTTCATCCACTTGCCTCTTCTTTCTCTGAGCTCATTCTGACTCAACATAAGTTTTGTACTTGGATTAGGTAATATGGCATGTATCTTGTATATAAGGAGGTAATGTTTGAATGTTTTTACTATATTTACCATTGCATAAGCTTGTTTATCAATCATAGAATAATTTACTTCTATATTTTTTAATTTGGTGCCCATGAAATCTATGGGATGATCATTCCCATCAACTTTTTGACTTAACACTGTAGCCATAGTATGCTCAAAAGTAAATGAATATAGATAGAAATCTTTTGATAAATCAGGACTTATGATGATTAGAGCTTCAGTGACTATGTTCTTAATTTTAGTGAAGGTATTCTTATATTCTTTATTCCAATCAATTATAGCATCTTTCTTAAGCATATCATTCAAAGGTTTGACAATCTTAGCAAAGCCTGAAATAAACTTCTTCAAAAAGTTAATCTTGCCAAAGAATGACTTAAGTTTTTTTGGCTATTGGGCAACCCAATTTTAGAGATGGCCTCTATTCTATTAGGATCTATAGAAATCCCATATTTGGTAATGACATGTCCCAAAAAATTTCCTTTAGTGACATAGAATATACTTTTCTTAGGGTTAAGAGATATATCATACTTCTTGCATTTATCAAATACGTATCTCAAATGTACAAAATGTTCCTCTCTACTTCTATAAAATATTATAAGAACATCTATATATATGATGATACACTTACCCATTAAACCTTGGAAATCATGCTCCATGTCCCTTTAAAAAATTTCCCCTATATTAATTAATCCAAAAAGTATTCTCTTATAAGCATATGTTCCCCATTTAGTAGTAAAAGTTATTTTCATCCTGTCTTCTAGAGCAATAAGCACCTGGTTATATCTAGAAAATCCATCCAAAAAGTACATCATGGAATATTTAGAAATAGTTCAGATAACTTGGTCTAGAGAAGGTAAAGGATAATTATCCTTTTTAGATGTTGTATTCAGATTTCTAAAATCTATGCACAATCTTATTTTTCCATTCTTTTTTTTGACTGGGACTAGGTTTGCCACCCAAGTGGAATGTCTAATAGGAAACATTGTCCTTACATCCAACATCTTCTTAACTTCTTTAAAAATCATGGGTTTGAAAATAGGGTTGACTAGCCTTTGTTTTTGTCTAAAGCATTTGCAACCTTCTTGAAGAGGTATAGTATGAGTAATGACCCTTGGGTCAAATATTTTCAAATCTTCATAAGACCAAACAATTACCTCCTTATATTTTTTAAGAAACTCTCTAGCTTTTCTATTTTCCATTCACTATAAGCCTTCCCTATATTCACCATTTGTAACTGATCATGTGGACCAAGGTTTGGCATATGATAATCTCTACCATTTACCTTGGGTTATTTAGGTACGTCAAAAATCTTGTCGAGATCAAATAGTCTTTCTAATGAAATCATCCCTTTAGGTATCTTATTATCACTTAGTTGGATGATTTTACCATTAATTTCCCTCTTAGGAAAACTTTTATCAACTTTATTAAAAATATGAACTTCAAAAGCTCCAGAATTAGTTAAAAAATCTATGGTTTATTGATCATCATTGAAAACTTGGAAATGATTTACATTGTCAAGAATTGAAGGACATGGTATTATCTCAATACAGATGCTTCAAGAATAATGATTAGGCATGAGGTTAGTTGTAGTAGAGGTAAGCTCATCAGAAGCTTTGTTTTCTTCTCTTAGAATAGCTAAGATGTTGAAGGTATCAAAAGATTTGATCAAGCCCCACACGCTAAACTTATATCTATTTAAGTAAGATAATTTACACTGGTATTTAATCCTCACTTGGTTAACCACAATTTTAGAGTCTCCATATATAATGATTTCTTTAACTTTGTCCTTAATGGCAAACTATAATCCAAGTATGAGAGCCTCATACCTAGCTAAATTATTGGTATAAGGAAATTGTAACTTATAAGCTGCATGTTATTGCTTTTCTGAAGGATCTATCAATAAATACAAGCTCCTAATATTTATTTTCACTTAGCACCATCAATGTATAACTTCCACAAACCAAAAATTAGAGGATAACTCTTATAAATTGGTTCTTTTGTAATTTCCAAAGTAAAAACTCCCAAATCAGAATCTAGGAAATTTACCCTTTTGTTAACAGGATTATATTATGTGATCATGTGTTTCATTCAAGGTTCCCTTTCCACTCTTATTTTATTTGGTACACCTTTCCAAGGAAGCCACAAGTGTGAGTAATCAGTAGACATATAGCTATTTGAGGCCTTAGTCCATTCTCTACTCAAAATCAATCTATAAACACTAGGCATTTCTACCACTTGGATATCAATGAATTGTTAAACCCTGGGTTCACTAGCCAACTATATATGCACATTCAATAATTCTCCTATAACCTTAACTTTGGATTTATCTAATTAAGTGAATACCCTATTATACTTGATTGGATTTAACCTAAGATGTTCACATATCCTAATAGGCATAATGTTGGTTGAGGCTCCAGAATCTAAAAGATAATTATGAACATTCTTCCCAAATATGTTGACTGTAAGTAAAAAAAGGTGGAGACTCTACTTTGATTACTTGTGTAATTATATTTACACTATCATTCTTAGGGGGCTTTCCATTTTTTTTGGACAAAGATTGCAAGAGTAATTCTCTTTGTTCTATGATATGAGTTAGCTCATGAAAGTGATATTGGCTTTATTCCTTTTCATATCCTCCATAATATTGTAGCCAATTTTACTTGAAGGATCAATAGTTAGTTTATAAGAACTTCCTCTAGGGGGTTCAGGATTATTCTTTGATGTAGTGTCTAGAGGGGTTCCATAATTGTTAGGAGGAGTAGAGGTAGTCAATGTTTGTTTTTTCTCCTATTTCTCAGAGGATATGTCTTAAAAAATTGTTGGAATGCTTTAATCTCCTTAGGAATATTCTCAAGGTCATTATCCTCTTGAAAAGGGAATTGAAAAGTCTCCACCATATGCACTTGGTCAGATGGTTTAGATTTAAAATAATTTGTAGTAGCATCTTTGTTTGAAACCACCTCAAATGTGTCAAATTATTATTTAAAAGCTTCAAAGGCTTTACAAAAATCAATTCAATTAATGTCACCATGATTGGAAGTAGCATGCACCCTACAGTAATTTGGTAAAGCAATATTAGTGAGGTTCATATCCATTTGTTTTTTCTAGAGGAAGGCTCATTAGGTTCATATTAGTGAGGTTCATATTCTGAAACCTATTCTCAAGCATGTTAAACTTTTAGAAAGTGAATTTCCTTTAAGAGTTGTCATTATCATTACCAACTTATTTTTACAATTACAAAAAATCAATGTTAAGATTTTGTACCATTTTCAATATAGACTCATTCTCATTTTTTGGAACCTCAGCATTTTGACCTTGGTTACTATTAATGCCATTGATATTCACTAAAGTCTTTTTGTCATTATCATGAAATCCATTGGTAACTTGATGGCTTAAGAAACCCAAATTTTGATTAGGGGCAACATGACTAGTAGGTAATACATTCAAATTAGGGAACTGGTTTAATGTTTGAGTATTTTGGTTATTATTTGGAAAAATGTTTAATGTAGGCATTTGAGGATTAAAATTTGGGATAGAATAAGCCATCTATCCTTGGTTTTGAATCTGGACACTAATAACCATTGATTCATAATAGGCTCGAGCCAATGTGATGATAAGTGGAAGGGCTTTCTTCAGAAACATAGAAGTCACAGGGTCAACAACATCTTTGTAAATTGCCAAAGCTAAAGCTTTATTAGGTTTATATGGATCCGTGTTCTAACTAAAGATCTTTTGAAACCTATCATTAAAGGACCTAATAGGTTCACTTGTATATTTCTTGATATTTTTAAATTTATGATAAATGACACAAAGACTTATGATCTTTCCAAATTGATCAATAAAAAGTGTCAAAGTTATTCTATGAGATAATACAATTGTTAGGAAAATTAAGTAACCATTTATATGTAGCATCTTTGATTTTAAATGAGAAAAACCTACATGCTACATCTTCATGAATAAAATTAAACAATATTAGTGCAGCTTTGAAATATGTAACATGTTCTTTGGCAGCGATAATCCAGTTGGACTAAATATTGGAAAATATTTTTTAGGATTATGTGGCAAATCATGAACTGCACTTGGTATATTGATAGGGGAACTTCCAATCCATTCCATTTTTGGATGAAGATCGAGCACAAGAATCCCTTGTAAAGGTGAGGATGGTAGATATTTAGAATACCTATGCTTACCTCTATCTTTCCTAGTCCTTCTATGGATTTCTAGTTCAAGCAAGGGTTCTCTAGTCTCTAAATGTGATATGGTCCTAATTCTTGGTAATTCTAACTTGAAGATTAAGGATCATATTTTGAAACATAGTGTAACACATTAATTTCCAAAGATTGACAAATCATATGCACACTAAGCTTAATTTTCAAAAATGTGTTCATAAGAGGACAAAGGACATCAATCTTTAACTAAATAAGTTCAAAGATGTATTGAATTATGCAAAGATAACCAATCTTTACAACTTATGACTCAAATAAACATCTTATTGTCAAAGAATTTTTAATTTTCAACAAAATAAGCCATCCTAACTCTAAATACTAATAAATTATTAACACCAAAATTCATATTTCTACAAAGGTCACCAATCTTTACATAATTTATGCTAAAAAAACATAATTATGTAAAATGGAGAGTAATTTTGACCAAATACACCCAAAAAATATTAAGTATCTTTAAAAATGAGCCCCCCTTCTAGCACTAGTGGAGCTTCTCTTGTTTATGCTTCAAAGTGTACCATAAGTGCTCTTCAGTGTTGATGAACACTATTCATTTTAGGATTTGAAAAATCCAAGGCATGAGTTGTAGTTTATGACAATTCCATGATGTCTATGGTGGAATAGAAGCAGAGCATGAGAACTATCCATAATATTTGTTTGATTTAGTGGTTGGGAGCTACTAGGGTTTAAATCTTTAGATATTCAATGGTTTTTTATGACATTAAGGCTAAAATAAATTAGTATTCATAATGATCTTTAATCTAGATTGAATCTTGATAAAAAAAAAAAGAAAAGAGAAGGGTAAAGTAAGAAAGAAAAATGATTGCAGGTTTTCATCTCAAATATTATGACAAAATTCCAATTACTTTGAGCACATTTGAACTAATTTATGTTATAAAATAGCATAAGCTCAAATTATATCATAAATCAATGAAAATTCAAAAGAAAAATATGAATCATAAGTAAGAACCAAATTTACTTTAAATATTTTCTATCATGATCTGAATAACCTAAGTACATCTAAATATAGAGTAAATAAAACAAAGTATACTTGAGATCTTTACAGTAAATTTAGAATTTAGCATAAATTAACAACCCTATGACAAAGAATGTAACTTGAAACAAGAATAATCATTCAAATTCAAGATGACTATCCATAATTGAGAGGTAGCATGGAAATTTAACAAAACTATACAAATAATCTTTTCAAAATTCCTTAGTTGTATTAAATGCTCCTGGTATACAATTGCTCAAAAAATCTCCCTTACAAATGGTAACCATCTACCTATTTTTAGGAAGCATAGGTGGTTAATCATTTAACCTTTAAAATATCCACATGTGGATAAGGATAGTTGTCCTTGATATAAAGATACAATATGAAAGCTCATATGTTAACTTGACAAGAAAGAGTATATGCTAATAGACTAGCATATACTTTACAAAAGAAATTCTCCCTGCATAGAAACACTAGTGGTCCCCTCAATTATCCTTTTCTGAGGAAGTCTTTCACCCTAGTGTATTTTTCTTTGATTAGTTCAAAATCCACTATAGGCTTCATTAAACAATCCTCTTTCTAACCTACCAACTTGTTAAACTCATTATCTGCTTAAGATACAAGTTTCTTGATACATTATGATTCTACAATTTGCTTCCCTACAAAAATAATGATATCAAGGATCTTCTGGTTGTCCTTGGTTGAGTGAAAATTATTGTCTTTGGTGCCCTAGATGTGAACACCAACCTTTTGCTTAAATTATTCATCACTAATAATGCCTATAGTAGTCGTTTGAAAAGGGTTATCTAATAATTTCCCCAAAATTTTCTCAATCTGGGTTACCAAGCTTGTGTCTCTCTTGATGAAGTTGTTGACATCATTGCTCCAAGTGATCAAATCCTCTTGTTTATTGATCAAAACTACCATGAAGATGTCTAGATTTCTAAGTTGATAATCTTGAAGTCCAAGGCCTACTTTGTCTTATGTACCTTGATGAGATCCTTCATTTGAGCTTGAGAATCCCATGATTAGGTGATTAAGGCTTATGTCATCTCAATTTGATGGTTCAAAGCACTCAATCTAATCTTGATGCTAATTCTCAAATGCATCCATCAAATATTTATTTGGAACTTGTACTACATCCTTAGGAATTAAAAGGAGGCCCTGAGCTTCTAAATCTTGTTTTTCTTTCTCCAAGTTGAGAATCTTTTATTTCATTCCTTGAACTCTAGCCAAGGTCATTGTTGACTGGGCCAGAACCATACTAGTTACATCTTTATGAAATATAGGATTCTCCCCTACTACTTACCCTAGAATAGGAGTTAAGCCTAAAAATGGTTCCACCTTTTGAAAGGTGAACTCCTTAGTACCAATAAAAACCTTCTTGGTCACTACTCTCTCAAGAGTTGATGTATTTATATTGAAATGGACCTGAGGGTAAGACTCCTTTACCTATGGTTATTTAAGAATCTCTACATTTGAACTCCCAGAGGATCTTAGGGTGTCAATCACTTGGCTTTCTTTGTTGTGAAGGATCTAGATCCTCCTCTCTACTTGTCTGCTTAGAATATCCTAAATCTAAGGCTTGACATTATCCTAAACATCCATGTCAACTCAAGTCAAAGCCAATGAAAGAGAAAGAGATGGGATTTTTTAGGCCTCTTTCTTTGTGGCAGAGGAACTAAGGTAAATTTTTCCTATCTCTTTCCTCTATCCAATGGAACTAATTATTTTCTTGCTTCCTTAGATGGATCATCTTCCTTATCAAAACCATACGTAGTTGTGATGTTTTAGATTAAGGTAAAAATAGGTTTTGAAGGGACCCCAAAACCTTGGTACAAGGAAAGAAAGATGAAGTATTTATGACCACAGGCAGAACCTAAAACCTACTATAGAGAAGTAGCAAAAACAAGATTTATATGGACTTGAAACCACCTGAAAGACCACAAGTTAAAACCCAAGTTTTACAAAGACCTGGCTACACCATAGTCAAAAGATTAAAAAAACTAGGAAACATGACCAGATAACACAACCAACTAGAAGAACCAGACTATTCTTCCAATTCCAAAATCATTTTCACTACTTCCTTACCTTTCACAATAGTATCCTGAATGGCAGTTGCCACTGACATGGCTCCCTCTTGCATAGATTTCTTTCTTGAGCTCTGTCTCATCCTTTTGTTAGGCCCCTCTAAGGATTTGATCTCCTCATTAGCTCTTTTTCCAATATTAATAGTTGCAGCACATATGTTGGATGTAACTTCTTCCATTTTCATTCTGCTCTCCTTGATGAGTTCCCTTAGGTTGTTCTCATAGTCTTTGAGCTTGATGGGGATGTCTCTCATCTATTTTTCCATGTTATTGATTTTGTTCCAAACTGCCTTCTGGTTGTCTTCCATAATTTCCACTTTCCTTTTGAGATCCATTATCTCCTTAAACATCCATGAATCGAGTTGGAGGGTAGCCTCTGCTTTGCAATTAATCCATCTCGTAGGTGTGTGCCTTCCATCATTCTACCTTTTATCACTCCACTCTTCTGTCTTCTTATTAGGACTGTTCCCACCTTCTTCAAAGTGATCCTCTCTGCCCCTTTGATTCTATTCCTTTGTTTCAACTTGAACTTCCAGGTCCATTTCGTGGTTGTCAGCCTGTACTATGTTTTCCCTTTCATTTATTGAAATAGGGTCCTCGATAGGGTCATCTAGGACTTTATCATCCTCAGACACTTGCTGGTTTTCCTCAGAGTCATCTTCACTACTTTCAGACTCCTCCCCTATGTTGACTCCTTTCTCATTCTTCTCTTGAACTTCTTCCTCATTGGAACTTGTATTCCTATTTTCTGTTCCTCCCTCTTCCTCCAAGCTTTCCTCCCCAGACTTATCAGTTCTCTCCCACTCTATGTCCTCATCAACATTCTGATTCTTGACACTAAGGGGCTTGATTTTGATTTTATCTTTCCCTTTAACAATTTCACTCTTGTTACTCTATGATTCCCTATTTTTCCATAGGAAAGGGTTCTTAACCATGGCCTTGTTCTTGCAGTAGCCTTCGATTATCAAAATTAATCCTTCATGTAGAATAAGATGCGTTTCCTTCTTCCTGTGAGCAAATAAACTTTGGACCAAAGAGAAATGCAGATAAAAGGGAAAGGAAATCCTTACTTTGTGTCTGAAATGATTTAAGAATACAAAGTGGAATTTTTGGACTCTCTTGCTTCTTCCATCGAGGATGAAGTACTCCCTAATACATCATAAGACATCCCTCCATATACCCTTAATCTATTCCACTTCATAGAAATCCCCATTCTTAACTAGCTTCTGCTCTTCTATGTCCGTCTTAGGGAATTTGCAAAAGGCCTCAATTGAAATGCTAGTCTGCTTGGAGAATTTTAATCCCTCTGAAGGTAGCCCCGTAACCTCTACTATAAATTCCTTTGTTAGATTCACTATGATGCCATGCAGAGTGACCCTATCATCAATCCAGTTTTTGAAAAAAGCTGTTGTAATATGAGGTTTTGAACCATGGAGCCTTTCCATATAGTTCACAACCTTCCCTCTCTGTAGGATTCTCCAGACATTTTGTTTCACTCTCCATTCTTCGTAGTTGTGATGTTAATAAGGGAACTTACCACTGTTTCTCCATTTTTCAAAGCAATCATGCTAAAAACCTCTAATAGGGAATAATACCTTGGTGGGTATGCCTAAATTTGGTGAACTTCACTAGGTTTATGCTTTATGATAGACTCTTGCATCACATCTTTACATTTTCCTTTTACATCCTCATGTTGCCCAACCTGAGGTGACTTTGTCAATTCTCTCTACTGAGGATCAAAACATTATCCTACAATAGGTGGCTCTTGATGTGCAATCATAGATGGTCCTAGCAATAAGTGTTAATGCAATGGATGTAGTTTCCATATTTATCCTAAGGGCTTATTATCCCTGACTAGCCTATGTTCTAATTTGATGTTGTAGTTTTTAACCCTAGATAGGACTTCTTCAAAGTTCCTTACCTTTGTGTAAATACCATCTCCCATAATTGGTTGATGTTTGTACTTATCCTTTTGGACCTTTTTATCTTGAATATGGTTATCCACTATATCATTGGGGTCCCACACCTTAAGGTCATCCAATTAGAAATCAAAAGAGTTCCTTTGCACCACCATGATCTCCAACTATTTCCAATCTTTGATTACAATTTTTCCAATGTCCAATGGAAAGGGATGAACCTAAGCCTTCTTATTCTTCTTACATATCCAATCCATTCCCTAGATGATTTGATAAGTAATTTCTTAATTTATAATCTTGTTGGGAACATATATAGGCAATCTATATGGCTGGACCATGATTTATTCTATCCTTCTTGTAGTGTAATCTGGATAGAACCACACATCCCCCATGGTCTCCACTTGTCTTTTGATTAGAGGATGAAACATGGGCATAGGGATATTAGTGATTGCATCAAAAATTATTGGTAAGATACCATCACATATGAATTGTATGTGATTCTTATATTTGAATATATTTAATTTGGAGTAATGATGGGAAATGGTAGTTCTATCATCAGGGGAGCAATTTTGGATGTTAGGGAAATTAATAGAGACTAGGAGTGATTCCAAGAGGTAAGACATCATAAATAATTACTTGAAGGTATTTCTCTTGATGGCTGTAAATTTTTTGGCCAAGAAAAAAATTATTAGGTCTCCAATGGGAGGGGTTAAGTTTCATTCCAACATGTAATGGACATAAGATACCTAGACCTTACTCAAATAAGTAGTAGAAGAGGCACCAAAGGATCTATTCAATAAGGTCATAGCTACCCTAATGCCCTCCCTAAATTGGTCAATAATAATTTCACCATTAGGGGACCCAAAAACATGGGAACCTTGGATTAACCAAGGTGAGAGGACTAAATCCAAGTTTTGGGAATTTGTCCATTCCCTCAAGGATGGGAGATCGACATGAGGCAAAGGGAGCTTATAGTAAGCCTCAAAGGCCATGGGAGATATACATGAAACTTTCTTGGTACATCCTTCATAAATAATCCATTCCCCATCTATTCTAAAGTCAACAAAAATAGGAACAAGAAGGTCGATGCAATGCACTACCTCTGGTTTAGTAGTTGCATGGTGAAGGGCTACCAGCTAAATTGATACTAGGTCTTTGTATCTTTGGTGCATTCTAAGGAAATTGGTTGAAAATCCTCTATAAAGAAGAATAAATCAAAGCAATTCGTGATTCTATGTACATTCAAAGCTATTAAATCTAACTCTATGTCTCTAAAGACCCTTCTTTCACCATCTAAAGTTAGATAGAGCTCTGCTTTAATTTTTCATCTATTGCTTACCTATTGCTATTGATAACATTGAATTGTAGTTGATGAAAACAAATATCTCACTAAGGCACTTTATCTAAATTCAATTTTCACTTACTTTTATTTTTATGTGATCAATTTAACTGACTTAAGTCCTTTACAGATGGTTTAGTGTTTTTTGATTTAATGGCAGAAATATCCAACTCTTGATCTCATACATGCCTTAGATTTTATGGGACCTCATTCTCATGTCTTATACATTTTTATCATGATATATCTTTTTATCCTCCATGCTTACGTGGAACCTATGTGGTGGGATTCAATGCCTTTCATGGCAAATTTCATAAATGTTAGTTGAAGACTAGCCATTAGCTTTCAAAAGTCCTCTTTATTTTGCTTTGAAAAATCAAATCCCTATCCTTGCATTTCATTGGTCCTTTAATCTTTAAGCTCACTAATTATGCCATGTGTCAAGCTCATAGGGCCTTTGAAAAGTCTTCAAATTGCACCATTAAATCAAATCCAACAAGAAAGTAATCACCATTGAATCTTAGCTAGGGTCAGATCGTTAATCATATGTCTTTTTAATAAGCTTTAGGCTTGACACACAGTTGGATCAAACCCAGTGAACAAGTGATCACCTTTAGATTTTGGCTAGGGCCATATCATTAACCATATGCCTTTTTAAAAAGCTTCAATCTTGATGCACCATTAGATCAAATCTAGTGAACAAGCAATAACCATTAGATCCTACAAGATGAGGACATTTTAAACAATTCCATGATTATATGAAACTTAGGATTAAAGATGACATTTAGAATTTTATGTTAAAAAAACACAAAATGACTTAGGCTAAAGTCTTTATATGCTAAGTTTTCCTATGTAAAAAGCTAGGAATTTCTTAAAAGGTTCTTTAGAAATGTCCCCTTTGTTTAGGCTTTAAAAATTGTCTAGGTTAAATTTGACAGGTTCAGTCACATCAAATACATCCTTGTAGATGTCAAATGATGTGAGCAAACCTGTCAAATTTAAGACAATGGAATTTATTGCTCCAATAATTGAATGCCATGATTGTCTAGATTAAATTTGATGGTTTGATCATGTCAAATACATCCTCACAGATGCCAAATAATGGGAGTGAACCTGTCAAATTTAAGATAATGGAATTTATTAATCTAATAATTGAATTCCACTTGTAAATACCTTGGGAGTTTCTAAGGCTTTGTGGATTTTATAGGTTAAATTTGATGAGTTCAGTCATGTCAAATACATCCTCACAGATGTCAAATGATGGGAGTGAACCTGTTAAATTTAAGATAGTGAAATTTATTAATCCAATAATCGAATGCCACATGTAAACCCCTCAGGATTTCCTGAGGCTTTGGGGTTGATGTGTGCTATCATAATAAAGCTTTTAAGGTAGTAAGGACCATCATATCATAAGTCTTCTTTGATTCACACTGTTGGATCAAATCCTTTTATTGAGTAAGAAGCATCGAATCTACAAAAGTACACGAGTGTTAAGTTAAGCCCGATATATATATAAAGGTTTATCCTAAGGTTTATACCTTTAAAATTTGTTCATGTTTACAAACACAAATACACTTAAACCTTAATAAGACTTATTTAATCCAAAATGGCTCTCTATTTTTAAAAGGAAAAAGGTCCAGGTTAAAGTTATGATTTTACATTAATATTCAGTCATGTTTAAAAACATAATTGAAGCTTAATATAAATTTGTAATTAAGGTTGTTTTAACCAAAAGGAAATAAGACTTCTCATTGAATTTTCCTATGAATTTTTAAATTCAAACCCCTAGGGTTTACTGCTTAGGAACCCTAGCTTCTTGTATGGAACCTACAATTAATCACATTAAAAATGATTATTAGAAACATTAATCCATAAAACATGATCATAATCATATACACCAAAGGTCATGTCTTTTTTAAAATTTATTTACCTTTAAAATTCAAGATCAAACAATCTTTCACACTTATTCTAGAATATAGAGGTTCTGAAAACAAGTACAAGGATCCCCTTTTCAAGAAAAAAAAGATGGGGGGTGTTGGTCTCAACAAAGGTGTAGAAGTTGTTAGCATCTAGACTTAAATTCCTAATTAGACATTCAACTCAGGTGGATAATCTATTACTTATATGAAATAAGAATGGTGAAATGAGATTATGTGTTGATTTCATAAATTTGAATCGAGCATATAATAAAGATGAGTATCCTTTACCCTATATATATATATGAATTCATTTAAATGGTTAGTGGTTCTGAGATAATGTCTTTCTTAAAAGGTTTTTTAGGATACAACCAAGTTATAATTGATAAAGAATACATAATCAAGGAAACCTTCACCACCAAGTGGAGAAAATCCATGCATAAAAGGATGTAATTTGGATTGATCAATAAAAATAAACTTTCTAGCATGCTATGGATTATGCCTTTCAAGGTTTGGTTTGTAAGATTATTATTATCTATATGGATGATCTTATTGTTTTCCCTAAAAATGGGTTGAATCTTGTCACTTATGAAAGATTTTTCACAAATACATAAGGTATGGTATTTCATTGAATCCAAAAAAATAATCTTTGGCATCACATAGGATAATTTATTGGTTCATATCATTAATAAAGAATGTATTTATACTGACCCAGAATGAGTTAGTGTCATTTTTAAGATTCCATTCTTGATAGTAAGAACTATTTAAAATTATTTTTGGTAAGATCATTTTTTATGCAAGTTTATTTCAAGATTTGTTGAAATTTTCAAACCACTAAATGATATGTTGAAATAGGATGCAAAGGTTAAATGAATATCAAAGGCTAATAAGTCATTCCAAGACATTAAGGATGTAATTTCCTAGGTGTAAGTACTAGTCAATCCTAACTTTACCAAATACTTCTAACTCTATTCATTTGCATCAGATCATACCATTTCTACAATGGTCACACACAAAATTGATTTTGGAGAACATCTTGTAGCATTCATGATCACTAATTCAAATGAAGTTGAGATCAAATATCTTGTTTTGGATAAGATGACATATGCATTGGTCAAAGTAGTAAATAAATTTAGGTATTGTATCTCACATAATATAGTTTATGAAATTATCATTGACCCCATGGTTAAACTCATGCTAGGATAAAATTAGTTGGGTAAACATAGGTGGAAATGGTTGGTAAAACTCCAAGAGTATGACCTAGAGATCGGACTAACCAAGATGGTGATAGGTTAGGGCCTTAGGCAATTAATGACATAAAGTGATCCCATGATCACCATTGTGTAATGGGATCAAATATAAATGATGTGCCATGACTGGTATGATCTAATCATTTACTACTCGTTATATAGTACATTTCCCCAAAAAATGAAAAAGGAATAGAGAAAGGCTTTCATGTTGAAGGTAGCTCATTACATGATAAATAAAGGGATTCTATATAATAAAAACTATGAAGGAATATATTTTTTATGTGTCTCAAAGGAAGAATCTAAGTAAATCATGACCAATTTTCCTAAAATATTAGGTGGTGGTCTCCCTCATGAACTAAAAGAATCCATAAGATACTATGAGTTTGGTATTATTAGTCCACCATATTCAGAGATGCACATAATAATGTTAGGACCTAATATAAGTGCCACACTTTTGCCAAGAGGTAAGTCCATGTAGCAATATAACTCCAACCTATAATTGAAGGATTTTCTATCACTCAATGGGGATTTGATTTTATTGGACTAATAAACTCCAATTCTTTAGTTGGCCACAAGTTTATACTAACCACTACAAATCATTACAAAAGGTGGATTGAATAAGTTGCTACCAAGAATAGTATTTAAAATAAGTGATTAACTTTATAGAAGAGAACATTATCACTGGGGTTGGTACACCAGTTTCATTAGTTTTTGATAATGGTCCTAATTTTCAATCAGCATAACTCATAGAATGGGCTTATGACAACTACATCAATTACTAAGGGTATGAGGTAGTTGAACTTACAAACATGAATTGAGTGGATGTGGTCAAGAAATATGTAGATAAATGATCCAAGGATTCACATTCCTTGTTAAAGTATGCAATCTAGGCTGGTCAAACCATATAAA
Organism: Torreya grandis; assembly: GCA_037957365.1. Taxonomy (NCBI): domain Eukaryota; kingdom Viridiplantae; phylum Streptophyta; class Pinopsida; order Cupressales; family Taxaceae; genus Torreya; species Torreya grandis. The sequence goes on along the minus strand of JARHVA010003753.1, from coordinate 472,719 downwards.
AATAAGCTTTTAAAAGTTTAACTTTTCTTCTAGTATATGGCCAAGAACCAGTATTCCTTGTAATGCGCAGGTTATCAACATACCAATTCATGCAGTAATACATGGATAAATATGATAGGATGAATTTAATATTAATATATATCATTCAAATTGAGGATGCATGTAAATAATATATCTAAAATCTTAGTAAGAATCAAGACATTATCAAAATATGGTTTGACAAGAAAGATAAAGTGAAATTTTGTAAAATTTTGGACCTGGCCCTACTTTGGGAAAAAACACATGATAAGAGAGGTGTTATTAATTTAACCTTCAAGGTCAAATTACTACCCCTATCATTCAAAAGTTTCCTAAATCTCACCAATATCCCTTTGCAACAAGTCAAACTAATCAATTGTGGCCTATAAATCACTAAATTTGGTCAAAAATGAATTGTAAAGAGGTCACTGTCATTTCAAAAGAGCATTGTCAAGTTTAACTATGCGGATAATTCATGCACAGGGGGTCAATTTTGAAGGAAATTGAGGATTCTAAGAGCTACATGTGGTTTTAGGACCTCAATTTTCTTACACAAGGTCATCAAGAGTTGGATGAAATTTTTAAAAAAATTAATATCTATTGTATGAGTGGATATACTTTATATTTTTAACAATCCTTAGCATGTCCATTGGAGATCACCATCGGAGTAGGCATCATTTTATAATGATACAAAAGATTCTAAGTCCATGTAAAAGTTTGAAAAACATGGAATAATGTTTTTACATCATAATCAGACCTTTAAATAGTATCATAACTCTAAATTTTAATCAAACCATACTCATATAGGGTTTTGCAAGCAAATAAGCATATAGGCCAAAAAGGGGTTTTTTTAATTTTCAAGAAATTTGTGATTTCAGAGTGTTTTGATAGTATGGTATAGACCCAATGATTATTTTTTCATGAATTTGGAAGTAGGTGAAGATTTATTTTAATTTTAGTGAATTTTTCATTTTTTGCAGTTCTAGACACCCTTCCAAGCCTCATGTTTAAATGCTCATATATTTCACCACATGTGGATTTTAGATAAATGATATTATTATTTTTTGAATAAAAATATATAATTATAATTAATGAAAAAATTAGACCATTTTATGGGTTTTTTCTTTATTAACAATCGTTAAGAGCATAGGCAGCTCAGAATGTAGTCAAAACCCCACAGGTAGATTTCTCCACGTGATAAATTTTAATATATATTATACGGTAACCCAATATTTTTATGGATGTTTTTTGGTTAATTTTTATACACATTAATGGAAAAAAAACTATATTCTAAGGTTTTTACTTCATGAACCATCATTTTGAAGATTCAGCTTTAAAGCCCTTCTAAACCCTCAAAAAACTAGTTTTTAAAAATGTTGATTTTATTGATATAAAATAATTTTGGATCAAAATTTTAAAAAAATTCAATTTCAATTAAACTCGTATAGGATTTCATAAATTTTAATTTTATGCATGGAGATGTACAGATGAGGGAAGAAACCATTTTTTTGTAGAAAAAAGCATGTAAAATGATTTACAAGACACTTCAATGAAATATAATCAATGGAGATAAAATAATAAGAATTTTTATTTATCATAAAATCTTAATTTGGTTATAAATCATCCTATAAGTGTCCTAACCAGCTTGATCAAAATGGCCAATCTACAAGAAAATGGAGCAAAATAGGCCTAGTCAACCCTATTGACTGAATGATGAGTGTTTTCTCATCAAAATCACATATCTTGTGATGATAAAAGTTTTAACAAGTCTATTTAATTTTTTTTTTAGGTTTTATGTCATCTTAATATAGGTTTAATGGAGTCCAAATGTAAGAAGATAGGCTATTAGGCCTAATTGGCCTAATAGGCCTAATTGGTCAATCAAGTAAGTAAATAATGGCATTGAAAATATATCAAATGAATTAATGTTGGATTTAACACATTCCATATCTGATGTTATTATGGATATTCATATATTTTTAAATTTTAAATGTTATTTTATGTAAGGAGCCAAGTGGAGTTAACTAGCCTTGAACATCCAATCAAAGCTTCAGTTGACTAGTTGACCAACATCATGCAATATTCCTTTGTTATCATTTAAATAATGATATTAAAATACTTCAATATTAGTTCAAGTAGGGGTAGACACCAAATAATGGCATTGATTACATGCAAGGAGAGTTGAACAAGTCAATGGGGCCCACCATTTCTTGTTTCAATACCAAAATAGATTTCTTGCAAAGCAAGAAAATTAAAAGATTTTTGAAGACTATTGTATTTATTTTTGAAATAAAAATAAACTTGATTTTATATTAAGATGGGTCCCACCACATATTTCCCATGCCAAAATTTGAGAGTGCATGCATGCTTTATGAAGGAAAGCTATTTTTAGGAGTTTTCTAAATATTGTAAAAAGGAGTTTTCTAAATATTGTAAAAGGGAGTCGATTAAATAATTGTAAAGGTTTTAATATTTATTTAATTAAATAAGACTATTCCTTATGTAAATCAACTCCACTTAGGCTATTCTTAGCTTTTGAGACTTATATATTGGCTTTTCAAGCCAGTATTGTATAATTCCTAGAGCTAAAGAGAAATTGTAATCTAGACCATACATTAATAAAGGATTTTTTTATTTTTCCTATGAGTTTTGACAAATAATAGTGTAATTGATTGAGTATCATCATATCAGTGAGATTATATATCCTTTTGGCAGATCCCTTCCTCACCTATTGCTTTCTATCTCACCTTTTATAGGTCATTTAAAGAGGTAAAAAGGGAATTTTGTAATTCAAAGTTATATTTATCCTTCATCTAAAATATTTATGCTTAAGGGAAATATATGACTTGTATTGATTCACATGTGTGCATTAGTTTCATTAGCTTCTAGAGGATATAAACATTTCAGGTGTATCACTCATTTAGACAGGTTTTCATTTCAGTTTTCCCTTCCCCTTTTCACCCCAAAAATCATAGTAGATCAGATTTAATTGATAAATCTTAAGGGAACCAACCCTCTTTGGAGGTTCTTCTCAATACAGAGTCACCCACACTCTGAGAATATCTAATTGTATTAGCTAGAAAGAGGGTGTGTTTTACACATCTTCAAGCAGGGTGCACTCCAGAGTGATAACAGGAGGTCAACATGCAAAACTCACCCCATTATGTATTTTTCCATACCATATTTTAGAGATATTAGGAAATAATTATTTTATATTTAAATATTTACAAGGCAATGACCTATCACTTTTGATGAATGGGTAGTACTTGAATATCTACTTCTAGACTATGCTATCATTTATTGCTTTAGAGTGATCAATTAGTTTTGATAGAGTAGGATAGATTATTTTTCCTCTCTATCATAAATTATTTTGTCTTGATTTCATAGATTAGTTTTTTTTTGCTTTTGTAGTTAGTTTATGTTCTTGTTTTGATTAGTTTATTTTCTTAGTTATTGAATAAGTATTTTCCAAACTAATAGCATGAGTAAAATTGATATATTTGAATACAAATCATCCCTAGAAAAATGGTTGATCCAAGTTTGATGTACTATGAGGTGTGGTGATTCTCAAATAATTTGGTTGAAAGATAGAGTGCATCAATGATAATTTATGGTTATTACATGTTCTTGTTATTATTGAGGTTATTGTTACAAAACTATCATATGAATTTAATAATTACTTTTTGCACTAAAAATGGATCCCAAAACACTTAGAACATTACAAAGTTTCTTGATTGATAAAATGGATCACAAAAGGAAAGATTTACAAAATAAAATATTTTTTAGATGCCCCCTCAAAATGTGTGACAGATACAAAACCTAAATGAAACATTTTCATAATCTAATTCCTATATCCATTCCCTTATTTCTGACCTAAATCTAATAACTAGTGGCATGGGATTTGAAAGATCCATTTTCATATAAATCACTTCACATACTTTCAAAATCCAAACCTCAATGGATTTGGCCATGCAAATATACTCCCCTAATTGGTTTCCCACTTGCTTAAAATTTTATTCCTTACATAGCTTGGTTATAGGCCATAGATTCTCATCCAGACTTAGACTATGGTCAAATCCATAATTTTTGAGTTAAAACCTTCTTCACATGGTTTCATACATTCCTTATCTTCCAAATAACCAAGGGCTCTTTCTGAAAATGTCATCCCTTTATTTGACATAATTGAATATGATTGAAAAATCCTTATGTAAGGAGGTTGACCCAACTCATTGATTTGATGTTTCAACTTTTACTCAGCCATTTTCATAAATCTCCTGCATGTGGATAGTAGCCAATAAATTTATAGGTTTGAGCACATTCCTTTAGATACATTATTTTTTGTTCAATCTCCTTATCTTTAATCTTTATTATGGGTATGTCCTCTACTGCTAGTATTTTTTTTCCTACTACCCTAGTTTTGTATGTGATAGATTTTATTTCCTTCTTACTTTCCTCCTACATGTTCCATATTTTTCCATCACCCATATTTAACTCCTTATTTTCTGTATTTTTAATAAAAAAAATTTCACTCCCAACTTTTTTCACCATCCCTCTAACCCTACCTGATAGTATGGATATCCATCAAAGCATAATTTAAAAAAGTGAATAAACATAGATATGTGATGATATGAATAACTTTTAAAACATAAATAAGTAAAATTTTAACTTTTAAAAAAATGTGATTGACTTTAAATACTTAAAAAATGTATAACTTTGGTTAGTTTAAACATGTTATTAAAAAGTGTATAAAATTTTGTATGATAGCTATGCTAAAATAGAAATAACATCTTTAAAAATTAATGAAATTTGAAGATTTAAATTTTTTTAGAAAGCTAATACATAAGATAATAAAACCTATATTTTTTAAAATAGGTTGTTTAAAATAAAATATTAGTTTGATTCTTAAGTGACAATCATTTTAATAAATTTCTAGCCTATGAGGATACTCAGAGGACCATAAAATTTAATAGAGTAGTAATTTGTCTAGCATCAGATGGTAAAAAAAGAAAATAAACTAAAATAAACAATGAATCCATTTTTTAAAAATCTTATATCTTTTCAATACCTTTCTTAAAAAATGTAATTCCTTTGAACAAAAAAAATGTTAGTAAAAAATGATTATAAAAAATGTAAAATAATACTTTGAAACAAAGTTTGTACTTTTCAATAGGAAAACAAATGTTGTTCTTCCATACAACCTATAAAACAATATCATGTAATAAAAATACAATATAAAACAATAAAAGCATTAAAGTTAGTAAAATATCTCAAAAACATAAGATAAGTTTTCAAGAGTGTTGTAATCACCCAAAATTGGTATTTGAGTGCTAAGAGAGCCACTTGAGACTATTTATCCCTATACCTATCCTAGAGCCTATCATCAAAATTGTGTAGCCTTCGTGTGTGCCATAGATGTCCCTAGTCAGATCCAAAGTAGTCTTAAACCCTCATTTCTTGATCCTAGCCTTTTGTGCCTAGTGTTCTACCAGCTAGACACTAGAACCATAATAAGGACACTAAAGCCACCCAAAATGGCACTAATGTCCTTTGCCCTGACTTTTCCCAAATGGATATATTTTCAAAACTAAAGCCTCATAAGGTCATCCTAAGAATATTCTATCATATACACAAGAAATAAAATAACATAAATACATGAATTTTATCCCTCTAACCACTAGATGAAAATTAGAATCAAAATACACATTCAAACATAGAACAATCTGAGCACAATTAAGGTTATCAATCCCTATTCTCCCCTACTTCTACATACTACCTTCTATAGTATCAATAGGCTTAGATTTTACATATTTCAAGTCTCAATCACATTTTAGGCAATCAATTCCATGATCATACTAGCATCACTTACACTTGCACCAATACTTAGGTGGGGAGAACTACATTGGGCTTGATCCCTCCTCAAAGTATTGGTATGTAGGCAACTCTCCTCATAATGGGGTATTGAAGATGTCTAGCCTACCCTAATAATTAACACACTTTTCAACTCATGTCCTAGTTATATGTAGGATAAGCTTTTGTATAAAAAATAAATTATTATAGGAAAAATATAAGGTTTTATAACTCATGCATGCAAGAACAGACCCCATATATCTAGAAATAGGTGCACCCAGAAGTTCAAGATAATCCTTCATAGAGGACACTACCACCAATATCAAGACAACCACCACTTTGTCAAGAATGGCACTACTTTCCACTTATGGTGATACTATTAAAAATGGGTTCTAATATAGGGATCCATTTTATGACACTCAGACTAGCTTCCATCTTAGTTTCTAGCACTCAAATCATTTATATCAGGTGTTTTCTAGCTAAGTCTTTATTTTCACTATTTGTTACTATTTTTAAAAAATTCAAATCTATTAAATTATATAATAAATTAATGGTTGTATTTATTGCATATTATTTCCTTGATTTAGTCTACTCGTCTCTTTAATCAAACATAATATTTACATGTATTGAGTCCTAAAAGTTTAAAACATTTTGTGAACCTAACTTACTTTGAACATTACTCAAACCCTAACCCTAAATGCTCCTAGGGATTGTATCCTTATTTTTCCTATTTTCATTAGCTGCTTTAAGTTTTTTAGATTTCATATATTCTATTTTAGTAGTTATATTTCAATTTGTTTACTATATGCCATCTAAAAAATCTATCTCTCTTTTATTAAGAATATGTGTTAGGCTAGGTTGTAATCCTATAGATCATATTCAAATTCATGTTATTTGAGCTTATACCATGGATAAGAGACCTATTGTAACTTGTTTTATTGACCCTTCACACCCTAATTATGCGAATTTAAATTATAATCCATTTGAAGATGAATAATATAATCAAGATCAATATGAAACACAAATTAGAAATTAAGAGACTCTCCCTCCACTTAATAATGACAACCTAATTGTCAATAAGGATGATAGCCTACATAGATTTAGAGATAGAATTTGGGAGAAACCCCTTGATCATGCACAAATTTTAAAATCCATAATTAAAATTAAGAATAAATCAAATAATGGTAAATATTTAACTCCCCCAACTAATAACATTGTTACACCTATAGTGGGGCCAAATCATCTAGCATAACCAAAAATTATAATTCAACAATCTTCAATGCTAGCTACACCTCTTGTGGCTAGTTCCTTAACTCCAGATGTACAATCCCTTATGCATGAAGTTCATACTCTATATACTAAGGTGTTACATCTTAAGAAAGGAGATACTAGGCCATCAAATACCGTAGATTCTAATATTCTCTTACATACACCTTTAGCACACCACATAGTGGCAATTCCCTTGCCATCTAGATTTGTGGCACCTAAACTTACATTATATGATGTCAAGGGTGACCTAGAGCACAATCTCCAAGATTTTCATGTAGCATGTTTGGACTATGTGTCCAACTATTAGCTTTTCACAAAGTTATTTCCATGTAGTTTAAAGGATTATGACTTAAAATGGTTTTATGTCTTACAAAATCAATCTATCATAGAATTTAATCCTTTGACAAACATGTTTTTTAACACACTTCTCTATCAATGTTAGTGATAAAATCTCATACGCTCAAGTTGTATAGTTGAAAAAAAAGTCAAATGAACCTATAGTAGAATGCATCTAACGATACAAGACTATATTAGTTAAATTTACTAGCCCCATGGTAGATAAAGAGCTTCAAGACATCTTCAAAGAAAGTCTTTTACTAGTATTACATGAAGCTACCTTGTTTAAGAAGTTTTTAATATTCACATATTTCTACTACATAGTAAAAAAAAAGAGGTCAAGCTTCTATCAATGGGAAAACTAAAATATACCAGTGGATCAGAATCATCTACTAAGAGTTAAAATAAGTCTCCATATAAAGTAAGGGCCACTAATAATAAGAGTGATCAAAAGGCCATAGTTAATGTAGCTTTAGAGCCATCTCCTCTCTTGGTTTTATCAGCTCCTTAATGTTGAATCTTTACCAACCTTCTAGAATCACCACCACATGTTTTACAATAGCTCTTAATATGTAATGTCATATATCTCCCTCCCACAAAAAACGTTTATATGACATGGCATCTTCCTAAGAGTTATGATTTTAATGAATTATGTGAATATCATAAGTCACCAAGCCATACAATAAATGGATGCATAAACTTAAAACATAAGATACAAGATTTGACTAAGGCTAACATTATCAATGTGGGCACACCCACAAAGGTACTAAAATTACAACAAATGGAAGCTAAGGTATTAAATTTATTCTTAGATATGTTTCCAAAGCACATAGTGAATGAGGTAGGGAGCCCTTATGGTGTTCATTGCACATATCAGGCACATCCACCAATAACTTTATATCACACTATTATATAGGAGGCACACCCATTACATAATATCATTGGTATGTACCACATTATAGTTATAGCTATCCCACTCATCACCTTCCCAAAGAAGGATATTGTTAATGATGATATATATTTACATGCACTCTTGATATGATATTACATAGATCATCATCCTATCTAGAGTGTTATGGTTGAAAATAGTTCAATCATTAGCATGTGTACTATGACATTTAGGGTAGTCATAGCAGGATATATTCCTTACAAACATAATTATCAATGGTTTTAGTGTTCATGTTTAGAGATCCATTAGGGAGATTATGCTTTCATTATAGGTTAGACCAAAACATTTGGCCACATAGTTCTTAGTATTACCTAGTTTAGGCATGCTTGATATGTTATTAGGTAGGCCATGGATATAATAGTTATGATCCATCCCATCCATGGTGCATATATGCTTAAAATATATAAATGCAAATTAGGTGATCAAAGTTGAGGGTCTTCCATATTAGTATTATCTACTTTTTATCACTTGAATTTTCACTCTTTGAGTATATTCCTCATCTCTGCTCATCCAAGTGGCACAATGGAAACATCTCACTTGCTATGGGTAATCAATTTGGTGAGATGAATCTCTAGAATGAAGGGATAGCTCCCTAGATGTGCCTTTAAATGCTTTCACCTATACTAACTAGTTACTTGTCGTGAAAAGGGTTATAATTTACATAAAATTAAACCTATTTTAGGTGGTAATGCACCAATATTATCATGAAATACTATTATACTCCATCACTTTTGAGATAAGTCATATAACACTAGTCTAAGGATCCTAGGATGAACTAACATTAGTATTTCAATATGAAGGTGACATACATGGAAACTATTCAAGGTAAATAGAACCATATATCATTTTTTAGATGAAAATACTTCCTTTTACACTTAAAACATGTCCATATACTTAAAAACACTTCATATGACCTGCTGAGCATGGAATCACTCGCATCAAATATGGAAGGATTGAGAGAAAGCAAGGATAAATGAATATCTCTTAAGTATTCAATATTAATCTCTTCACACACTTTAAAAATATGATGTATGAACTCAAAATATATTTCATTTTTTTATAAGTCAATTACAATGTCAAAACTAGCAGGGCTTCAACATACATGGTGTGGTATTAGATTACAAAGGCCAAAAATGGTAGCTCTTATATAACTTGAGAGAAAGAGAAGAAGAGAGAAGTACAAGGTTAATAAGTACAATTTTAAAGCTGATAAAATGAGTTATTTTTACATGAGAATAGGATTTGGTATGAACCATGCAAGGTTAGGAAGTATATGTGTCCATACAAGGCATGAAACTTTTGCAAAGTGGCATGAAACTCCTCATTCTAACTCATAAAAATTGCCTTCATGATTATCCCTATTTAAACATCCAAAAACTAATTAGGGATATATATAATTATTGTAATCAATGGTAATTATTTTATATATGCCTCTCTATGCATTAGTTTTAGGCTTGGTCATCTGGAATCATCCCAAAATGAGTTATCATCATTTATTGTCAAGAAAACTCCTCTTCCATGCACCTTGCACACTTGGCCTCAAATTTGGATTTATTTTCCCTTTAAAATACATGTTATGGAGTTTATTACATCTTTAAATACCCTCCATGGCCCTATAATCATCATGGACACCTTAAAATCACCCCACTTGAAGTTTTCCACCCTTTTTACTAGCTTGTCCAATATGCCAATTTTGACTGGCTAAGATGAGAGATATTTTTTGAACACTTAGAATATTTTCCAAGGTATAATATGGATATATGTAGTTATTAAAATTCCTAATCTTCCACCCAAACTTTATTTCATCTCTTTAAACCTCTTTTAGCCTATAAGACATAAAACAATCAAAAGTGTCATGTTTTGTACCCTATCTGTATAATTTTGCATAGTAAAAAAGCATGGGGATTATATTAAAAGAGTCCTATAAAATTTCCAATCATCATCTTGGTCAAAATAGTCCATCACATTAGCTTTCCAACTCCATTTCCTCAAACTAGTCACTAGTAAGGGTTTAGGAAGGTTTAGGCTTGTTTCGACCTCTTAAGGTTCATTCGTAAAAACTTGACATTCAACCTAAAAAAAATGATTTTAAATGACCTTGATAAAACCTCCAAACTAATTTTTCCCCCATGAAAACCATCAAGAGAGATGTGAGCAATCAAACTTCTCCTATTGAGGTATTCTTTCCATTTCCTACATGTCTAGTGTTGTATCTGAGTCAAAAATGGCTTCTTCAGGGATATATTTGCCTTATAGAAGATTTGAAACATCTTATGTGACCTCAAAAAAAATTCCCAATATTTTTTATGCATATCTCATGATATAAGTGTGAATGACCCTCATTTGGGTACTAGGCCTAAACCATATTTAACAGGTTTGTGTTAGCTTTTATCTCAAAAATGGATTTTGATGGCTTCCCCTAATTATAAATATCTCAAACACATATAATTACATATAATAAACATTATACAATAAGTTTTAAATCCTTCCTATGGATATAAGTGGTATTGGTCTCTTATTTGGTCTTTAGGCCTAACCCTACCCAAGTAGGTTTGACTGTAACTTTCATGTTTTAAGCCTCCCTGCTTAGATTCCTTCCTTCGGGCTTGGTCTATTATGATTTTATAGGTTTTTTCCAACTCCACATATCTCCTTTCAAGGTCTTATAAAATTTTGAAGAGTCCCTTTGTCAATTTTTCCCAAAACTATCAGAGTTTGTGCATGAGGGGAGTGCCCTTTGTCTGAGACAAAATAGAAGGCACTCCCATGTTTTTCCAAACAAAAGTGAATATTTTATGAGATTAATCAAGTTATGGACGTGATATATACAAATTTTTATCTCTTATTAAATTCAATATACCTCTCAACTCATCTAAAACCTAAAACAAACCCCTGGTAGAATGGATTATATGCAATGTTTGAAGTATTGGTTGTATGTTACTTGCTCAAAGTTGTTATTTTGATTATTTCTCATAAAAAGAGATTATATAGACCATAAATGTCATTATTATTTTTTTCACAATTCTCTGTAACACTTTAAATCCTTACATGCTCTTTCTCATACATGAACTCTCAAGACTATATTTATAATTCTTGACTGTGTCTCTATTTTCCTCACTTAGAGGTGACCCCTGAATAATATTAGCTTTAACTCAATAATTATAAGACATTTATAAACTCCCAATATGATTTAAATTGTCTTGAACCCACCTACATCATTATTAACACTCACATACTCTTAATCACTAAGCTTACTCATTACCTGACTCAATCAATAGTAGACTATGTTTTTTGCCTTAGAAGGGGGTCACCTGTAGGTTATCATGTATATTTTAGCTTGATAAAATCATATAATAACCTCCCCTAAGTCTATTTAAACATTTATTACTTATTTTAATTCATTCTCATGCAATTCAAGTATCAAAATATCACATCTATCTCATTGTTTATTTGTTACAGCTGACTATACTTTTGCCCTCAGGGTACTGTACCCATAGGTGACCTTGGATAGTTTGACCTTGGAATATTGAGTAAAAATTTCTTGAATCCCTTCATGGTAATTTAGCATCTGCTTGGACCTATTTGTTTCACCTTTATGCTTTCTCTACACTCAAAAATCTCCAAGTCTATTTACTGCCTATCATAGTTACAGTTGTGAGTATTCCTTGTGAAGGGGTGCCTATAGGTGTCCTTCATTTGATCTAGGTCTTATTACATTATTTAAGTATTATTTGAAACTCTCCACACTATACCATAGCTATATTTTTTCTTTATTCTTGGATTAGGGTCTATCCTTAAGGTATATAGCTCAAGCTTCATGATAACCTACAACCAGCATCTAGGATTACAATTGTGAGAAAAAGGAAACATGTAGATGTAAGTGTGGTCACAACTTGGTATACCAATTATCTTGGATGATCCTTAGATCATAAATATTCATGAAAACCCTTTGGAACCATTCTAATGTGAAAGTATGGTCTAGTTTTTCACTTTTAGGTGAAGAGTCTAATTAGAACTCAAACCTGTAGGTTTCACTAATGAATTTTAGTGGTCAGTGGTACATGTTTGAGCTTCAATAGAAATAAAACCAAAGGATTAAGCCACCCTCTTTATTTTTCAATTTGAGCCCCTAGGTGATAGCTATAAGGTATGCTCACTTGGGTCCATCAAAAGTCATTATAACCTTGTTATAAGTTTTCAACAAAAAGCACAGGTGCTATGTTTTCCCATTTTAGGGAAAAGGGGTATGAACATAGGCTTTTCAACTATGGAAATAGTCCCATGTTTGCTTTTTCACCTAAAACTTCCAATCATGTGTATTATTATCTCCTCAACACTTTAAGACCCTAAATTATTTTCTAACCTATCCAAAACTTCCATTGAGATTTCTTAGCACCTTGTGGTACCACCTGTAGGTGGATATTCTCATATACAGGCAGTAAGGATGAAAAAAATGTAGGTAGTGTGCAGATTCACATGTTTGTGATCAATTTTAAGCCTTCACTAAGTCCTCAAATGGATGAATTTAAACTTCAATGACCTTATACTAGTATAAAACCTCCCTTCCACATGATTTCTCATGAATGGTACCTATAGTTATACTTGTAATTTTGTAAACCTGGTAGTGAAGGGAAAACCATGGGTACATGCATGTTTATAGGTATATAAATAGTTATAACACATTTAAAATTCTCAAATGGGTTCCTCAAAACTTTAAATACATCAAAAATTTATCAAATACCATTACTCCATGGGTTTAAATCTTACAAACATACCTCAGCATTGAGTAAAGTAGAAACATGGGCTAATTAGAAGAATTAGTAATCACAGTCTAATCTTGTATCATTTGGAGATATTTGCTTTGATTAATAATGTTGTGAGACTTTTCCCAAAATTTTATGGACCTCTCAAAAAACCTTATGAATGTTTCACACCTCAAAACACCATGGTTACAGTCAGGAACAAGTAGAAAGTTGACTATGCATGTGACAAGAGAGGGTGTTTGATCAAAGTATGGAGTTATGAGACCAAAACATGAAGGGAGGTGGCCTCTATGGCATTTAATCATGGATAACATAATTTTCCCTTCGTATGGAGCCCCTATAGATAATAAAACCTTCTCAAAGTAGTGAAAATGACTACCATTCCACCTAGGACATCCACCTATAGATTGAACCCAAAAAATTCCATGAGATCTTTGTAAAACATAAGAATAAGCATGGAAATCATGATAATATGGAGTCAAATTCATTTGAAACCAATCTTAGTAGATGGATTATATAGACTCCTCCAAACCAAGGTAAAACCTATAGGTTGCATAGATTAGTAAGTGAATTGGAAAGATCAACTTCTTAGGAATAGTTCATAAAGCACATGTCACCATTCCTCTATAACCAAATACAAAATTCAAGATGAATAAGTGTATAATACACCCCCAAGATAATTTTTCATCAAAACTCTCATGTTGATTATGCCAAGTACAAACCTAAAGATTGCTTTTGCTTTCCAAGCCTAGTGGAAGGAGAGATAAGCGGTTTTCTTCATTTTTTAAATTTTAAGATCAAACTAATCAATAAAACAAGTGTGTGGGATACCAAGGGACACTCCTAAAATGTCTGAAACTATATGAGGTCATACAATTCCATACACCTCATTAAATGCTCAAGTTTTTAAGAAAATTACCTCTTTTTCTGAATAAACTACCAATTTTTAGTTACAAATAGTTGATTAAGACATGTTTAGGACACATGGGATGTGACATCACCTATTGGAACCTTCACATTTCCTTATAAATTTGTACAAGTCATTAAATGCTTATTTTTTACCCCTAAAATGACACCTAGGACTAAAAGGATTAAAAAGACTAAGGACCAAGGCTAATATAACATTAAATGACATAAATTAACCTATAATACACCTTTATAAATAATATATTAGACCCCCAAACACTTAAAAATCAATTTTTTACCTATAGGGGTCCCAATTTGACTTGCAGGATCAAATTTGGTCAACACTACCTATTCCATATTCAATTATAGCATAGTTACTAGTTATAGTTACAACATAGTTATCAGATATAGCCCAATTATCAATTATATCTTAAAGAATAGTTCATATTGATACACCATAGAGTTTAGTAGATCCATCAATAAAGGCAAGTTCTACTCCTATAGTATCGACACATAAACATACTCTCCCACAGAGACCAATATTAGAGAGACCCCTATGTTAGAGATATGTTACAGATTCTAGAGGGCCTTCCTCCACTCACTTTTTTCTTAAATCTATATTATTGGGTTCTTAGGGTTCTCAACATAGGGAACCTATGTGACATAAAGATTTTTCTACCAAATGTGTTCCTAAGACCCCTACAGTTCATAGAACACCATAGTCAGTGCCATAAATTCCTAGCACCACTACACATGAAGATACAAATATAGATATAGATCACTCAGTATAGTAGATTATAGGACCACAGTTGCCCTTTCACATAGCACACACAAACATAGTTCTTTTATTATACACAGGTCACAGTGATAGTGAGTCTCTAATGAGACTCATCGATTAGTATGGTTTCTCCTTACTACACTGATCTAAACTTGATATTATCTACCAACTCAAGGCATATAAATTGATACATGGATATTCACTTTACACATTTATCCACTTGGGGGTATCTTATACATAGTTTTGAATACCATGTTTTATCCTTATATACTCTACATTCCAGCTTTGACATTGTTATGTCTTGATATTGATCATTACAACTCATACTCCATTTTTTTACTGACTACTACTACTTTAAACTCAACATATGTACATCTAATCTCTTACATAGATTTATATTACATATTCATGCATACTTTATTTTCTAGCTTATCTAGTTTAGACTTGATTTTATTTATTTGCTTCTTCTATTCGAGGGCATTTTAATATGCCATTATTCTTTGACTCTATGTCACTTCTATTCACAATATGCATATTTTGGATATATGCCCATGTCCTTGTGTGTGATTTCTTGATTTTGTATATAATAATTTCAACATCTCCTTCTATGTGGCTCTAAGATAATTTACTTGTTGCTTGTGTATGTGGACATTTGAACATATCCTTGGATGTTTTATTTTCTCAAATTTAGTGACATGTGCCCATGTCCCTTGTATTGTAGCCCCTTGGCCTACTTTATGTGCCTCATGTGTTTTTTGTGTATGCCTACTTATATGTGTCATGCCCATGACACTTGTCTTTGATTAATGCACACCAATTTTTGATTCCATGAGGGACCTCATGCATCTACCCTTCCTACTTAGGTGTCATGATGGACATTATGCCCCATACCCCTAGGTAGTTACCTAGTATTACTCAGATTTATTGTTACATACATTTTTATATCTATTTTGACACCCTTTTAAATGATAGAGATGGCATACATCTTACATTACATACTCATGCTCAGATTATTTTACTTTTTTAAATTATATATGCACACTATATTGGATTATTAAGCAATTATCACAAATGCTTCAGCTAACACATAGTTTGTAGAGATTTTTCTTTTGAGTAAAGTTATTACATAGGTTCAATAAATCCCCTAAAAAAATGGGGCACTCATAGGGATTTATCATAGAGACTAGGCTCCTATATTACACTCATAGTACATTTTTTAGCACACAAGCTTAGTTTAAAAACATCAGATAAATGTAAACACAATGAGAAAATAATGACTCAAAAAGTAGTACAATGGCATAAAATTTATACCAAAAGGACATTAGCACCTAAATTGGAAAACTAGCACCACATGGCACTATTGTCTAAGATATGGTGCTACTACTCAGTAGCCTTAGTTTTATAACAACATAGATTAGCCAAAATAGTATAGAAGGTATAGTATAAGTTTCCACAAACTCAATTATAGGTTTATCAATTATACTCAATTTTTGCTCAGATTCATACTAGTTTAGCTCATATTCATATCAATTTGCTTAGATTGGGGGCATCATGTGTAGCATGACCATTCCCATATTCAATTTGAATAAATTGTATGTGGGATTCATACAATTAACCTAGGGTCACCCTTGACCAAAAACACCTTCTACTAACGAAGTAATTAATTGAAAAAAAGTAGAGTTTTTATTATTTCTCCTTGTTTTCTTACTTTATTGATTAATTAAAAAACTCAATCCTTTCCCTCTATATCAATTTGAAAGAAGGTGAGGATGATTCATTTGGCAATGTGAAAATGGTTCAATTGTCAAATGAATACTTAGGTCACTTAATGTCAACATCTAAACAACCATGTTGACATCTTATTTTGCCATGTGGGTGTGCAAAATTCAACCCCACATGGGTTGTTATAACTAAGGTGAAGCATCCCTTGGTTAAGACCCAAGTTAAGCTTAGCACTCTAATTAATATAACATCCCCCCTTTATATTAACTTGGGGAGAATATAAAACTCTAAAAATGGGTCTTGGCAACAAGGCCTGATCAGGTAAACATGTACAATCAAGAGGAAGGAGGAACTATAGATAATCCCACTCAGTGACAAATTTATTGACCCTTAACATATCCCTAAGAGATACATAGAATAGAGGGGTAGAAATCCCCCTAGAAGATGAGGCCTAAAAAGCATTGATGATGTGTTTTTTTGCTTAAAGACTTAAGGAAGTCCATTTAAATTAAACAATGTTTGGACCCTTTAGAAGAGGAAGAACAGAAAAAGTGTACTAAAAATCAGCCCACTTCTTGAAAGAAGACAAAGGTAGTAGTATGAATATCTCTCAAAATGGTCCAAAAATAAAATGTGACATAGTTTGATAAGATTATGCACAATAAATGATGGTAATGCCACTAAAGTAGACCTGTCAAAAGAAGGAAATGGATTATTTGTTGTAAGAATGTCCATATGAAGTGAAGGGCATGGCTTAGCAACCCTTATAACTAAATAATGAGGATCCATAATTAGAGGTGAATCATTGATGATTGTTGAAATAATATAATATCTAAATAACCTAGTAAGTGCACTCTCAAATGAGTCCTCTAAAGTACACATATGTGATGGATTTAAAATTGGCAGTGCAACTTCATGTACTTCAACATAAGTAGAGTATACAAAAAGACATCATAGGTATAGTAGAAACTCATCCCAAGGTGGAGGCTTAACAAAAAGAAGAGCAATTTTAGATAGGAGTATATCGTCACAAGAAGTAGGAGTGGAAACTACAAGTTCAGAATAATAGTATCTAAATAGATCTTGAAGAATGCTCCAAATATATGAGGACACTCTGTGTAAACCAAATAAGGTTTTAGAGGCATGGAAACATACATCAACAAGTTAACAAAGACCATGTCATAGGAATTGAGATAGTCACTATATTGAATTAGGTTAGAGGGAAGAAGTACTTGGCCATATAAAAATGGATAGAGGTCTTGTTGAAGGAAAAAATGTTCCATGCATAAATGTCATTGCACATAATTAGATCGACCAAGAAGAACTAGTGGAGGCCATGATGCAGAATTGGTACTACAACATAGAAATTAGGGAGGTGAATATTATATCATGCATCCACAAATGAAAACAATTTGTGAACTAATGATGAAAGTGATAATGCATGCTTAGAAAACGGACAACAAACTCAGCCAAAAATGCATCCACAAATGAGGGCAATGTAAAATAATAAAGACTAATCAAAAGTACATTGAAATAACACTTAGGTACATAAAATGGTGCCAATAAACCCCCATGAATTATATAAGGAAAAATTATTCACTAATTTTCAATTTTGAGTTAAAATAGAAAATAGAAAAAATATACATTTATGTATAATAGGATTCAAATTAACTAAAAATTGGTATTTGTTGTGAAAAACATGCACTTTGAAAAAAATAACACGTCAAAAGGTGCCCTGAGTGTGGAGAAAAGTGCCCAAAAAGATTGAATATGTTCACACATCGATAAGGCCTCTAGAAATTTGAAAACTAAGCACACTTTATTATGAATTTTTAGAGAACTAAATATACCATGTGGAATAGCTTGAAACTAACTTTCTAATTTAATAATAATTACCTAGAAACTCCAAATGATGCTTAAGATATTAACGAAAAGGTAAAGTGGGTTTGTAGAAACTTGTAATGAAAGGGGCCTACAAAAGTGCGATCAAGCATGAATATACTAAGAATTCACCAATGGGAAATCCAAATGGATAAAGAATCAATGTTTTATAAAAAAAATTTTTTTTAAAAAAAAAAAAAAAACTAGTTTTTCCATTGGGGGGTTGGACCGCATGTCAAACTGGCCCCACCCACTGGTCTTCAAATGGTTGAAAAAGGCTATGCAATGCTCAATGTAAAAAATCAACTCCCTGGGGTCAAACTTGGGACCTCAACATATAATGGGTTTATATATCCAAACCAATACATATACCCACTAATGTGATTTACATAGAAAAATTTGTTCAAAAACATACAAATTTCAAAAAAAATTGTTTGTAAAAAAAACAATAATGGCAATTTGTGAAGGTAGTTAGCCATAAAGGTGGTTGGAAGCCATATCCAAGTCAGCCAATTTGGTCCAAAATTAATGCAATTTTCCATGCTTCAATTAAAAATATTTAATACCAATGCACATGTCTAACATGGCAATTATAATCATAGAATGTTAGAAAACCATTGTCAATGTTGCAATGATAATCAACATGTCAAAAAAAGGTGATTTTCATATTACAGACTACTTAACATAGGCACATAACTAAATAGGGGAAATTTTTGGCTAGACATGGAGAGGAGGTATAGCCAGGGGTCTATGATAAGCATGGGCAGTCATTGAACTATAGGTTAGGCAGCAGTGTGGGCAGCCATTGAGTCATAGGGGGCTAGGGAAAAGCAGGGGCTCACTGCATGTGGGAAGGAGGTCATGTGGGGTCATGGAGTAGTAGCAAGATAGTGGTGGAGTGGATCTTGGGATGTGTGGTGTTTTGGGGAAGGGTAGTGTTGTGGAGAAGTGGCCAAGTAGAAGGCTCAGCCATGTGGTCTTTTTTTTTTTTTTTTTAACTTTAAAATTTCAATATATATATATATTAAAACATTTTTTAAATTTTTTTAATTAAAAACTTTTAAAAAAATGATATTGTTTTAATAAAATTTCAAATATATATAAAACAACATTTTTTAAATTAAACATTTTTTTAATAAAATTTCAAAAATATTATAATATTTTTGAAAATTTATTAAAAGAAATGTTTAATTAGGAAAAACATTGTTTTATATATATTTGAAATTTTACTGAAAAAAATGTCATTTTTTTAAAGTTTTTAACTAAAACAAAAATTTTAAAAAATGTTTTAATATATTTATGTATTAAAAAATAAATCCCCTCCCCGGGGCCTGGAAAAAAATTATGATTTTTTTAAAATGGGTTAAAAATAAATATAGTCCAAAAAATTTTAAAAAATCAAATTCATTTACCCACAATCCAAATTGACTGAGTAATTTGGGTGTATCAGGAGGATCTAATAACTTATTTATATGAAACAAAAACTTTTCCTAGTTAATTTGATCACTACAAATGCATCTGTATAGTCAGATCTACCTCAAAATGTGAATATTCTCAAGAAAACTAATAGAACTTCAAAAAGAATATTTTTCCATAATTCATCTCTAGGACTCAAAAAAATGCCTCCTTTCAAATGACCATAAATTTTGGTAGTATGATAGGATGAAGGTCTTTAGAGAAAGAGGGTAATAGGGTGAGCTTTGATACCATGAAGAAATTGTATGTGGGATTCATACAATTCTCCCAAGGTCACCCCTGACCAAAAACACCTACTAATGAAGTAATTAATTAAATAGAAGCAGAGTTCTAATTATTTCTCCTTGCTTGCTTGTTTGAAACACTCAATCCTTGCCCTCTATTTATAGTGATTTGAGGGAAGGTGAGGATGGTTCATTTGGCAATGTAAAAGTGGTTCAGTTTCCAAATGAATAGTTAGGCCACTTAATGTCAACATCCCAACAACCATGTTGACATCTTATTTTGGCATGTGTGTGTGTAACATTAAACCCCACATGGATTATTCTAACTAAGGTGAAGTTTCCCTTGGTTAATACCCAAGTTAATCTCATCTCTCTAATTACTCTAACATAATTCAAATACTCAAATATATGTTATTAAAACTCAATCCAAAATTCATATACTCAGATATCATATTTGGGGGCATCTACATGGCACATTATTTCCATATGATCAATCACACACCAGTTAATTAGATGGAATGATAAATTCCATGTCATTATCTACATTGTATACACCCATTTTATGCCTTAATCTATTTATAGTGGTTGGCATTCTTAAATATCCTAGAGCCACCTAATATACCTAAGTGGCCATAGAGCCAACATACATAGTTAGATATACTTAGTTAGACATTTACATTACTTTGTGCACTTTAGTTTTAGATGCATCTACTACACATGGGTGGATAATGATAGATTCATAGCCTAATTGAGTTATTGAGCCACCCACACAAGAGGGTTGGATACACTATCAATCTAATCTAAGCTATCCACATGTCATGATCCACCAAATAGGGATGCATAATGATAGAATCAAAACAAGATTGCATTCTTCAGCCACCCACACAAGGATTGAGTAAGTTATCATCTTAGTCTAAACTGCTCATCGATTTATCACTATATACATGCACACATAGGTTGTCATCATGTTCATGCATTGGTTCACATACTCAGTGAAGTATATTCATTCCTTTCCTCTTTCTCATATTTTTACTTAGTTTTACTTCTTTACTCAACATAATATTTTTAGTTTTATATCTATTAAGTAAGAATTCATTTATGAACATTTAATTTTCAAGACATGCATTAGATCATGCTTCAGATATGCAGACTGAGCTTGACATTAGATCTAGATTTACAGGCTTCACTTCTTAGATAAGTCTAGGTACGTTTCTTTTTCATTTATCATAGTCATTTCACTTTGCTATATTTTTAAAATAAATGAGGAAGAATGTAATCACCCAAAAGTGGTATTTGAGTGTTGATATTTCTATTGGAGACTATTTATCCCTAGTTTATCCTTAAACCTATCCTAGAGCCTATTATCACACTTATCAAACCTTTGTGCATACCACAGACATCCCTAGTTTATCCTTAAACCTATCATAGAGCCTATTATCACACTTATCCAACCTTTGTGCATACCACAAACATCCCTAGTCAACTCTAAAGCAATCCCAAACCCTCATTTCCTAAAATTGGTCTTTCATTCTTATTGTTCTACTAACTAGACACAAGCACCATGTGGCACTAGTGCCCCCAAAATGGTGTTAATGTCCTTTGCCCTGGATTTTCCAGAATGGATATCTTTTCAAAACTAAAGCCTCATAAGGTCAGCTTAAACATATTTTATCATTTGTAAAAGCAATATAATAGTATTAATACATGAATTGTATCCCTCTAACCACTATATATAAATTATATGCAAAAAAACATTTAGACATAGAACAAGTTGATCACAATTAAGGTTATCAATTCCTATTCTACCCTACTTCTATACACTACCCTCTATAGCATCCCTAGGCTCATATTTTCTAGATTTCTAGTCTAGATCACATTCAAAGCACTCAAGACCACTATCATACTATCATCACTTACACTTACACTAGCACTTAGGTGGGTATAACTACATTAGGCTTGATCCCTTCTTGAATTATCGGTATGTAGGCAACTCTCTTCACAGTAACGTGTTGAGGATGTCTAGCCTATCCTACTAATGAACACACTTTTTAGCTCTAGCTCTAGTTGTATAGAGGATTAGAGTTTTCACAATAAATTAGTTATTATAAGCATAATACAAGGTTAAAGAACTCATGCATGTAGGAATAGACCCCAGATATCTAAACATAAGTACACTCAAAAGTTTGAGATAGTCCCACATAGAGGAAACTACTACCAATATCAGGACATTATCACCACTTTAACAATAATAAAATTATTATCCAATTGTGGTGCTTTTATCAAGGAGGGGTTCTAACATAGGGATATATTTTATGACACTCATACTAGCTTCCATCTTATTTTTTAGCACTCAAATAATATGTATTAGGTGTTTTCTAGCTAAGTATTTATTTATGCTATGTGTTACTATTTTTAGAAAAGCCAAAGCTAGTCAATTATGTAACAAATCAGTGGTTATGTTTATTATATATTATTTATCTAATTTATTATAATAAACTATTTAATCAAACATAGGATTTACATGTATTAAGTCTTAAAAGGTTAAAACAAGTGTTAACTCTCTCAAAAATATGTGTAAAAAATGGTGGATCCAAATGCATAATTTCTCTTTGTCTTAGGTGTGGAGCCTCATTGTCTTCCAAGATCAGAGGTTAAGATTTTGATGTTATTTCAGCTAGGTTTGGATCTTATTATTTGAATCCCTCATGGCATGGGGGGTTTAAAGGCGTTGAATCCATTCTTTGAATCAAAAAATAATAATTAAAATTGCCTTGTAAAATTGTAATTTCATCGTCAATCTGGGTCATTGATTAAAGGTTTTCACATCTGATGGTAGAGGTTATATTTAGGTGTTTTTCACCCTAAAATGTATTTATAGATGGATAATATGTATGATGGTGATATATTATGAAAAATTGGTACACAAAGTGGAGGTGGAAAAGGTAGAGAGGTGTAACAGGGTTTGTTACAAGATTTTGTTTCTCCTTTGTATTATTGAAAATAATATACTAGACAAGTTTGGTGGATGTCACTCATCTTGGGTCAACCACATTAAATCTGGTGTCTCCTATTATGTGCATGTTTATATTTATTTTTTGAATGTTTGATTAATTCATTTCATAGTTTTTCTTGTATGTGATTTGGGGATAGATCTAGGTTTTAATTTATCCTAACACTTTCTCCTCTACCACAACATCTATATAGTTAAATAAAAAATGTATTAGTATATCTAAAACACCATGAAATAAATAGTTTCAATCCCAACTACTAAAATAATGAATCATAAGTAAAGATTGTGTAATTAAATGAATGCTCACCATAAAGTTTTGAAATAGGAGATTTTTCAAATGGAAAAACTAAATTAATAAAATAAACCCCCACGTATTATTGAAAGATGGCCCAAATAACTTATTAGATAACACAATGTGCATAAATAATTATTTCAAGGGAGAATAAGAGATAAGATATTAAAATCTTTATAAAATATAATAATCCTAATAAAATCATTACAATAAATATAAACAAAGATACCTAAATACTATATAAATATAATGAAAATTGGAAAAGGAATTACAAAGTAACTCTATTAATTACCTTAGCCAACCTTCCAAATGTGAACCTGGTGTCCCTATTTACCATATAGTGAGGATAGCTTAGGTGCAAAGAGGCCAAGGAGTTATATTTCAAATATAACTCCAATATTCCTCATCATAGGAGATATCTCTAATAAGACAAAAGAGGTGAAGGCTACATGCCACCTCATATTCTTCAAATTATATGAATTAAAATTTTACATAATAATAAATAATACATAATTTATTATAATTATAATACCAAAATAAAGATTAGTCTTTAACATTTTAACTAAATTCAAGGTATCATTAGACTATAACCAAGTGGTATAAACAATAAAAATTAAAGTGTCATTAAGTTGTAACCATGGGGTATATAAGCTAAGGGTTGTAAATGTGTCATTAGAGAGTAGCCATGATGTATAATTAAAGAGTATGCAAAGAATAGTAAGGTACTAACAAATATGTACTAATTTAAACATTAATAAATAGCCTTATATAATGTAACCATTAAAGTACAAGATAAAAAGTATAGGGATATGATACTTACTTTGGGTTGACTTTACAACATGTTTATCTCCTCCCTTTGGTTATATTAACACTTTTTGAGAGATGATTGTAAGTGAAGTCAAGATGAAAATAAGAAGACCTAAGTAGCCCCAAATTGGGAATTCCAAAGGCTATGTGTACCTTATTGGCTTAGCTTCATTTCTTAAAATATTCAATTCCTTATGCTATCTTTTATTTCTTAAGTGTAGGTTACTTAGCCTTAATTCACGTTCTTCTTATTACAGTAGGTTTTGTTCACAAATAGAGAAAATTGAATGCTTACATCTTGATAAATGATAAATAGTAACTGTATAAATATGGAACAAATCCCTAAAATTCAAAACTTAAACTTATCCAACATCATTAGCCTATCCAATGGCATATAAAAAATTTAATTAGAAATAGTACTTCATAAATCCAACATCAACTAATTTGAGGGTACTATAATACTTCATCAATCAAGATAATGACATCAGGTAAACATGCACAAAGGGGGAAAAGAGAGGAAAAATAGATAGAAATAACCTTAGAGTTAATGGAATATAATGTCATGGCAAGAGTTAAGGTGGTAGTAATAATGGATAATCATGATAAAATCTCTCAAAAAGTGCCAGCTCTATCCCACCCTGATCATAGTACATTCATTATGACATACACTCAAGGAGATTAATGTGATAATGAGTCCTACAAAAAATCATTAAGATAAAATAAGGTGTGTACACACTCCTTCTCTACATTTATTGGCTCCTCAGCTTCAATTCCTTAATATCCACCTTGATGTTATAGATGACTAGTGAGAACAAATTGCCCAATAAAACCAAATAAAATGCTACAATGACAATCCAAACATCAATTTAACACACCTTGTCAACAGAATCCATGAACAAAATTTCCCCCTTATAATATGTCTCAACCTGACCCTAGGAAGCTGAGTGTGCTATAAAAACTTGTAGATTTCATTGCATACATGTATTAATATTTCATCATTAGGTAATCATAATATTAATCCCCATTTAAGTAAAAGTGATTTACATGCTCTTTAAGCTAACCACAAATCAATAATATATGCTTAAATTTAATCAAAAATATCTCAAATAAGATTAGGGTATATCCCTACTAATTTATTCCATTTATTTTTCCATATAGATTCATTATACTAAAATAAAAAAGAATTGTTTTATGAGAATAACACCATACTTATATTTTGAAGATGAAGGAATAAACACTCATCACATTGAGTTTCCTCACCTATCTATAAACCTTCTACCAAGCCACCATAAATTTTATTCTTTGAAAAGATAAAAACCTTATAATTTTTAAACTTTGTCTCCCCCACTGTAAAAAAATGTCTCAAACTTAATTTATGCACACACCATCCAATCATATGCCTAAAATAAGGTTTTCATGAAGAGCGTGTAGTGGAATATTGATAAAATAATTTAGAGGTCTTGATAAAACTAATTTCCCCCTCCATTAACACCCAATAAAATGAGATTAGATAACCACAAAATAGTCATGCCACAACCTTATCACGATAGTGAACTCAAAATGATAAGGATGACCAATAAAATTGTAATATTCTTTGATTAAAATTAGGGTATGGATTTAGTAATCCATGATTAAAAGTAAAAATAATTTGCATGTGTATTATCATGTGTGCTAAAAAACATTATCTCAAAATCCCTAACTCAAATTCATGATGAGCATTTTAAAGTTTGTGCCATTGAAAAACTTAATTCCCATGTAAGACAAAGTCACTTGCATTGTTTCCACTTTCATGACCATATTCAAGTTTCTCAACAATTTAAGTTATCCCAAGAGATATGCTTTATAATTTCCTTTTAAGAAAATAACATAACAGAGGAAGGTGAAGTATGTGTTATGATGTTATCAAATTATAACCAAGACCTTATCTAGACCAAGGAAAAGAAGTCATATTTTAACAACTCTTATGTTGTTATTTTTTATTGTAATATCTAATAATAATTTTGATATAAAATGACATATTCACCCAAATTAAAGTAATAAATATCCATTTTGGTGATTTTATATGAAAATACAATCTTCATAAAATTTTCAAATCTTTATAAACTCAAAGTGTGGTTTTACTTGCAATAAACAAGGTTCAAACATCTTACAATTATTTCAGCATCAAATACAAAATGTCATAAATGTTGAAAGGAATCCAATTCACCCACCAAGATAAACTAATGAAAAACATAATAATTTAAAAAAATATTAATTTTCCCTCTTAAAATAATAATAATAATGTAAGTCATAATTGTGCAAATATAACAATAATGAATAAAAATAAAGCAGTTTTAAAGCTAATGTGACACAACATTCCCCCAAATTAGTAATCAAAACATACACAAAATTAATTTTTTGGCGTATGGTTGGTTCTCTCTATTATACCATCTATTTCATAAATGTTTCCCTCTCCCTAATGATACTCTCCCTTAGGGCATGATCTTTTTGAGGTGGATGTCTTGCACTCACTAATGCCAATAAGCAATATTAAAGAATGAATAATAGATAATTTATTATCATTTTTTATTACTATTAAAAAGGTGAAATTAAATGGGGTGTGTCATGATTCTTAAAGGACTATGGTAAATTAGTTTTTACTAATGAATAAAAGTTGTAAAAACTATATTATATATTCAACCAATGAAATACACCAAGTATTTAGTCCACTACTAGATTTTATTTTATCCTTTTTTACTCCACCTACGACCATCTCTCTTCAGGTTCTCAAGCCAAGGGGAGATTAATGTGCCAACTATATATATTTTAATTTTATATAAACCTAATTTGTACAAGAATTTTATATGAATTTATAAATATCAACTCTCAATAGAAAATAAGAAACCTATTAGTGCATTTTCTTATGTCTTGTGTCTCTTATCTTTACTCTATGTGATTATGCAGTCCCTTGTTTCTTATTTATACATTTTACTTAACACTATCATAAGGATCCTTGGTCTTCACTTATTTGTTTTTATCTTTTCCTCAACTTTTATACAAATTCTAAAATCATGAACAAATATGTGTTAATTTACTTAAATGCATTAATGTCCTAATGCATATTTTGAGTTTGTTTTAGATCATATTTTACTTGGGTCAATTATTTTTGACATTTGAATCTTATTAATTTATATTTTGTGTTCCCATAGTTCCCAAATTGATGCAAGATCATTTAGCAAACAAAAAATTGTTTTGAGTTGTTGAAGTGATACATGCTATTTAGAGGTCATAGGTGATCCATTTTTGGATGAAGGTCTGTATTAAGGATCCTCTAAGTTCCACATGTTGTCTTTAGAATCATCTTGAGTCATAAGGAGTGAGTTTTATATGGGCTTAGAGTTTTTCCACCAAAAGTAATCATTTAAATATTTGAAATACTAAAGGGTCTAGTGAGTATTGTAAGTGGTATTTCAAGTAATGTCAAGGGTGTCAAATGAATGAGTAAGGTCCTAGGGGTCAAAAGAGTATAATAGATTTTCAAAGAGGTACTTAAGTTATGAAGTGGTTTTAACAATGTCTTATGTAGGTAACTACGTGTAAATGCAAGTCATGAGAAAAAGGTGGTGAAAAGTCTTATTTTGGTAACCACCCAAAATTAACATAGATGTTTGATGAGAATAGAAGTTGTAACTTAGTTTTAGAATGGGAGAAAACTAAGATAAAGGTAGAAAGAGATTTGATAAGAAGAGAGAATAAACAGAGATAGGAAGAATGTAAAACTCTCCAAGAAGGTGGAAAAATCCACTCATGGACTACCTATGTAATGTTTAATGATTTAGATGAATAAAGAAAAGTTGTTTTTATTGTGTTTTACTCTCTCTTGATAATAAAATTCATTTTTATAGATAATATATTGCCTTTTAAAATCCCTTGAGGCTGTAAATAGTCTTTATTGTGTGTTGTTATAGGCCTAAGTGTAAGAATGCAGGTTACAGTCAAGAAAGAGAAGAATGTAATAGAGTTGATGAAGATTATTAAGGAAGGAACTTCCAAAGTACATGAATCTTTAATAGTTTTGAATCAAATAGATCTAATGGTGATTTAATATGGTGTTTCATAGTGAAATAAACTCAGATAAACCTAACTCTATCCTCAAACATTGTACACGCTTGTGACAGTCAAGTATGAAGGTAAGTTGATGTTTCTTAAGGCATAGACTATAGTTATGTTTATATGATGATCTATAGGAAATAGTATATTTTTTGGTATATTATCTCATATTTTTGAATAAAAAATAATTTAAAAACCTCCAATGCATAGTCTACCTATGTTAAGAACCTTGTTTGTATACATAGTCAAGACTTTGTCTACATAGTCAAGTGTTAAGAAAGAAATATAAATGCTTGAGAAGGTGAATGGGTATAGTTTTGGTTGAGTATTATTATGGTTGAAAGTGAGAACAAGTTTTGAGAATAGTCCTTTTGGATATTGGTAACTTCTTGAACATCAAATAGTCTACTAAACCCTTACACATTCCCCTAAAGAATACATAGAATTCTATATTTTATATTATTGTGAGCATAATTGGATTGATCAATGATATCTATCCATTTGGAAATATGGAAAGTGTTAATACAAACCTATAAAATTCCTTAGGTTTGTTTTAAATACTTTTAAATTATACATATGGCAATTTAATCCCTCTCGGCCTCTACAGTCAACAAGCTAGGGTTTCATTCTTAAAACCCCTATAAATGGAATTATAACCATGGAAATGCATTAAAACTTTATGATCCTATGTTTTTTCGCATATAAAAAAGGATTCAAGTGGTTTTGGTTAGGTACACTATGGACTGGTATGGTTTTAAGGTCTGAGCAAGTATATGGAGGGCTAGGAGGCCTAATTGGTAACGTGCTTATGAAGGAAAGGGTATCTATATAGAGAGTTAAGTGATGAAACTTTTTTTGGAGTATTAAGAAGATATATGGTTCCCAAATATGGGATTAAATTTTTAGGATGAATTTTAGAGTGTTCTAACCAAGGATTTTCGTTAAAAAAATGCTACAAGGAGATTGGTTCATTGTTGCATTTGAAGGGTGTCAGTGAAAGAAAGAGAGCGATTAAAAGGTTATAATGGGTTGAATAGAGTGTGTTGTGACTAGGAGAAGTCATCCATAGTGGTATATTATGTCTATGAGATCAATAGTAAGATTTTAGGTTTTAGCCTTATGTAGTGACTTATGTGAAGCTAGTGAGTGAGCTAGTGAAGGGAGATGAATCAGTGAATGAAGTGAAATGAGTAGATGAATGAGGTGTTTAATAAAGTTTTGTTGATAATAAATAATGAATCCATGATGTTTAGTAAATTATGGTATAACAAGGAACGTTGCCAAGCCTAAAAAAAGGAGTAAAAGAATTATTGAGACTTGAAGGTTAAAGACAAAGTAAAGCATTTGTAAGTTAAGGTCATTCCATATGATCATACTAGGAATGGTGATTATGAGGATTTTCCCATAACCCTCTGAATAATTTGGTATTATATCAATGTAAGCTCTTGGTGAATTCTATTTTGAGTTAGTCATTAAATATTATTTCATTTGAGATTGGCAAAGAATGCTATGAGGATTGCATGAGATGACATTATAGGGTTATTACAGGAAAATAATCTGGTGTAAGTATGTCCTATTGAGGTCATTACATAGAAATTGAAGATTGATAAAGAGATAAATTAAATCCCCTAAGTCCAATGGAAGGAATTGAACTAGTCAATTGAGAAGTAGATAAGGTAGAGTGAAAAGAGTATTGAAGCTCAAAAAAGAGAAGATGAATACTCCTCGTGAGAGTCAAGGAAGATAAGATAATTCCTAGATAGAGGAATAGAGAAATATAATAAGACATAAGAGTGATCTAAGAGGCAAGTGGGTAATAAATCTAAGATAAAGGTCTAAGCAAGACCTAGAAAGTGAAAGAAAAAGAGAGAAGAGATGAATGTAGAAGAGGAAGTGAGAGAGATAATAAGAGAGTTGGGGAAAAATTTTGAGAAGATATAGCTCATGGTAAATATCATTCATGATCAAGGAATCTAATGGTTTGGACATAGAATGAGGAATAAAATGAAGTGGACATTAGAGATACTTAAGGGAGAGAGAAAAGGCAAAAGATGAATGCCTTAAGGAAAAAGAAGAAAAGAGAGGGTACAACCCCTAAAATCATGAGGGATAAAGAGTTGCCAACAGAGAAACATGATAGAGAAGTGGTGAAAAGAGTTCTCATTGAGGATAACATGGAGAGATAAGTTCCAAGAGGATCACTTGAGAGAGAAGATAAGAATAAGAGGAAAATGTCTGTGAAAGAGACATTCATGGAGACTATGTGGTCTTTTACTTATTTTGCTAACATTGCATTTGAGTGTGTGTATGCAGGTGTAAAGGAAAGGTGGATTAAGGTCAATAATGATACCTTAAATTTTGTGAGAAGTGGGCCAAATTAATCACCCATCAAGATGAAATAATATGACAAAGGAAAAGAAAACATTGTATAAGTCCATATGGTGAACATTGAAGACTATTTGCATGCTAAAGATGAGATGGAAGAAGATTTTTATGATGCTTTGATAAGAATTTTATTTGAAGAAAGAGAGGAAGCTAATTATGAATACTTGAAGTTAAAACATGAAGATATGAGAGAGAATATGAGCTTGTAACAGTATTTCAATGAGCTAAATGAATGTTTGAGAGTTGAATTTGATTGCATATATGAGAAAGAAGAAGCTAATATATAGGTTGGAAAAATGAATAATAAGGTACATCCCTAAAAAAAAGTACAAGAGCATGGTTATTTTTGGCCTAAGTGACTCAAGCCATTATTTGGTAAGATGGAGAAGGTAAAACCTCAAGCAAGAGGTCATGCAAGGCAAGAATACAACTAGAAAATAAGAGCAAGCATGGAGGGAAAAAGCAAAGGGCAGGATACATCAAGATGACATGAGAGGCTATCAATAAAATAAGTATGAAGAATATGATACAAGAACCAAACCTCAATCTAATCATGTACAAGGCATAAAATGGGTTATGAAAAGCATGAAATCGGTGCACAAAGATAGTCCTGAAGGTACACTCCAAGAAAGCATGAAGATTGGAGAATATTTCAAGTCAAATAAGTAAATAGAAGACATGGTGAAATAAAAAAAAGATAAATTGATGAAGATGTAACTGAGTAACTCAATGAGGAATCAATATGACTATCATGAAGAGAACATAAACATGTGGAAAGGTAATCAAGTCATTTATGACAAGTATGAAGATTATCTCTTTGAATTACTGAGTGAGGTCATGCAGGAAGAATATAAATCATGGAAAAGAATCTCAATGAACACAAGTGGAAAGTAATGTGAGAGTTAAAATGCACATATAAATTAATCATTGATAAATAATGAAGACATAATGTTTGTACATGTTGGTATAGGACATAAGTTTGAAGAAGATGAAGGGCAATAGGGTCTAAAATTTGATGAATATTGTGGAGAGATAAATGCTCTCATCTTGAAGGATGAATTAAAGATTATATAAAATATTTTCAATACATTTAAAGGGATTCATACATGTGAAGAATAATAGGATAAGCTCATGAATGAGCTGAAAGAAGAATCACGAATGGAGCAACATAGTGAAGCACAAGGAGTTATGCAAGCAAAAATATTGAAAGCACATTAGAAATCAATAAAATGAAGAATGAGAAAATTGAAAAGGTAATTTATTCAATATATGAAGTTACATATAAGTTTTTATTTGATTTACATGATGATGACAAGACAATAAGATACCAAACAATATTTTACCATGAGGAAGGTGAATTAGTTAACAAATTATCTTTGCAAGATGAGCAAGGTTGTGTGAGTACACATCAAGAGATGGGAAAATTTAATGAAGAGGTATAAAAATAGATACTTATTGAACAATTTGAAAAGGTTTAGATACCTATGACACCATTATATTATAAGGGAGAAGGAACCAACATTGCCAAGGAACAAAGACACCTAAAGAAGCATGAACAAAGTGAGATCAATGAAGAAGGAATCCATGGAGTAAGAGTAAGAATGAAGGATGAGAACCATTTGTTATAAATATTATATGATAAAGGACAAATTTATTTTTATAAGATATAAATTACAAAAAACAAATAAATGCAATGGGTTGTACATCTCATAGAAGTAAAAGATGAATTGACAAGGAGAATAAACAAGGCAAAGAAGCATAAATACAATAGTCTAATGAGAAAAAAGGAACCAAAAAGTAGAAGTAGTAAGGTGAGTATATAATATCCTTAAATAATTAATTTAAATGCAAGAAATAATTTGTTATCACTAAATTTCCTCCCTCTTGGGGAGTATGATGCAGGAACATCTAGCAAACAAAACAGCATTTTGAGTTGTTGAATGGGTACATTTTAGTTAGGGGTCATAGGTGATATATTTTTGGATGTAGGTGTGTATTTAGAATCCTTTATGGTCCATATGTTTTCATTATAATCATCTTGAGTCATAAGGAATGAGTTTTATATGGACTTAGAATTTTCCTATCAAAAGTGACCATTTGAATATTTGAAATGTTAAAGGGTTTAGTGAGGATTATAAGTGGTGTTTCAAGTAATATAAATGGTGTAAAATTAATGAGTAAGGTCCTAGGGGTCATAATATTCTAATGTAAATTCAAATATTTATTTTAGTTGTGAGGTGATTTTAACAATGTACTATGTAGGTAACTACGTGTAAATGCAAGTCATGAGAAAAAGGTGGTGAAGAGTCTTGTTTTGGTAACTACCCAAAACAAATGTAGATGTTGGATGAGAATAGATGTTTTAAGTTAATTATATCATGGGAGGAGGTTTGGATGAGGGTAGGAGGAAGGTATAGAGAAATCTGATAAGTAGAGAGAATAAATAGAGATAATAAGAATGTAAAACTCTCCAAGAAGGTGGCAGAATCCACTCATAGACTACCTATGTAATGTTTGATCATTCACATGAATAAATAAAAATTGTTTTTGTTGTGTTTTAATTATCCTTATAATCATATATATTTTTATATATCATATATTTCCTTTGAAAATCCCGTGAGGTTGTAGACAATCTCTATTGTGTGTTGTTACAGGCTTAAATGTAAGAATGTAGGTTACAATCAAGAAAGAGAAGAATTTAATGGAGTTGATGAAGATTGTTAAGGAAGAAAATTCAAAATTACATGAATCCTAAAGCTATTTTAATCATATATATCTCATGTTTATTTAATATGGTGTTTCATAGTGAAATAAACTTAAATAAACCTAACTCTATCCTCAAATCTTGTACACGCTTGTGATAGTCAAGTGTGAACGTAAGTTGATGTTTCTTAAGGTATAGACTATGGTTATATTGATATTATTATCTGTAGGCAATAGTATATTTTTTTTTATTGGTATTTCATAGGGTTTTAATTCAAAATAAGTGACAAACCTCCAATATGCAATCCACATGTTAATAACCATGTTTGCATACACAGTTAATAATTTATTTCCATAGTCAAGTGTTAAGAAAGTAGTATATATGCTTGAGAAGGTGAATGGGTATAGTTTTTGTTGAGTCTTATTATGTTTTAAATGGAGAACAAATCTTTATAATATTCCTTTTGGAGATTGGGAACTTCTTGAATAGCAAACAGTCTATTAAACCCTTACACAATCCTCTAAAGAATACACAAAATTTTGTATTTTGTATTGTTATGAGAATAATATGATTGATCAATGGTATTTATACATTTTTTAAGATGGATAGTGATAATAAATACCTAGTAAATGTCTTATGTTTTTTTGAAATTCTTTAAAATTAAAGATATGGCAATTTAATCCCTCTTGGCCTCTACAGTCAACTAGCTAAGGTTTAATTCTTAAACCACATATAAGTTGACTTCTAAGCATGGTAATTTATTTAAAATTTATTATCCTATGTATTTTTTCATATATAAAAGGATTAAATTGGATTTGGTTAGGTACAGTATGGATTGGTACAATTTTGAGGTCTGAACAAGTGTATAGAGGGCTAGGAGGCCTAATTGGTAAGGTGCTTATGAAGGAAAGGGTATCTATAGAGAGAGTTACGTGATGAAACTTCATGTGGATTATTAAGGAGATATAAGGTTCAAAAATATGGTATTATAGTTTTAGGAGGACTTGTATAGTGTTCTAACTGAGGAATTTTGTGAAAAAAAAGGCTACAAGAAGATTGGTTAAGTGTTGCACTTGAGGGGTGTCAGTGAAATAAAAAGAGTTATTAAGAGGTTATAAGGGGTTGAATAAAGTGTGTTGATACTAGGATAAGTCATCGATGGTGTTATATTATGTCCATGATATCAATAGTAAGATTTGAGGTTTTAGCCTTATGTAGTGACTTATGTGAAGCTAGTGAATGAGCTAGTGAAGGGAGATGAATCAGTGAGTGAAGTGAAATAAGTGGATGATTGAAGTGTTTAATAAGGTTATATTGATAATAAATAATGACTCCATGATGTTTATTAAACATGGGTATATCATATAATGTTACAAGCCTAAAGAAAGAATTAAGAGGATTATTGAGACTTGAAGGTTAAAGACAAAGCAAAGCATTTACAAGTTGAGGTCATTCCCTATGATCAAAGTTAGGATTGGTGATTATTAATATTTTTCCATAACCCTCTACATCATCAATTCAACATTTATATCTCTATACATGTAAATCCCTTGAATTCATTTATAAACAAGTAATAATTATTTAACAAAAGGCATACTTACAGAACACAATAGTAATATAGCTTATATTTAATCTAATTTTGAAATTTCTAAGAGATACATCTATCTGTATGTTTATACCATAGAATGGCCTATCAAAAATTGAACTTAGACTTACACTAGTATGATTTGGTATGAAAACACATTATTGGAAGAACTACATGTGGTATGGACCCTCTTTGGAGTATTGGAAATGTAGGTAGTGCTTAACTAATGGTCAAGGATTTGTTGAGGTTAGTTTAACCCATCCCTTCCACCTATTCTCCCCATTCATGGTGATTTCATATTACAATGTAAAGAGATAGGGTTTTAAATAAAGGAGAAGTAAAATATATTTATTTGCATCAAATCTCTAGTATATGAATATACCATAATTATTTAAATAAGTAGGCACAATAATCAAAATAATCACAAAATTAGTGCATTTAATGCATACAGCTCCACACTTTAGCAAACAATTCTACATTGTTAGAAGCATCCAAGAAGTGTAGACCTATCTCAATAGGGACAAGCACTTTGCTTAAAAATCCAAGAATTCATAATCCCCTACCTAATATATAGTTATTTACTATAACCTTAATATACTTACACATTCCATAAATAAGCTAAGTACCCAATTACTTCAGTATTTCAATAAATAATAAATTTTAATAAATCAGTAAAACTCTACTAGTTATAATAAAAAAAAATATGTGAATGTCATATCTTATTATATATGATTTATCCTCATTTTTATCCTATCATGTTCACTTAAGCCAAAAATAGATAATTCATATTGGTGAAAACATTCTTTTTCCATAACATAGCACATTTTAGGTGCTCTTAGGGTTTCTTCCTTATAACATGACGATTTCAAATTTATGTATTTCATTTTAAATTTCATATCTAATTTTCAATCTCCCTTTATTAAGTGGATTTTTCCTTAGGATTTCCATTCATCAAACCTTATCTCCCTATGTTTTATCTTGTATTGGGAGTAGGCTTTGTGCTTCTTTTCTTTATCATTATAGGGTTGTGAAAGTTTTCTATGAATATAAATCCTAAAAACCCTAATAAGTTTTTATTATTATGGGTAAAATAGGGTTTTTTAAACTAGGGGTCTGATCCTATACAAAAAATAGTAGACGAGGCCTCAAAAATTCAAGAAAATCATAACAGTTTAATATTAGGGAAAGAAGCTACAAGATAAAATAAAGACAATAAAAAGTAAACACAAAAACAATAAAAGAACAACTAAGATCCCTGGCCACCCTTAGCCTTATTCCAGTTGTTAGTCATTCTCTCCAACTCCATATCAAGCCTATGGTCAACTTGGGACTACTCAAACTCTTTGTTTCATGCATAGTACGTAGTTATCTCACCTCTTTACTTTGATTCATTTAATAAAAGCCTAAGAGAATATATGGTGGTTAGGTCATGCTTCATGGATGTTTAACTAATGTTAACAAGAGTTTTATTATTAGTCTTCAGCTACCTATTTTCCTAATATAAGTTTTTTACCTACTCCTTTATGGTTGAGTGTTCTCTCATGAACCACCTTAATATGGACTTATGTAAATCCAACTCCTCTTCAACCTTTGAAATCCTATTTTCACTCTTCAAATTCTCAAGAACCTTCTCAAACTCCTCATTATGATTTCTCTTAATTGGGTTAGAGTTATCCATTAGTTGTGAGATTTCACCCAAACTAGATAAATATTTAATTTACCTATGTTTATTATCTTCTACAACCATCAAAGTCATGATAAATTGGATTAATTTAAGGCCCTTCATAGTTTTGTCTTCTATATTTGTTTAGGTATCTATTTGACAATCCACATGGTGACTACCATCCATTTTCTCCACTCCTTCAATAGATCCATGCCTCTTTCCTTTAAGCACAATTATTAGCTTGTATTTGATACCATTGATAAGAAATCCATATTTACCTAGGTTTGAAAACAACCAAGTCTCCAATTCATCTCCTTGAAATATTTTTATATTATAAAAATTACTATATAGTGTAGGGTTTTTTCTTCTTCCCCTTTCTAACATCTATGATGGATCTCTCCATAGACTATAACACATAAAAAAAATTAGATTCATATGGATTTGATGGAAAAAATAATTTATGAACATGAAATGGGGCCATTTCACAACATTATGCCTTCCCTCTAGAGTTATATACAACATAAATTGCTTTGTTATTTCACCATACAGATGGGGAAAGTCCTCCCTAGTAAAACCACTATCTAGGAGAGTAAAACCCTAATAAGTATAGCTTTATGGATAGCTTATCATTTACTCATGCCATACCATATATCTATGATAGTGAATGGAGAAATCAAGTTTTAGATGATCACACTTATTTACCTAATATAAATGTTTATGTAGATGATGGATATTAGTGAACAAGTGAAGGAAATGATTATGATTGTTATGATCATGATAATATTCAACATTGGAATGCTAATTATTTATATTTTTATATTTATAGTGAAGAATAAGAATATAATGGGTTTAAAATTCATGAAGTTAATTCTCCTTCTCCCTCTATAAATTATTCTACTATTCATTCATTATAATAAGAAGAAATCAACAATGAATTAAGCAATACACTTCTTAGTATAATTAAATTAAGAATTAAAATATATTAAAACAATAGATATAGTGTTTACATACATAATCAAATGCTTTTATTCCTTTAAATTAATACATGTCATGATGTTCCTAGTGATACAAGATGTAATGATATTCCTCTTACTTCATTAGAATGTGACATTCATTTACATGATGATTGTGAATGTGATGTTCTTATTTATTATTTACAAATAAATAGTGATGTTATAATTTCCCCTCAAGAAAATAAATGTGATTCTAGTTATAAATTATGTAGTGATATTCCTATACAGAGTGATTATATTAAAGATAATGATAGTATTTTTTTTCTATGAGTCTCCTAAATCTTTATCTAATAAAGAGGATCTTTTACCTAGACTATCTCCCCTATTTGAAATAGTGTACCCATGGCAATAATTAATGATAAAATTAATCCATTGAATAATCCCTTAAAAAAATTTAACATGACTTCCCAAGAAGTCATAGCTTTAATACATTATTTTAGTGATTTACAACATGAATTTCACCACATGTCTCTATAAATAAAATCATGTGATACTTGGGTGAATTATAATTTTATATATGGGAACCCAACAATGTGAAAGATCCTTAATTAATCATTACCTCGTGAGTTTATAGTGCCTACATTCAAATTTTTTTATGAAATTAGTGATCATTTTCCATGTATTAAGGGTTTTATAACTTCTATGGATTAAAAAAACAATGATATAATTCTACTCAAAGGTTTTCCTAAGAGATTAATAGGTAAATATTTGGATTGGCTTCATCATCTTCATAATGGTTTTTTGCATTCATATATTAGGTTAAAAGATATATTATTAATAAAATAAATTTAGAATAAATGATCACAAGTTACAAATAAACATTTACCTTCTCTACATTAATGAAATTCAAAACAAGTTACGGATTACATATTATGATTAAAACTTGTATGCATTAATTGATCCATCAACCAGTCAATTTAGAGATGCAATACATTTTTCATAGAGGACTTATTTTTTCCATCAATGAGAGATGTATTTATCATACTTGTTAATCATTTCAATCTCTTTGATTTGATACCATTTCACATGAAAAATAGATTTCATATGTTCCAAATCATGATCATGAGAATATAAATAGATAAGTTAATTAGAAAAAAGTTACACATGAGGCAATTGTTACCAATCAAGAAACTCATAAAACATGACTAGAAAGTAAGGTAATGAAAAATAAAAAGGCACCAATAAATATCACTTATAAGGCATTAAAGGACATGATATCATATTCATCAAATAAAAGTAAACCAATAAAGTTTGATCATTTTAAGGATAGGCCAAGTGTTATCTTATAAACATTACTTGATGGGAAGTCGATTAATCTACCTCCTAATCACTATCACCCTCCTCATCACCTTGAATGTGTAGATACAATACCAATTTTAAATTATCATATTAATTGACATAGAGATATTAATCTATATGCATTAAGATAAAATATTGAACAACTTGTGTATAAATGTGTTATTACATTTTAATAATATAATAAATTTTCTACAATTTTACCTCTCCTTTTCCTTATAATTCACAATATATAGATACTAATCTTTCTAATTATGTTCCTATAAAGGAGCCAATGGTCATTTTTTCTCGCATATAAGATGAACATAGAATATGCCTCATTGTTGATAATAACGCACAACGCATTTGAACAATTGGATTTCTAAGAGAATTGGGATATGATGAATGAGACTTACAATATATGACTACATATGATAATGCAATTTTTTATATTACTCTACCTATCAATTTTGGTCTTAAGATAGTCAATAAATTATTGTTTGTGCAATATACTATTACACAAGTTAATGTAATTTTGGGATATTCATGGTTCTAACAAATAAATGCAAAATTGAATAAATAACAATACAAACTTATCATTTGATTTATAAGTTAATTTAATTACATATAAATTAGTTAGAACAACTATCAAGAGCATTTATATGAATATTAAAGTTACATCTCATAAAACACATTCAAAAATTTGAACAACTAATTAATATTTCACAAATTCAGAAATAAAGTAAATAATATCAAGCAGGATTAACACAATTATATAATACACAAGAAAATGTGACTATTCATAATAGTTTAATACCACATATACATTATCAATATGCAATTTCATATGATGATCGGTACATTACACAATTATTATATCCATCTATTTGGTTAGATGATTCCATATTGATCAATTAGTTCAATTATACATGTGTCATAGTAAAATGTTTTAGCATAAAAATATTGCTTCACTACATCACATAATTATAAATATTACAAATATAAAATTAATAACATCATGTAATTACACAATTATAATTTCAAATTAAATAATGAAAAATTCATAGAATATAATAAATGAGAAATCTATTACACATTTTCAATGGTACAATATAATAAAATATAATAAAAACTCATATATTTATAAGAATTTAAACATGATAATATAAATGTCTCAATACAAAAAAATATGCAATAATAGGGCCACAGTCACTATGACCCTATACATATACATCCTTGTCTTTATCTCTCAACATAAGGGATCTCAATAAAGATGCCCCACTATCATCTCATCTCAACCGAGACCGTCATTGACTCCACCTCTCTCAATCCTCATATACAAATACTCTCACATGAATTTTTGAATTATCCTTCTATAACCAAACATACTCTATGAATGAAATCTCTCCCAAATCTAGAACAAGAACTAGAGGGTATTTGATGCCTCACTAGCTCAGCTCTTAACGCATCATGTTCAGATGTAGTTTTCATAAATGCATTAGTAGCTAGTGTAGCTAGATCAAAGAGTGGGGAATGCACACTTTTTATATATGTAACATGATTTAAAACACCTATAGTTGTTGTTTATGCATGGGCTATTATGACATATAATTATCCTATTTCTCTTAATAGACTAGGACTCGAATAATATCATAAAAATAAAGCTTGTGTATACTTTGATGATTAAGTAAGGACTTAGAATAATTATAGATCTAGTAGAGGGTAATATACACTAAAATTTTAAGAGTACATGGTTCCAAATATTAAGCCTATGTAATGGGTTATAAATCTCACTAGGGTTCAATGAACGATAAGTGATTGTAAAGATTCAAGTAAAGTAAGTGATAAGTAAGAGGTACAAGTAAATTAAATGATTTTTAAGTTTTTGTAAATAAGGTAAGGTGCAATGGTAAAATAAATTGGGTTCTATGCAACCTAAAGTGATAAAGGGTAAGCCCAAGTATCCCTATATCTACACCAACTTAATCAGTATAAGGAAGAGCATAATAAAGAATACACACATACATCCACAAAGCAATATACCAAGAAATAACTTATCTAATAAGTAAAGGAAAGTTATAGGAAATAAATAATTAGCTTTAGGTGGACCCATAAATGCTTCAATAGCCCTATTTGGCTCAAGTTTCCTTTTGTAAGAGATTTTATAGGTTGAAGACCTTCAATGGTAAGATGAAGACCAAAATATTCCTAGTTAAGAACTCTAAAGACCTCTCCTATTTAGCTTTGATGACACCAT
The DNA here is from genome assembly GCA_037957365.1 of Torreya grandis. Lineage (NCBI taxonomy): Eukaryota > Viridiplantae > Streptophyta > Pinopsida > Cupressales > Taxaceae > Torreya > Torreya grandis. Next base: position 431,470 of record JARHVA010003753.1, on the reverse strand, counting down.
ATGATAGACCAAAAAGATAAGGTTATAAATCCTATAACTCTCCCAACTATTATTTAAGGCCTAGAAATTTGAATGCAAGAGAGTGTATGAATGTGATATATCTTTGAGAATGAAATATGACCCCTATTTATAGCTTAAATACCCTAAACTAACCCTAAACTCTAAATGGATGGTATCTACCAAGCTGATATAGTTAGAATATTTTAGCTAACATAGTTTGGTATCGGCCATGTCAATATAGTAAAAATGATATAAGACTAACTTCAAACTATATTAGGTTGGCTAATATAATATAATAAAGACTCAAGCATGAAATATGGTGTATCATCTAGGCTGATATAGTAGGATATAGAGAAGATAGAAAATCTAGATGAAAATAAGTTGGAGAGATAATATGGAAAGAGACTTAGAGGAGGTTATACTTATATTAGTGATGGTGTGATAGAATAGTATGAAAACATCTCTCACAAAGTAACATAATCTGATCCCACCCTATTCCCAATGCACCTTTAAGGTATGAACAAAAGGAGAATAATTCATTGACAAGTCATTACAAGAGAAAGCATTAGTGAAGTGATAAAGTGAAAAATAGTAGGTGTATACATATTGCATCATTTTTCACATGTCTAGTCAACACTCAAAGTGTATCATTGATAATCATAGTTTAATAATCCTCAAGCATATAACACTGGTTAAATTATACATCATTAGCAATAAGTTATCAAATACATGGGATAAAATTATTATTATACCTTAATGCATATATTTTATACATCTTTCCATATGGAAACATTCACCAAAGTATTTGAGTGACCATCCCCACCATCTCTACCCATGTCAACATCATCCTAAATCCCTACACCACCCTTAGCTCCATCTATATAACAAAAAACAAAATAAAACATAAACTTTGTATTTACCAATGTTTATACTCTTTTTTACACCTATCATCACACATCAACTATCTTAATAACATAATCTACCTCATTCATTAAAATAATCATTAGTTCTATCACACTAGGTTGGTTCCTCTCACCCTAATGTTTACTAGCTCTATATGTCTATGTTCAAGCCCATAGAGTTGGGGCACATCATGTCTAATACCAAATTGATGATTCAAACACTTTTATTTTTCATACACTCCTAGCCACTAGTTGTGAAATAAACAACTAACTTAGATCCTTTATATTTGAACCCCATCCTTAGGCCCTCTATAAAATCCACATTATGGTTATGAAATGATAGACTCTAGTGTGAGATGATTAATAATCCTACAAAACCCCATGTTAATACTTACTATAATGCAAGTATTACCCACCTACCTTTGTGTAAATATTTGAGAGTGGACCCAATCAACACGAGGAATGCATATATGATGAATCATTGAGACTGATACACCCAATAATGTAATTATTGACCAGATTTGACTTTTAGGTCAAATTTGGACCCCCGTAGGTAAAAACCTTGGTTTTTTAGATGTTTAGGGGTCAAATAATTTTCCATAGTCTATATTATAATTCATTTGATGTTTTCTAATGCTTTTTTAACTTTAGGCAAGGTCTAATTAGTCATATGTCATGTTGAGTCACTTAATGGGCTTTTAAAGGGTCATAAATGCAAGTGGCATAGTTATAAAGGTGTATAGGTGTCCTTTTATCCTTTAAAACATCCAAGATCTCATTTTAACTATCAATAATGTCAGTTCAATTAGAATCTTGTAGGTTTCCTAATTGAAGATCAATTAATCAACTAAAAAGGAGAAGTTTGACACTTGTACGGACCATGGAGGAAGGTGACACATGAGAAAAGTTGATGGAAAATATCTTCATATTCCTAAAACTAATATAAATTCTTGACATGATTTTCAAGTTCCATTTTTAATCCAAAATTGTTCTACTTCTTCTTTGTCTTTTTAGACATATAGAAGTGACCAACAAGTTTGTGATTAGTACGGATATATCAAGAGGTTTTATGGAAAATGATTTTGGGAGGAGATATTAAACTCAAATTAATTTATTTTAATATTAATATTCAAATTATTTTTCAATCATTCTTTATGAACCATCCTTTACAAGTTGATTATGTTTTTCTATTCACTATTTCTCGCACCCAATAGGTTTTGCTCCATTTTGGACAAGTCCATATGAACCAATTGGTGATGTTGAATATAGAGGATTTTTTATACCTTATTATATTATCTAAATTATTATTTTAATGTTTCATGATCTTTTTATTGTAAATTTGTCTCATGTTATAGGAAGGTCTCACCATTACAATGTTTTAGTCAATTATGCCTTGTTCTAGAGTGTTGGTCTTCTACAAAGGTTCTATGTGAATGAAAAATGATTTTACACGTGTATTAAGGCCATATATTCACCTTTTTACATTTTTTTTCACCACATCACACTTTGGAGCAACTTTCAATCTTGCCATTCCTCATAGTCAACTTTTCACTCTTTCCTACTTGCAATCACATGTATGAGCTTGTCTACCTTATTCATGGAATGGTAATCAAGGTATATCAATTATCCAAGCCATAAATAGTTTAAGATAGTTCATTCATATGTTTTTAAAAAGTTTAAGATTGGTTATAAGTTCAATCACCATGCTAAAATAGTCATTAAACACCCTACTTGTTGCATTCCATATGTATGCAAGTGGTTTTCAGGTTGAAAGGGATGTTTTGGAACTTGTCTCAAGATTTACTTGGTGTAAATAATGTATTTTAAGTATTATAAATTATTTTGAGTTATACATGAGTCTTTTCCTCCATTAATTTTCTCCTTTTCATGCTCACCATTCACATTCAACCCATACACACATACAAGAGCCTTTGTTGATGTCATACTGAGAGGTGGGAAGGTTGATATGTGTTTTAACCTCTTAAGATTGTTAAAAGGTTCATTGGTATGATTCATGAGAGCATAAAAAGTTAATAAACATTGATATCTTATATACTTCCCAAAATATCATACAAACTACCTATGCATGCTAATACCCACCTACAAGTGGTACCTTAAGAGCCATGAAGGCAATTGTATGGAGGGTGGAATGTGATAAGATTTTTTTTGGTTTCTAGCATGAGGGTTGGTCATAACAGACCCATATAAAGTGTCAAAAGGAAAAAAGTGTGTAAATCATGTTGGAATATGATGGCTATAGCTTTAGGGAAGCTTTCCCTAGAATGTAAAAAATAGAGGTCCAAGGGGTTTTATAGGTACCCTGTAACATGTTTGCAAATAGTTATAAACCATCCAAATAGGTGAGTTTGATACATTATATCATGGAGAGGATTTGTGCCAATAATTTAGGTTATAGGGTGAGTAAAATATTGAAGTTTAAGGCCTCAAATATGCCTCTAAAAACACTAAAATGCTACTCTAATTTCTATAGGATTTTGAGTTTTAAAGAACAACTAATTCCCCAAGAGCAACAAAACATTATCTCATGACTAAATTGGTTCCATGGATTGAATGGTGGACAAAATGGCATGAATATTATTATTATTAGTTTTATTCATGGTTTTCAAGTTTCATGAGGGCCTACAAGTGTCCCTTCTCAGGGAAAATATGCAACTATAGTAGGGTATACAAACAGTGAACTAGTATGGGTGTTTAGGTGTTGTTTTAAGATAATCAAACTGAATGTAGGTATCGAGGAATGTTATGTGACATTATGTGATTAAAATTAGGTATTTAAACATCATAACCGGTTTAAAATATATCTCACACACACCTACAATAAAAAAGGTAAAGTTCACAGTCATGGAAGTAAAAACTTAGTTTATGAATCCAAAGGGCATATAAGGTAAATCCAGCGTATGAGATGTAGCTATATTGTTCTCATGCTTCATTTAGAGTCTCTCCATACCATGAACAATCTCAATTTCAAGTACACACACACCTATAGGAATCAAAGGCAAGGTTTCTCAGTCAAAATAGGGAAGGACTCAGTTTAGGAGCTCAAAGTGCATATGAAGGGTTAAATGGAGATTTTAATGGTGATAAAAGCATGTGATAACCTATATTAATATCATGATCAACTTAATAATCTACAAAAAAATTAAAACAAACCTACACATACCTCCCAAAAGCCTTGTATGCACCTATAGCTAAAGGTGCAGTCTTGGGCATGAATTGAGGGTAAGGAGGTGATCTTGTCTAGGGAGAAGGAAAGGGTTAAAATAAACTCATAATGGTATATGAGTGATAAATAATGTGTGTACACAATCTTGTTTAATATTCCAATTTGATCATCTACTCTCCCTATTAGCCCAAAAGTTGCAGTCCGTACAATTACACTAGGACTCTTTGCTCAATAGGTGAAAATGAAGAATTCAAAGAGGGAGAGTATTTTTGGGAGAATTATAAGATTAACTAGCATAAATTAGAAATTAATTACATGTTTTAAAATCCTAAGATAATTGTATTTATCCTTGAGGAGTAATTCTTAGGTGGGAGGGAAAAATGCAAGGAAACAATTTTTTGGAGGCCTTTTTTGGGCATTTTCAATTGGTTAGGTACCTATATAAGTGAATCTAGATTTTAAAAAATTGGTGGAAAATATTAATATTACCTTAAAAACTCCTAAAATATTAATTTTTCCTTGGGTAAAATGGATATACCTCACTATTTTGTCTCGGAGGTCAGTCAATCAAGGTTTAGCAAAACAAGCTATTGAGGTCAAAATGGGGAAAGGGATTGATAGAAATATTTGAGAACATAAATAAAAATATTGTGAGGTATATGGAAGTAAAATAGATGATATAAAACACTATTTTAGTCTCATACCTCCCACAAAATTATTAAAACACCCTTGCACACAGTCTAACTAGATAAGCTTCCTTTAGGCCTAGTTGGTGAATGAAAGGAAAAGGTGAAAATGAGTGCTTATGAGGTTATGTAATGAATTTTTAATATTTAATGAGGTGTTAAAATTCATAATGCATCAACCCAACCATGAAATATCATTCAAAATATCCCAAACTAATAAAGTGCATGTTAAGCCCATTAGGCCTTGAAGGGAACTAGAGCCAATTGGGGGTCCAACTTCACTTTTGGCTTTTGGTGAGTGTTATATTTAGTGGGATAATTTTTATTAGATGTAATTATAAATTTTTTTTATTTTTTTTATGCAAATAAAATTTTATGAAATCTACTTTTATCTTAGAGACAGTCCAAACATGCAGGAAAGGTGGAAACAAGCTCGATAGGGTGATTTCAAGTGCTCATATCTCCTCTAAAACTATACATAGATACAAAAGGATTTTTTATTGGTTATTAGGGTATTATAAAATAATGTTTGTGGCATTTTTTGGTGGTTACAATGTTAGATATTTATGAACAAATCTTAAGAAGGAAAACTACCTAAAACCCTTGAAAAACCTCAGTCAAGACCTGAAGGAGAAAACAAGCTTAGAGAGCTATCCATATGACATATTTTTACCATGAAAGTGATTTAAAATTTTAAATGACTCATTAAGGATCCATTCCATACTTTTTATCTGTATGGAATTGTATGAATAGGGTGAAAAATAGGGTACTTTTGACCATTTTGTGTGTTTTACAAGTTATAGAAGATTTTTAAAGATGAAATAAAGTTTGAAAGGAAGATATGGACTTAATATAACTCCCTATATTCATCTGATTATTTTTAAAAAAAATTAAGTGTTTAAACAATAGCTCTCATCTCAGCCAATCAAAATTGGCATAGTGAACACAATGGTGAGAAGGGTAAAAACTCTAAGTGTGAGCCTTTTTAAGGTGTACCTAAGGAGTCTAAGTCCATATATATTATTTCCAAGTGTCATCCACTCTCTACCATGTATTTTCATAGAAAAATAAAGCTAATTTTGAGGCCAAGTGTGAGGGGTGACTTAAAGAAGAGTTTTTTTAGACTACAAGCAATGATGGCTTACTTATAGGAGATTCTAGATGAGTAGGACTACAACCAATACATGGAGAGGCATGTCTGAAATCCTTCCCTCTCATAAAAATCATAATACCTATGCCTAGTTAGTTTTTGGATGTTCAAATAGGTTCAAATCATGAAGGGAATTTTTTTGGGCCAAGACAAGGAATTTCATGCCACTTTTCATAAGTTTCATGACTTGTATGGACACTTGGACCATATACCATTACATGGTTCATTTCACATTTATTTTTAGTGAAAATTTGACCTCTTTTTTAATATAAAATAGGTGTCTAATTTACCTTTAAACTTTCCTTGTATTTCCCCTCTTCTGAATGTTATAAATAGTGACTGTTTTGGCTCTTTTGACCAGCCTCCATTGGTTAATGGTGACACCCTTACCAATTTTTTACTTTAATTAATCTTGAATAAATAAATAAATAAGTGAATTATATACACTTATTTACCTTTTTTTTTAATTTATTTACCAATTATATACACTTTTTTAAAGGTAAATTATATACACTTATTTATTTATTTATTCACCAATTTTATAACATTTAAAATATTGTTTTATCCACAGTAAGGGTGTCACCATTAACCAATGGAGGCTGGTCAAAAGAGCCAAAATAGTCACTATTTATAACATTCAGAAGAGGGGAAATACAAGGAAAGTTTAAAGTTAAATTAGACACCTATATTATATTTAAAAAAAAATGTTGAATTTAAAAAAAATTATATACACTTTTTTATGTGCTTCAAATATTTTGACCAGCCTCCATTGGTTAATGGTGACACCCTTACTGTGGATAAACAATTTTGTTAGGTTGTATTATATACACTTTTTTAAAATTCAGAAGAGGGGAAATACAAGGAAAGTTTAAAGGTAAATTAGACACATATATTATATTTTAAAAAAAATGTTGAATTTAAAAAAAATTATATACACTTTTTTATGTGCTTCAGGTGTTTTTAGCTCCACAACCTAACAAAATTGTTTATCCACAGTAAGGGTGTCACCATTAACCAATGGAGGCTGGTCAAAAGAGCCAAAATAGTCACTATTTATAACATTCAGAAGAGGGGAAATACAAGGAAAGTTTAAAGGTAAATTAGACACCTATATTATATTAAAAAAAAATGTTGAATTTAAAAAAAATTATATACACTTTTTTATGTGCTTCAGGTGTTTTTATATTCTAAAGGTATGTTTATGACAAATTGAATAGTTCTTTTGACCAGCCTCCATTGGTTAATGGTGACACCCTTACTGTGGATAAAACAATATTTTAAATGTTATAAAATTGGTGAATAAATAAATAAATAAGTGTATATAATTTACCTTTAAAAAAGTGTATATAATTGGTGAATAAATAAATAAATAAGTGTATATAATTCACTTATTTATTTATAATTTTCATATCAAGGATAACATACTAGAAAAGATCATCTTCTACTATACAAGACCAACAATATTACAAAAAAACTCAATTTTATAACATTTAAATATGAAAATTCACTTATTTATTTATTTATTCAAGATTAATTAATATTGTTTTATCCACAGTAAGGGTGTCACCATTAACCAATGGAGGCTGGTCAAAAGAGCCAAAACAGTCACTATTTATAACATTCAGAAGAGGGGAAATACAAGGAAAGTTTAAAGGTAAATTAGACACCTATATTATATTTTAAAAAAAATGTTGAATTTAAAAAAAATTATATACACTTTTTTATGTGCTTCAGGTGTTTTTATGTTCTACAACCTAACAAAATTGTTTATCCACAGTAAGGGTGTCACCATTAACCAATTGGTGAATAAATAAATAAATAAAACAATCGCTATTATATATATTATATTAAAAAAAAAATGTTGAATTTAAAAAAAATTATATACACTTTTTTATGTGCTTCAGGTGTTTTTATGTTCTACAACCTAAAAAAGTGTAAAGGGGAAATACAAGGAAAGTTTATATTATATACCCTTACTGATGCAAACAGGGGAGGAGGTTGCTGAGGGTTGCTGAGTTACAAGAGAAGCACTCAAAACTATTCAATTTGTCATAAACATACCTTTAGAACATAAAAACACCTGAAGCACATAAAAAAGTGTATATAATTTTTTTTTTATTCAACATTTTTTTTTTAATATAATATAGGTGTCTAATTTACCTTTAAACTTTCCTTGTATTTCCCCTCTTCTGAATGTTATAAATAGTGACTGTTTTGGCTCTTTTGACCAGCCTCCATTGGTTAATGGTGACACCCTTACTGTGGATAAAACAATATTTTAAATGTTATAAAATTGGTGAATAAATAAATAAATAAGTGTATATAATTTACCTTTAAAAAAGTGTATATAATTGGTGAATAAATAAATAAATAAGTGAATTTTCATATTTAAATAAATAAATAAGTGTATATAATTTACCTTTAAAGTGTATATAATTGGTGAATAAATAAATAAATAAGTGTATATAATTTACCTTTAAAAAAGTGTATATAATTGGTGAATAAATAAATAAATAAGTGAATTTTCATATTTAAATGTTATAAAATTGAGTTTTTTTGTAATATTGTTGGTCTTGTATAGTAGAAGATGATCTTTTCTAGTATGTTATCCTTGATTATTCACCAAGTGTGCAGAAGAATAATTGTTATAGGTCTCTGATAGTGTTATATTTTAGTGTATAAGTGTTTTATAAGTGTTCCATGACTATAATCTCCTAAGGAATCATTCATATAATATAATATAGGTGTCTAATTTACCTTTAAACTTTCCTTGTATTTCCCCTCTTCTGAATGTTATAAATAGTGACTGTTTTGGCTCTTTTGACCAGCCTCCATTGGTTAATGGTGACACCCTTACCAATTTTTTACTTTAATTAATCTTGAATAAATAAATAAATAAGTGAATTTTCATATTTAAATGTTATAAAATTGAGTTTTTTTGTAATATTGTTGGTCTTGTATAGTAGAAGATGATCTTTTCTAGTATGTTATCCTTGATTATTCACCAAGTGTGCAGAAGAATAATTGTTATAGGTCTCTGATAGTGTTATATTTTAGTGTATAGGTGTTTTATAAGTGTTCTAAGAAAATTGAGAGCACTCAAAACTATTCAATTTGTCATAAACATACCTTTAGAACATAAAAACACCTGAAGCACATAAAAAAGTGTATATAATTTTTTTTAAATTCAACATTTTTTTTTAATATATTATAGATGTCTAATTTACCTTTAAACTTTCCTTGTATTTCCCCTCTTCTGAATGTTATAAATAGTGACTGTTTTGGCTCTTTTGACCAGCCTCCATTGGTTAATGGTGACACCCTTACCAATTTTTTACTTTAATTAATCTTGAATAAATAAATAAATAAATAAGTGAATTTTCATATTTAAATGTTATAAAATTGAGTTTTTTTTGTAATATTGTTGGTCTTATATAGTAGAAGATGATCTTTTCTAGTATGTTATCCTTGATTATTCACCAAGTGTGCAGAAGAATAATTGTTATAGGTCTCTGATAGTGTTATATTTTAGTGTATAAGTGTTTTATAAGTGTTCCATGACTATAATCTCCTAAGGAATCATTCATTACCCTCCTAAGCATCAAAATAACACTTTAACTTAGCATATAGATCATTGATGTAACAATCTATCTTATTTTGTGAGTTTTATGTGAAGAAAGCTTTGTTTTGCTCTAAGTAGTATAATTTTAGTGAATAAGAGGAAATTAAATATTGGTGCATCACTTTTTAGTTTTATTAGTTTTTTGTCTTAACCCTTTTCATGCCAAGTTGATAAATAGGATAGTGCATCAAGGGAACTATCCCTTCTAGAGATTCATCTCACCAAATTGTTTATCCACAGTAAGTGAGATGTTTCCATTGTGCCACTTAGATTAGGAGAGATAGGAATCTCCTCAAGGGGTGAAAATCCAAGTGATAACATTAATAACATGGATAACCCTAGTCACCCATTATATTCCTCTCTGATGAATGTATCCAAGTATCTATATAAGTGACCCAACAAGGTTCACCCCCATGAATACATCATGACATGATCCTCTATATCTTAAATAATAGTGTGCATCCCATGTGATCTGACCATGCCACCTCCATAAACATATAAAAATATACTAGTAATACACACACAAAAATTCCCACCCATGAAACATCCAATAACACAATCTTAAATAAAAATATCATTAAATCCCTAGGATTATAATGTGTTCCTTTGGCATGACTAGTCATATAATTATGAGATCTCCATTTTATAACCTATCCATTTTCAAATTGTATCATGTCTCATGTGCCAACTACCATTAATATCATAATCCTTCAAACATCCTCCAATATCACTATCATCTCCCTTATAGGGAGGCAAAAAGTATATGTATCTGCATCCCACTACTCTACAAGTGTAGTGATCATGTGCATGTCATAGGGCATGGAGTATAAATGGACCATATGACCCAATTTATATTTATCTATTGTATCTCTCTCTATGTCACTCAATGTTAATGCTCTTATAGTCTCCATCAGCCACCCACATCTAAACTCCTTAGCTTTCATGTCACCTTATAATCATAAAGTATAATACCTAATCATTTCTCTAATGATTACTCAAAAAAATTCATGACGAATATCAAAGAATCAAAATATTGAATATACATCTACAAACATAAACTACCACAATAGAATAGACATTTTTTTTCCAAAAGGACTCTACAGTGAGACAATTTTATGGTGAAATAAGACAATTATGTGCGATTATGGACAATTCTTCCATAGCCAAGATGCCTATGTCAAAAAAATAAACTAATCTAAAATTTATAAATTAATAAAAAACAAACAAAACAAAAATGATTGAAATAAGTTTAAAAAGAGATTTTTTAAACATCCCAGTGTTGATGCTTCATCTTCCTATAACATAGCCTTCACTTGATCAAAAAATATATGGGTAGTGTCTCATCTGAGTGTAATTGTGTCAACCATATCTAATAAATATATACCAATTGAATTACAAATGAATTTTGAAATGGAAAAGTTAACCTATTTATAATCGGTCAATTTTTAAACTATATAGTACAAATTCAAACTTTAATATTATTATGATGTGATATAATAGGTCAAATATATTAGTATTTACATGGAATATTCTCTTCCCATCATTTGTGTTGAAAATAATGCAAGACTCCTTCACATGGTAACACACTTGTAGTAATTTGATGTTATAACAAAGGATAATATTTTGTGTGCCTTTCTTTATAATATACAATGTATTTGACTGTGGCCTTTATCTTAGTAACTAAAAATAAATAATTACATACAATAAAATACTAATGAATATTACCTATGGATATCTATTTGTAACTTAGATAAATTTTAGCTATGGTACTTCACTGCTTTATATGATAACTTTTCCACTAGGGAGTAATTGACACAATCATTTTTAAAAGTAAAATATCCTAAAATGAATATTCAATTCAACTATCAAAATCACAAAATTTAAAGTGATTTATTAATCTTAAAAATTGATATTGTGAATTATATATCAAGTTATATGGGTGTAGACATCCAATTCCTAACACCATTTGTGTTGAAGTTGTCAATCTTACTCGAATTGCACTCAAATGCATATTTTAGGTCAAAATCCATAAAATGACCTATATAGTTTGAAATTGTCACTTACAAGTGCTATTTTAGGTCAAAGTATCCCTAAATAGGGCAATCTAATTTATGGGATAGCTAACTTTGATCATATCATTTCGAGTCAAAATGACAATTCACCATTTAGTGCTTTGGATCACTCTTTTCTTCTAATTCATTAGTACAAGTCACGTATCTTTGTTATTTGGTGTTAGAAACATCCTAAATGAGAATATAGCTCTAATGCATCTAACATCAATTTCCAATTCCTCTCTAGTAAAATTATGACCTAGTAATATGACTTTCTGACCTTTTTTATTAATTGTGTACCAATTTTCAAATAATTGTAAATATTAATTAACCTTATTTAAAGTTAATTAATCCAAACCAAGAGCTTAATTGGATTTTTCATGAGAGTTATTGCATATTTATTTTTCAAATTTGATTCCTATTAACTATATCATCAGGTGACATCATTTCTTGGGAAGACATCCCTAGGCCATAAATGTCGTAAATATCAAGATTATGGGTCACCCAAACCTAGTTAATGCCTCCCATGCCTATTTAATGCTTATTTATCTTGAGGATATTTATGATTTAAATTTCAAATATTATGATTATCCATGGCCACACATCTCAATTTTGAGATAGATGGTCATGGTTGATCTTGACCAATCTCAAAAATCTATAAATAGAGAGGCCATGGACATGAATTTTATGCTAAAATATTACAAAGTTATAATATTAAATTATTTCCACAATCCTTTGCATTTGATCATTGATTTTTTTTATAAGCTTCATTGATAGGCTATTTTAGTGATTTAGAATCATGATCCTAGGTTTTATGGAGTGTTCTTGAGACATTGGAGGAGTTTGCCACCATTGTTGACAAAGACAAGGATGTTTGATCAAGGGAGAATATGTTTTTGAGCCACATAGGTATGGTGAATCCATTTGGGAAGGTAGTATGATGTTAATTTCTTTCATTTATTTCTTTATATCCTTTATAATTCTCATAGGAATAGATAGGCTTAGTTAGTTAGTTCTTTATGCATTTTTCATGATTTATTGACTAATGTTTAACTAAATTACTTTATAATCCTCTCTACATCTTGGCACACCTGGTGGAACTAGACGTATCTCACACCTAAAGAAGATCATTTTGAAACTTTAAAATATTCATTTAGACCTTTAAAACTCTTGCAAATTAATTTTCTAACTTTATTTTTTCATTTATGTTTGCGACAATTTTACACAGTAATTAATGTTAGTAGGTAAGACTGACATCAGTTGATATCTTAACCGATGTTAGTTAGTAAAATTGACATCAATTATATACCTATCATCAGTCACATTGGTATAACTGATGTCAGTTAGATAATGGACATTGGTTAGAAAATATCACCATCATTAGTTATAAAAATTGACATCGGTCACCATGTTTTTCTTAAAACATAGACCTGAGAGCTCTTTTTCTAAAGTTTATTATTTCAAACCAAAAAGAGATTCTAAGCTAAAATACATGCTGACATTTTTATTTTAGGACCAAGCTTGACATTTGATAAAAACATGTTTTAAATCACTTTTTTCATGTTTGAAAATCAATTAGGAACTTTGTTTTGGTGTTTAATAAAAAAATAAGATGCTTAGATGAATGTTTTCAAAGTTCACATTCTTAAGACCAAGGGGTCAAATGAACACCACAAAATCTTTCATTTGGGCTTAAAATTGAACACACTTGTCAATTTTTATTTTTAATAATTGTTTAATTAGATTTGGTTTGGAAAAAAGAGGAATGTTGCATGTATGCTCTTCCATTTTTCCCCTTTAGGGAACCCTTGGAATCAAAAGTGCCATTCCTATTGCAAATAGCCTAGTCCAAGGCTTAGAAAGAATGTCATCTAAATCACTCCCCAAAAACTCATCAAAGTTTGGGTGAACTTGAAAATGACCCTAAAGTCTTTCTATTTCATTCTTTATTTATTTTTATACAAACTTAGCTTGTGAGGGGATTGTCATTACCTCCCACGAGTTTTTTAGGGAAGCTTTGACCCAAGGTTTCATCTCCTAGCATTGACTTTATTTGGCTCTTAGTTGGAGTTGCACATGGGACATATCTGCATTTGGACATCATACTACACTAAACAAATAGCAAGATATAGTGGTTGTAAAAAGGACTATACCTTTTTATAACTAGCCAATGTCATTGTCACCCAATTTTCATGCTTGTATTTTGCATCATTTGACATGAAAGTCATTGTGTAATTGATTCCCCTAGAATGATCGAAACCTTGCTAGTTTAGTAGACCTCACTTTTTCATACCTTATCAATTTAGACTTAAGATGTTTGTATTTTGTCATTAGCTTACTTGGTCTTGATTTATGTCTAAAAATACTTGTTAACCCAATGAACTTAACCAAAACACATTGTCCCCAATTTTCTTGAGCAAGGAAGGCATTACCCTCTCTAACTATAAAATTCACCTTTTTCCTTATTCAAATTGTGATCAAAATATTTATGTCATATCATCCACTTTGGTGCAGTAATGCTACCCAATTGAGTCTAGATCTTTCATCCAATTTGTTTAAATCCTTCATTTATAATCCACATTCAAAATTGAGCCTTTCTGAGTTCTAAGGGTTGGTGTGTCAAAGTCAGTTCTCCATTTTCACACTAAGCTTATTCTAACTTGGGTTCAATTTTTTGTTTAGATTGAAGGTCATTTATTAAGACTCAAAATCACATTATCATCTTGGTGAACTCAAGTCATCTTGCGTATTGCTCATGCGTTGAGTCCTAGAACATATTTTATCCTATCATAATCATGTGATGATGTTGTGTCACTTATTTGGCCTTAGATTTATACTTAGTAATTCACATATGTTTTTACATCTTGAGTTGCTTAGTTCATTTTGTCTTCTTCATAATATGGAGAGATTTCATCTAAATTTCTAGGGTCAACTTGTCAAAATTGAAACTAGTTTTTATAGTGTGTGCATATCACAAAGATCTAGGCTTTGGTGTACTAGTTTTCACCTTGGGTCTTTGAATTACCTTACCCTCTTCTAATCTATATGATTTCAACCTTACCAAAGGTTGCGTAAACTCATGAACCAAATCTTATAAATTATGTGTGGTTTCAAACCACCCTCACTTATAGTCTCATTGGTACCTTGGTTATTTGTTTAAAAGAGATCCGAGACATACTTTATTTGGTTGTCAAACATTGGTCCAAAGTTAGTCAAAATGCATAGAATAGCTCTTTTAGACATGACTCAAAGGTTCACTCATAGTGGGGCCTTTTATGGCCTTAGTTATGAAGATGAGAAATTTTATGATGGTGAAGATAACCCCATTATCTTTTATGATATCCCTACAATAGTAGGATCTGAATATGATTATAATGAATATCAATCCCAAGAAGATAAAGATGAAGCCCTTCTTAGATTGATAGAATCATGTGCTAGACTACATTCTAAATTTCCTACAGAACAATTGCATACCTTATTTAGAGAAGGATAACAATGATGGCAAGAGAAAGCTTTTGCACAAATAGACATACCTTCTTCCTTTAACAAAGGAAAGGAAATAAAAATAGAGTTAAAACCCATAAGTCTAGACTTTTAGCTTCAATCAAGATAATAATTCAATGATATGCAGATCAACTTGTTATAGACTTAACTGAATCCCTAGTGGCCATTTCAGTTCACAATAATGCTTCGAAAGAACAAGGAAATTTGGCTGAAAGTATGCAATAAATATTGGATGAGGACATTACCATAATGGATCAAGGTAATCTAAATGAATAGTTAAAGGCATAAGAGACCTTACAAAGTGTTCTATTTGACATGAAACATACATTATTCAATCATCAAGAACCTCTTGTCACTTTACAAACTCAAAAACCTAAACATTCAATTTGAATTGAGGAAATACCTCAAGACAATTTGGCTATTCATTTTCAACTAACCCAAAAATTGGTAAATAAACATAGAAATTTCCAAAATCAACAAAGTACAAAATAGCAAAATTCAAGGAATGTTTTACAATCTAAATATCAATGGCCTATTTTCTCAACTCAAGGAGCAAATCAGAACCAAGTCACGGATCAAAAGGTATACACTCCCTATAGATCCACACAAAATTAGGGGCACATTCCACCCTAATAACAACAAAACTAGGGGCACATTTCACCCCAATAGCAACAAAACCAAGGGCACATTCCACCCCAATAGCAACAAACTAGGGGTACATTCCACCCCAACAACATCTTATTCAATCCACACATGCACCAAACATGAAAGAATGGAATTCTATGAAGGAAATCATTCAAATATTGGAGACAAATAATAGAGTCAAAAACTATAAATTTGATGAGAAATACCCATATCCATTTGATTTCTCTATTATTCAGAACCCCTTTCCACCTCATTTTTAACACCCAAATCCAACAAATACAAAGGAAAAGGAGATCCATGTGAGCACATATAGGCATTATTTATTTTATGTCAAGAGGTTGCTTATAGTAGCAATTACTTACTATGATTATTTCTATGAAGTTTAGTGGGATAGGCTCTTGATTGACTACTTAAACTACCCAAGGGATCAGTTGCAGATTATAATGACTTATCAAAAAATTTCATAAACCATTTCTCATACAACATAGAACATGAATTAACCATTGTTGACTTATGCAAATCCAAGCAGCGTAATGGTGAAAGTTTCACTACATATCCATAAAGGTGGAGAGCATTGGCAGGCTACTTTCAACATAACTTGCCAGATAAATAATTGGCTGATATCTTTGCATATAATTTGCATCCTAAATTTATGCATAATCTATAGTTAGTTTATGCTAACTCATTTGAAGAAATTATTGATAAAGGAGTGCAGATTTATAAGGCTCTTATTATTAAGGGCCTTGTTAACATTTTCGTGCAAGGTCAAGCATCTAATCAGACAAAATCACCAGCTCAAATAGTTATGCAAGATAAAACTAAAGGCTTTAGCAAAAATAAAAACATGGTTAGAAATGGGATAACTAAAACAAGACATGTACAAATGATACAATTTATGCCTCCTTCAAATGTACAATTAAATCCCCCAAATCCACTACCTACTTTGTAGAGATAACCTCCATGAAGGACATTTCATAATAATTTTAGAGTCTTTAGCAAGTTAGGAGAATTAGTTGAAATAGTGTTACAAAATATAATTATATCTAATTTAATTGTATGGCTAGTAACAAGGCCATTTCCTCAAGATCGGCTAAAACTAGATTGGTATAAAGAGAATGAATAGTGTAACTTTCATCATGTTGTTGCTCATGGGGCTTATCGTTGTGTTTAATTATGACATATTATTAAGGACTTTATTGAAAGTGGTGAACTAGAAATTAATTTCGCCCCTAATCAGGACATAAATCAAGATATGGGAATCTACGAAGACCCCTTTCCTCAACATGATCCACCACCACTAAGAAACAATCAAAATGGTCACAATCAAGGACAGAGGTAGAATCAGAACCAACAACAAGGTCAAAATCATAATGAGAATAATCAAGATCATAATTCCCACACTAATAATGTTTCTTATAACAATGTACCTTATGACTATAATAATACTATGGGATGCATTTTTTCAACCCACATTGCCACTGTGACTATAAAACCATGTGGCCAATCTTGTGTTCCTCATAACATGAGACCCATAATTATAGGGTCAGCACCCTTTCCCCCTAGTAATACCATGTCAATCTCACATCATCATGTTACTACTCCATTTGCATGGGTTACTAATTCTAAATAACAACACCTTTCAGCACCCTTTCCCCTAGTAATACCATGTCAGGTTCACATCTTCATGTTGTTACTCCATTTGCATGGGTTACTAATTCTAAATAACAACACCTTTCTTCTAATTATAAAGGCTCCTCATTGACCCAAAATTATAGCAATATAGTTAGATGCTCGTGAGTCACCATCCAAGGCCCTTTGCCTTTTTCTTATAATTATAATAACTCCTTGCCACTTTTTAGGTTGTGCAATCACAACTAGACACCTACAAGTTACCATCCATGGCCCTTCACCCATTTGTTCCATAAAACCCAATGAGAACATTATGCTAATAGTTCCAAAGCTGAATACTATCCTAACAAAGACTAAACAAGTTCAATCCATAATTTAAATGCCTTATATTCTAATGGATTAATTAGATAAAACCCCTACACAAATTTCCATATTAGAACTCTTGCAGACATCTAATGTCCTTAGAACCATCTTCAACAAACTTTTTAAAGAGTCTATTTTGCCTAATAATATAAACCTTGATCAGTTCTAGAACCTAGTTGGACACTTTTCTTAATTTCATCAAATCACAATTGATCAAAAAGACACGTCCACCCTCAGCCCAAACCATAATAACCCACTATACATTGAAATAATCATTATGGATCACAAGATCAAGTGGGTTCTTATAAATAATGGTTCAGGGCTAAACATCATATCTCTTAAATTGGTACAACTATTGGGCTACATGGATAAAGACATTTAGCCAGAAACTATTACAATCAAGGCTTATGATAACACTAAGAGGGAGTCATCTAGTACAATTTGGTTACCAAACATGGTTGGGTCTATTTATCATCACACATTAATCCATATAGTGGATATTGAGATTCCTTATAACATCCTTGGATCCATGAAGTACAAGAAGTTTCATCTACCCTTCACCAATGCCTTAAGTTTTCCCATGATGGGATCTAGGTTATTATTCCCATTGATCAGCAACC
The DNA here is from genome assembly GCA_037957365.1 of Torreya grandis. Taxonomy (NCBI): domain Eukaryota; kingdom Viridiplantae; phylum Streptophyta; class Pinopsida; order Cupressales; family Taxaceae; genus Torreya; species Torreya grandis. Next base: position 413,114 of record JARHVA010003753.1, on the reverse strand, counting down.
ATATCAATATCACAAACATCTTGAAGTAGAGTTTCATAATTATAACTATTGCCTAGGTTTTGAATTCATTGCAAAGAATAAAGCCATCATTTCTCATCTAACTCCATCTAATTATATAGACCTTGGTGATCTATCTTCCACTTCGATTGATCCATATCTTGTAGCTATAGCTAAGAAGGTTATTATTAAAGATGTAGGCATTTCCATGTACCATCTAAAGGATGTCCTTTATATTTTAAAATTACCAAAATCCCCTAAAACATTTGGTAAGCCTAAAACTTCCCAGACTCCTAACAGACCTGATCAAATTTGGCAACCAAAGAAGCAACAAAAACCTCCTATGGTTTTTGTACCTATAATTGCACCAAAGAAAGATTGAGAGACTTTTACTAAGGGAGATTGGTTATGTTCTAAAGGCCTTATTGATTTTTATTAGAATCCAAAGTATCATATCCCTAACTGGGTAATGGATCATCTTGACTATATAGGGAAAGGCCTTGGCCTATAGGCACAAGGAATTTTAGAACCATTATTAGCTGGACTTGTCAATTAGAATCATGGTCTCAGATTTAAACCACTAGAGGATGAACTCATGACATTTGATAGTGACTCTTCTAAAGTGACTAGTAATGAGACTGTTAACAGTGACACAACATCCCATTATAGCCTTTTCAATGAGCTTTCTAACTTAGATTTGTTTGATTCAAATGCCATATTAACCATAACACCTATTGGAACTTCCCGTCCTGAAGCAAAAACCCATCCTAGTGGTGCTTCCCTTCTTGAAGAAAGACATTATATATTTTCCATTAGTGCTTCCTACCCTGAAGCAAACCCTCACTATAACCTATGACTTTTCCATCTTGAACTCATAGACTGGGATTAGCAAAATTTATTCATATGCCTTGATGAGTTTCAAAATGAAGAATCAATTATAAAATACATGGGCCTATGAGATGAATTTCCCATTGGTGATCATAAATAGGGTTTTGATTTTTCATTATATCCTTCTACCTACTTTGGAGAGTAGGCAAACTTTGTTAGTCATAATAAAGAACAAACATTAGGTGAAAACCTCTTTGAGGCACTTGTCAATTAGGGAAAAAGAAAAAAAAAAGACAAGCCTTTGAGTGAAAACATGTTTCAAGCACTCCCAGGTGGGAAAGTTTGCTCATCCCCTCAAGATGTATAAATCCCATCCAGCCCAAGTTCCATAGCTAGTATAAGCATCTCTTCAGAATAACATTAAATATTTGAGTATCTTGATCTTGAGTTTTTAGAGATTTTCACTAATTAGCCTTTACCTAAGAAGGTAGATTCTAATTCTTCATATTATCTAAATATTTGGGAGGAACAACAAGAAGATATAGTAGAGTAAAATGGTCATGATCATATATTGCCTATAATCCTAGAAGATGGATCCACACTCCTTATGGAGAGCACAACATAAGTGAATTTGAGAACCCATGAGGATCCCAAAATGGTTTATCTTGGAGTTTCCCTTACTGAAGCAAAATGTGAGCATATTATATCCATTCTTAAGGATTATATAGACATCTTTGTATGGGCATACTCTGACATTCCAAGCTTAGACCCAAATTTAGTTTTGCACCATCTTGTTGTTCACCTTGGTGTTAAACCAATCAATCAAAAGTTGAGAAAGATGCATTTGCATATTGCCCTTTTGGTTAAGGCCAAGTTGGAAAAGTTGTTAGGAGCCAATTATATCAAACCACTAGACTACTCTTAATGGGTTTCTAACATAGTACCAGTGAGTAAAAGGACCCCAAGCATATGTATTTATACTGATTTTCATGATATCGACAAAGCATGCCCCAAACATGGTTTTATTCTATCTAAAATTGATATGATCATTGACTCAACTACTGGGTATGAGATTTTATCCTTAATGGATGTATTTTTTAGTTATAATTAGATCAAGATAGCCCCTAAAGATCAGCATAAGACCACATTCACCACTCTATGGGGGACATTCTGTTACCAAGCCATGCCATTTGGTTTGAAGAATGTTAAAGCCACATATCAACATGTGATGACTATCATTTTTCATTGCATAATGCATGACATTATTGAGGACTATGTTGATGATATACTACAAAAATCAAGAATAAGAGCTAGACACCCTGACATTCTATGAATAATATTTGAGAGGCTTCATGCATATAAAGTCTACTTCAATCCTAAAAAATGTGTCTTTGGAGTCACATCAAGAAAACTTATAAGGTTCATTGTATCATAATGAGGGATCGAAATTGACCCTACAAAGGTCAAAACTATTATGGAAATGCCTAAACCAAACAATCTTACATAGTTATGAGGTCTACAAGGAAAGATCCAATCTATATGTAGGTTCATTTATGAATTAGCAGATAAGTGCCACCCATTTACCCATCTCTTAAATAAAGGGGTAACATTTGAGTGGGATGAACATTGTCAGATAGAATTTGTAAATCTTAAAACATACTTGGCCAATCCACCAGTCTTACGACCTCCAACACAAGGAAAGCCACTACTTCTTTATATATCATCCATAGAACATGCACTGGGGGCACTTTTGGCTCAGCATGATGACCATGATAAGGAACATGTTGTTTATTATTTAAGCCACACATTGGTAGCCTATGAACATAATTATATGCCTATTGAGAAGGCATGTTTAGATATGGTGTTTTCCACTCAGAAATTGTGACATTATATGCTAAATAACAAAACTATTGATATCACCAAGGTAGATCCTCTCAAGTTCCTCTTATCTAAAGCATCTCTTCAAGGACACATGGCTAAATGTATTATGCTCCTTAGTGAGTGTGACACCAAAGGACAAGTTCTTGCTAACTAACTTCAAAAATCTCCTATTATGGCCACTCAACCTCTCAACTTTGACATTTCAAATGATTTTATCATGACGATAGAACAAGCATCATAGGAACCTAAATAGTGGATGTTCTATTTTGATGGATCCTTTACATCTTGAGGGTCTAGAGCTGGTATATTATTGATCACACCATAAGGGGATTTGATCCCCAAATCATTCCATATACAATTTTAGTGTATAAATAATATGGTTGAATATGATGCATTAGTTGTAGGGTTCCATCTTGCCATACAGTAGGATATTCAAAGCTTAAAAGTCTATGAAGATTCATAACTAATCATAAATTAGACAACTAACTAGTATCAAACAAGGGATGATAAGCTTGTTCTTTATAATCAAATTATCAATAACCTCAAAACACATTTTAAATCTCTACAATTTGACCAAGTTCTCTGAGTCAATAATAAATCTGACAACACTATTGCAACAATTGGTTCCATGATTCAAATGCATGATAGTGCTAAAGAGTATCAGTTCCTAATTGAAAATCTTCTTTAGTCAACACATATTCTATTATATGTAGAGATGATATGCATCATTACTAATCCTAATCCCTCACTTGAGCTACCATGGTACCAAGACTTTTATAACTATTTCCATAGTCATGTATTTCCCATCAACATTTCCAACAACCAATAAAAACTATTCCTTCATCACTTAACATGTTATATCCTCCTTGGAAATACACTTTATCATAAAGGCTATGATGGAATGTTTCTTCATTATTTATCTTTGGGAGAATCCAAGTTGGCACTAAAGGAGGTTCATGAAGGAATGTGTGGGGCCCATACCAATGGTGTAGTCTTAGTAAATAAACTACTTAGAATAGGATATTATTTACCCAAAATGGAGATAGATGCCTGTAATTATGTAAAAAAGTGTATTCCTTGTCAGTATCATGGCAACTTGATACATGCACCTTCTTTACCATTGCAGCCAATTACAACACCATGGCCATTCTCAACATGGGGTCTCGATCTCATTGGAAAATTTAACTTAACATCTTCAGATGTCCATAAGCACATTTTGAATACAACTAAATACTTTATTAAGTGGATTGAGGTCATTCCTCTCACTTATGTTATTGAAAAACAAATAGCCAAATTCATTCATTACCATATCATCTATCGATATGGCATCTTAGCCTGCATTATATCCGATAATGGTGGATCCTTTATAAACTAAGATGTGAAATCTCTTTATGCAAAATTCAAGATTAAGCACAATAAATCTACTCCATATAACCCACAAGGCAATGGACAAGCTGAGTAATAAAATAAAACCATTATATCCATCTTAAAGAAGATTGTTAATGATGTTGGCCATAATTGGCACTTGCAACTCTTTTTTTCCCTTTGGGCTTATAGAACCAATCATCACACCCCCACTGGAACTACTCTATACTCCCTTATTTTTGGCACTGAAGCTATCATCTTGGTCAAGATTGACATCCCATCATTAATAATATCATAAGAGCACATTAAAGATAATGAAGACTATAGATCCTCATGACTACATGAACTAGAGATTCTTGATGGTAAGCATTTGGCTACCCTAGAAAACTTGCAAACCTATCAAAACAAATTATGGAAAAGCTACAACAAATGCATTCTCCCTCAAGAATTTGAGATTGGTGACTTAGTTTTGAAAGAGAACCAAAATAATATGAATGTTGAGCCCAAAAAAAAAGGTAAGTTTCAACCTAATTGGTTAGGACCATATATTGTCATACCAAACTATGGATCAAGAGCATATCGATTGGCTAAACCTAATGGTGAAGAAATTTTAGAGCCCATGAAAATCATACACCTTAAGATATTCTACACATGAATAGCTTTGAACCATTATCTATAAGACCCCTAATTTGGGGGCAACTTGTGCTATCATAATTTTATCCCACCCTTTTATCTTACCTTGAACACATTTTATACTACCCTGGTCCACTTTTCATGATTCCTGATAGTAAAAGCTTTGAATCCTTGGCACTCTGAACACATTCTTCATCCCATTCTAGATTGATCTCTTTGAAAATCATCTTCTTTTTTATGTTTAGGGCATGTTATAAGCTTGAACACTTTTTATCCCGTGACCAATTATGATCTTGATTATGTCTAATGAAAATTATGAACATCCTCAGTAGTAGTTCTATAAAGGAGTTCACCCAAGATAGTATTGTGTAGCTTTAGAAAAATGAATAGAAACATCTTAGTTCCAAACCATTGTTACATTATTACAGATCAAGAACCCCACTCTCACTGATATACAAGCATGAGTTTTTGTAGCTAGCATAGTTATCTTATTTTAACTTCTCCTCTTAGTACGTGCATTTCCTTGACTAGATGGTCCCACCTTGTGCACATTTTATCCCAAAAACATTAGAAATACTTTGAAGATACCAAAAACATCAAAACATGATCCATAAAATAACAAAAACATTGTCTCATTCTTTTATATATTTGTATATTCCCATTCCACCATGCTACACTCTTACCATTTTGCAAGCACAGAAAAACTAGTTCATTTCATCTTATCCCACACACTTGCCATTTTACAAGATCATTCTTTCTCATCTCATTAGCTTCTTATTTGTCAGACCATTCTCATTTATTTATCATATCTTCCATTTCTTATATAACATTAATCATGATGGTCTAATCATCATTTTTCTTCTATCACATTTTTTGGGAGAACTACATTTAGCCTGAATTTTATGTTGGAACATGCATCCATGGAACTATGTAGGTAGCATCCACTTGTCTTATACATTTAGAGTCAACTCAGCCAACCCCTTCCTTTTCTTATCTTTCCCCATTTCTTCTATCAGTATTTCTCTTTAATTAGGGAAAAATTGTCATGTCATTGTTCTTTGTTATGATGTGGTAGAACGTAACATCTCTATCGCACATACATGAACATTTGTCTTTAAATTGTACTAACTTAGTTTTTGTTTATGTGTGTTTATTTATGTTTTCTTGGTGTTTCATTGTGATTTCACACCTCTCCTTTTATTTCTTCTCATTTTCTCCTTTTATTACTTCTTGTCTCATCTTGGTCTTGTGTTTCCTTGATTATTTTTTGCTTATCTCTTTTGTGTTTCAGAACATCTTGATGATTCACATGGATCTTTATTTTTTATATCTTTATCCTATGTTATTATGTTGTTCTTGGACCATATTGTTTATTTAATTTTTGTTGGTGTCATTTTTTTTTGTTTAATTTTTTTTCCTTTTATGTTCAATAATGCCTTGATGATCCACCTGGATCTTGATTATTCATATCTTGGTCTCATGTCATTAAGACGTTCTTGACTTTTATTTTTAAAAAAAATTATTCCTACTTAAGATCATATCTTGATTTCAAGTTAGGTTCATTTATGTTTATATTTTTCTTTGTTTTTACTTTTTTATTTAAATGTAAATCATTGTAACTATGGTTTTGTTCATTTTTTCACCATTATCCTTAGTTATATATATTCGCATTCTAACTAGCTCAGTGCAATTAGAATATTATGTCATTCTAAGTTATTCATACTTATGATGCCTAATTTATTTTTCTATAGCAAGCACTTTGTGCTCAACTCTCAATTTTTTAATGTCAACATCAGCTCCGATGAATGATTTTCAAGAACACTTTGCAAAACCTAGGCTCATGATATAGAATTAGAATTCTAGGTAACATACATTTCAAGTTTCTTTCTATATGCTTAGATGTGCATCTTTTTTCATACATTATAAGTCTAATCAAATTCTTGGTCTATTTTTCATCATTCCTCATTCCATTCTCTCCCAAACTTAGGTGAACTACATTGGCTTGAAGTTCATGTTGGAACATGAGTCCATGGAACTATGTCGGCAATGCTCAATTTCTATTGAGGTCAACTCGGCTATCTTCATTATTCTTTTCATCTCTCTCATCACTTTTTGCATTCTCATATGCTTGGTTTTATATGGATTTCTAAGCCATTACACCATCACATGTATGTTGGTGCTTGCTCACTTTAACCTATCTTTTTGGTTATATCCTTGAGTTATTTTGCTTGCTAATTACCCATGCTAGGAAACAACATATTAATGACATCTGAATCAAATCATATTTATATGGAAAAATCATTATTTATTCTTTATCAATGATCAAGATTCACCCTACTGGGGTAAAACTATTTTATCACAATCAAATCTACTCTATTGGAGTACTTATTATATTCTCTTTAGAGACCCTGTTCTAGTGGTGTTTCCCTTCTTGAAGCTGAACATTTTCTCTTTTCCTCTAATTCCAAGATCTCCACATTAAATCCCATGATGGAAATATTTTAGTGTGAAACTTGTCTCGAGATTGATCAATGTCATAAGCACACAGCTTATACTCTTAAATTGGGTACATTTACAGTGTGTCCCTTATATTTATGGATTGTATCTTTCCCATTCCCCCTATCTCTAGGGCCTATTATACCTCTAATTATACTTTTATCATTGATGGTAATCACATGTGTAAGCATTAGCTCATCTGGATATGATCTATTCCATGGGTTAACCTCTCACTTTCTCCTTCTTTTTTAGAGTCTATCCTTCTCTTTCATCCTAGTATGTCCTCTCGAGGGGGCATCATGGGTCTATTCCAACTTATTAAGAACATTTTTATTTGAAAATATGTTTCTTTAACTAAATATCTCATGATGCCTTCTCAAATAGGGGTAAAATGTAGACATCCAATTCCTAACACCATTTATCTTAAAATTATCAATCTTACTCAAATTGCACTCAAATGCACATTTTAGGTCAAAATCCATAAAACACCCTAAATGGTTCAAATTTGTCACTTAAAAGTGCCAGTTTAGGTCAAATTATTCCTAAATGGGATATGTAATTTATGGGTTAGCTAACTTTGAACAGATCATTTTGAGTCAAAATGACAATTTCACCATTTAGTGCTCTAGATCACTCTTTTCTTTTAATTCATTATTACACATCATGTACCTTTGTTATTTGATTTTGGTAACATCCTAAATGGGAATACAGCTCCAACGCATCTAACATCACCTTCTAGTTCTTCTCCAGTCAAATTATGACCCAGTAATATGACTTTTTGACCATTTTGATTAATTGTGAACCAATTTTCAAATAATTGCAAATGTTGATTAACCTTGTTTAAAGCTAATTAATCTAAATCAAAAGCTTAATTGGATTTTCCATGAGATTTGTTAAATATTTATTTTTGAAAATTAATTCCTATTAACTACATCATCAGGTGACATCATTTTTTGGGAAGACATTCCTAGGTTATAAATGCCATAAACATCAAGATTATGGGTCACCCATGCCTATTTAATGCCTCCCATGTCTCTTTAATGCTTATTTATCTTAAGGATATATATGAGTTTAATTCTAAATATTAGGATTATCTATGGCCACACATCTCAATCTTAAGATGGACGATCATGGTTGATCCTAACCAATCTCAAAAATTTATAAATAGAGAGGCCATGGACATGAATTTTAAGCTTGAATATTTCAAAGTTATAATGTTAAATTATTTCCATAATCCTTTGCATTTGATCATTGATTTTGTTTACAATCTTCATTGATAGGTTAGTTTAGTGATTTGGAATCATGACCCTAGGTTTTATGGAGTGTTTTTTAGATATTGGAGGATTTTGCCACCATTGTTGATGAAGACAAAGATGTTTGATCAAGGGATAACATGTTTTTGAGCCACATAGGTAGGTTGAATCCATTTGGGAAGTTAGTATGATGTTTCTTTCTTTCATTTGTTTCTTGCTATCCTTTCTAATTCCCATAAGAATAGATAGGCTTAGTTAGTTTTTTATGCATTTTTCATGATTTCTTGACTAATGTTTGACTAACTTGATTTGTAATCCTCTCTACAATGGGAACCTATACAATAAAATGATAACATATGGCATTTATAACTCAACCATCAAGCAGGGATTATACATTGTTATTTATGATTATCAGATGAGAAACTTATTCTATGATGTCCGAATTCCACATGCAAATGAATATAATTCACTTTATCATATTTTCACTATGATAACTTTTGATTACATATGTGTATTTTGTTATGAATGATTTCCATAGCTTCATCCCTATGATCAAAAGTAGGGATAAATAAAGACTCTTTCATATAGTTAGATTTAGATTGCAGAAATTATCAAAATGACATAAAATATATAACTCATGTTGGGTTAGAATGGAGATGGGAATAGATTTTACATAGAGAATATTAAAGATTTTATGTAGATTATCATAGATTTTATGCAAAATATTATAGATTATATACAAATTATTATAGGTTTTCACTGATTATTATAGGATTAACTCAGATTGTTATATATTTGACATAGACTAGGGAGGATCATATGCAATTAATATGTCACATATTCCACACATTTATGATATGTAATTCATATGTTTAATGGTATTAGTACATAAATTTTAGGACATAAATTATATAAGATTTACAAAGTGGGAGCATATGTGAGGCATATTTAATTTCACACATATTAAATGATTCAAGTGATGCAGGTGTTTAACCCTTTTTGGAATTAAGGGTTAGGAGGAATAGTCTAATCAAAAGTGTATTAAACTATTCCTAAAAGTAGGTCAATTAAATAATTTAGTTTATGATATTCAATTTTGATTCTAAATTATGAAAATGATAAATATATAAAGTATAATGCAAAAAAGAATATTTGTGTAATCACAAAGAAAAAATAATACTTAACTTATGAAATGATGTGAAAATAGATCTAAGATGTAAAAGTGTGAAAATAGTTTTTCTAGTATTTAGGAATGAGTTGTTAGATTCTAGAAATATTCTTTCTAGTTATTTAGACACTTGCATCAACCTATCAACACTTGTGTTGACGTTACTATTTGAATCTCAATAAAAGTATCCTACATGGAATGTTAGCTATATCAAGATGTGACCAACTAATTATTTTTGTGTTTTATATCACCTTTCATTTAAAGTATATGTATCTTGCATGTAGGCTCTATATCACTATTTATAACTCAAACCCTAGCTCTCCACCTTTAGTTATGTTATCTTGCCAAAAATTGGTTTAGTGGGATCAAGGTATTGAGTTGATCTTAAATACCCCTCTGCCAATGAGTGTTTTTTAATATCTAATACTCCAAGAAGGGCCTTAGACTTATGTAGTTATCCTTTATGTGTTGGTATATGTGTGAAAAATAGTGTTGAATGTTATATGTGAGTGTATGCAATGTTATAGCTTATAACTTGACATATATGGCTCATGGGATTTATTTTGAGTGCTTCATACCTATAGTATGACTATTCCTATGATTGATATGAAAATAAGATGAATAGGGTAGAATAGCTTATATTTGCACTTTGAAATTTAGTAATATGTCTAAGCTTGAGAGGTGATTATTTGATGTCCTAATTAATTGATTTTAACTTGTACTTATACTAGTTGTTTTTAAATGATCCTCATAGAAGGTTAAATGACTTTCCTTGGTCAACCCGTACACATCAAAATGTTTAAAAATTTAGAGTTTTTTTAGGGTAAGGACACTTGTATTAGAGCAAAGACAATAGTGTCATTGTTACTATCATATCCCAAACACAATTTTCTAAGATAGAGGAAAGGTTTTAAGGTTTTGTAAATAATAGTGAAGGATATATATCAAATTTTAGGGATTATGTGGTTATAAGTGATCAAGGTTAGACTAGTAATTAGATTCAGTGAGGTAGTGAATGTGAGCCTTTCAACTGCAAGGAACATAAAACTAAAGGGTAGAGCCTTGAGATATATTTTCAAGTGTAGAAGACTAGTTTAACATATAAATATATATTTGAGCATCTACATTTGAAATTAATAGGTTAAAATAAATAAAGTGTATCATGGTGTATACAACACACCTTATCTTTGCTTTATCCCTCTTGAATTTTTTGTATATAAATGAACTGAAACCAAGATCATGTTATAAATGTAACTCGTACATATAATCTAAAATTGAATAATTTAAAAATACTTTTAAAAAAGAGAATAAGTAATGAATACACATGTGTGTCGATGAAACCATGTTGCCCCTTGGTAGTTTGTCTTAGCAGAGATACTTTTTAGACAAAGCATTGGAGATAGTTTCACAAGTAAACCTTGGATATGTGAATATGGTAATTATAGGTCATTATTCCCTTAATCCATTATAAGGATGAATTTTTCCAAGTCCATTGAGATACAGAATCTCAATCACATAAATCAAGTATAACCAATCTAGCCAATCTCACCCAAGTCAAATGGTGTAACCGTATCAACCAAAAATAATAGAATTATAGTGCCAATTCCATAGAAAGCACATAATATCAATCACATTAAGAAAAAATAACCCACTATTGCTGCAAATAAAGCTCAAATGTTGTATTTTGGTAAGGTTGGTGCATAATATGTATATAATCTAAAAGTTTGTTTATAATTTGGTGTATGTGCACTTATAATATGTCTCAAGCTGAAGTATTTATCAAAATTTAACATTATTTTTGAAACATGTATAAATTATATCACAAATCTTAAAATATATGTTTCAAATTTTTGTCCAATACATAGAATTTTGTCTCAAATGTATATCTAAATCATGTAAACTGTGTAAACTTAATCAAATTATGCCCATTCTTTCAATTATATGTGTGTGTTTTCATGTATTTTTATGACATGTCCCTATTGATATGCCTCCCATTTTGGAGTGAGGGGATTTCAAAATTTATAATCACATTAGCTCAAAAGGATAAGACAACTATGGTGTATTGTGTGAATCATGTAGTAAAGAAACAAATAGTAGTGTCATGCCTAAGTACATATATCAATGAAGCTCTAAGTATACATCCATAAAAATCCCTAAGATGCATTATATGAATCATGGCAATGTCTAAAAGATAAAAATATTATCGAACAATCAATCACACATGAAATATTACTCAAATTTCACAAAAAAATGGGTCCAACAAGACCACAAAAAAGTGGCTTATTTAAATGTTGCACACTCAAGTGGAAGACATATGTAATTATCCACACTTCAAATAAACAAACAACACTCAGGGCATTATGGCTAATAAGAAAATTAACATAATCAAATGTTCCATAAGAAATACAAATAAGAAAACAATAAGTACACTCAAGTAAGCTAATGTAAATAGATGAAGTAATGAGACATAATCAACTAGCATAAACATGTCATACTAATCCCTACATACATGTGTTATTAAAATTTCATGTAGAATAACATATCTAATACATTATGTAAGATAGGCAAGTGTAAGATATATAAGCTTAATAATATAATGTAAAATGGTCATAAAATAATAAAACTTGTGTCAACCATGATCCTATAGAATCAAGATGCCCCCAGTATAGTGTATCATGTTAGAAGGGAAAAGGTCTAACATCTATAAATTTGAGATATCATGGGTCTAATGTATGCATGTATCACACTTAAGTACTCTTGAAACATATGTGTATATAAAATTAATATGATATATAATAACATAAAGTAAACAACATATTCAAAAGCTATAAACATGTGAAATGCCAAATATTTTTGGTATTTTTGAATTATTTGAATCATGTTGTATTTACTTGAATATTTTATTTTTTAGAGATTTTTGAAAAAAAAATTAAATTTTATGAATGTTTTAGAAAGAGTGTATTTGATTATGATTCCATCTAATGGATGATCATAGGGTGATCTATACTCTTAACGTGGTATAATAAACTGATCATGCTACCAATGATCGTGTATATGTGCTAAATCTGATTTTATAGAATCAGTGATGATTTTTGTGTCTCATAGGACTCATAGGTATTAAATTAATAATAGAATGTGTAGGGGTATATGGAACCCAAAGTTTTGTGCTTTGTAATTTCTTATATGTAACAGTGAGTCTTGTTACCTATTTTGAAACATGGTGCTCTAATGTAGGTAAATGGTTAGGCCATGGAGGTGTGAATAAGGATCTCAAAGAGTCCACTATATATCTATGATGCAAAAGCCTCTCAAGTATGGGATGTTTAGGAAATGGGATTGCATTTTTCTTACCCTTTCACACATTTTTAACCTTATTAGGTTATATAATCAATTGTCATGGGAAAAACTTTGCTTGTTATAAAGGATGTTCATATGGAATCCCAAAATCTGTAATTACCCTATTGGTATGGATATACTTAAAATAACCATGCACTGTCTAAGGTACTACAATGAGATTATGTATCTATGGATATTCTAATAACATATCAAAGACTCCCATATGTGGTATAACTAAAAAGGTAGTGGTCACATGTGTTGGACCAACCTAAAGAGGTAAATCAATCACACTAAAAAATTATTATATCTTCCCATAAAATGATTTTATCATTTTATTTGAAGGGAATAAATCATCATGTGTGTATGAATAATGTCATGGTATATACATTATCACTAGAACTATTTTAAATCATAACATTATATATATTTTGATGATTAATATAAGCCCTGATAAATAAGAAATGAAGATTGAGTCATTATCCATAATCTCATTGTCATCAAATGAAACAGAAGGTATCATAAGCATATCTTATGTATAAATGTACCTATAATCCTATCTAATGGGTATTCATAATGTAATGGAGTATAATATGCATGATATGTTATTTTTACTTCTATATTTATCTTAAAATGATCTTACAATGGATTGTTGAATATCTTTTGTTTGTGATGATCATTTGGTTGTGATCCTGAATCTATTATAAGATCCTCAAAACTAAGTTGATCACTATCAATAAAGTGTTGTATATTTTGATTTATTTTATAAAATTTATTTTTAGAATTCCTCCTACATTGGTGATTATCACAATAGGCATTGGCATCATATCCTTTTTTTAAAGGTCGACTTGTATAAACCACCATAGGAGGAGGGAGAGATATAAGATGACACTCTACCAACTTCAAAAATAATAAATCTAGAGACTCAAAGAATTATATAAATTATCTTTGAGGTGCATTGGATAAGATGAGCCTATTAATTTATTGTGACAATGTATTAACCATGGTAGTTGTGTCCTTTTTATCTTCATTAGTTTTTAACTTCTAACTTGGTTTGATATGAAACTTGTTATTGGAAGTAGTTGGTGTGTTAGCTACATACTTAAGCTTGTTTGATGGAATAATTTTCATTTATCTATCTTGAATAATATAAGATAAGTCATCAAAATATTTGTATTTTTTTTAAATAATAGACTCATGGAAGGGAGAAATAAAACTTTATTTAAATATGTCTTAAAGCTCTTTATCCACGATTGGATTTTTTATTTTAGCCAACATTGTCTTATATCTCAAGATATATTCATTAATTGGTTCATTGATTCCTTATTTGATCTCTATAATTTGTGCATATGTGACATATTTTAAATAATGTTGATTGAAAATAATGCTAAATTTTTATTGGATATGGGTTTGAATTCTCTTAGTGATTATATTGGTAGATCATAAAAACATCTCAAAGCAGAGTCCTTTGAGTTTTTCAAAAATAATTTGGTCAAAATTTTATCATTAGAAGCATAATTAAGGGATGTCTCATACAAGGAATGAAGATGTTCCTTAAGATCACCCTTCTAATCATAAAGTGTGAACTTGGGTAGAATAAAACTAGTTGGAAAAGGGTACAAATATATCTAAGATGCGAGAGGGTTATGCAATACATTTTGTGAATCAATAGTATGGGGTAATTTCATAGAGTTTTGTTCAATATTGATAACCTTAGCTTACAAAAGTTTTATAATTTGTAAAATATATTATATATTTTAACCACTAATGTTTTAAGCTTGAGAATTCATTGTGTGCACATATATTATCACATATTAAACTATGAACTCAACTCCCCAAAGTTTGGCCAAGGTAGATGACATAATGGATGGGCTAAGAGTTTGGTTGATTGTTTAGTGGAATGGGATTTAGGATAGGTGATGGAAAGGGATTCCTATGATGGAACCAAAAGAATTAATCAACATATTAATTATCATTAAGAGTATCTAGTTATGTATAAATGGAGCTCTAAGTTCCTTAGGTCTCTTATATCATAATAAGGTGAAGTTTTTGGTTAATACTAGGTTTTGGAAAATGAGGGAAATCATGTTAGATGAATCATGAGAAAAAGTATACTCTATTAGGTTGAATCTACCCAACAATTTCATATATCTAATGTGAATGACATAAGATGAGGCCAGACCTAAGGATAAAAAAGAGGTGTGGATGAGAGACTAATCTTAGATAATGTTATGTTGACGTCTTCTATTTTGAGAGAGGATAATGATAGGTGGATCAAAGATATATTTTTATTCTTATAGTAAAGCTAAAGATTATATGATGAGGTGGAGATTAGGAGTGAATCAAAATACCTCACATTTTAATTCAGTGTTAATATCAAATTATATAATGATGGTGGGACTGGATGCTCTAACTCTAAGGAATATACTGTGTCAGACAAAACCTAGTGTATTGATGTTACATCTTGATTCTTCACTAAGATAAATATTTGACTATTTATAGATGGTTATAATAGATACACATGATATTGATTATATTTTTTTATTAAACTTGAGATTTATGCTATTTTAGGATACTATAATGTTTATTAGTTAGATAGTAATTCATTATTACTTATTATGAATTGGTTTATGTATGTATTTATATTTTAAGCATATTAATGAATTATTTTAATTATTTATTTTTGCTTATGATTATCATATGATATGATCTAATGATCTGTGTATTTTTAGGTAGACATAGGATAATTCTTCCCTTGAGCATACTGGAGAGAAAGCATCATCAGAGAGGATAATTTAGATGGAGACATTACTGGTTGATAGAGAGCTAGTAAAACCTTGTACACACCATAATAATTAATCATGGTAGAAAATGCATTTAAAAATGATTGTTTTGGTATTTTTTTAAATTTTATTTTCTATTTTTGTTTGAGTAGGTAAATTATATGAATAAATTATCTTGTGTGTTTATTCTAATGTGTCATTAATACATGTAAAGGCAAAATTAATAAATATAAAATTTAATACAAGTTATTATTTATGATTTTACCATTAAATTGATAAAAAATAATTAAATATTAAATGGATTTAATATAAAATTTGAATTTCATATTAAAATATAAAAATAAAATTGTTTTAAAAAGAAAAAGAAAAACATTGAAAATAGAAAAAAAATAAAAATAAAAAAATAAAGGTCTTAAAAATAGCAAAAAAAAAGAAAAAAAATATGTAAAAGAATTTAACATCTATTTTATATTTAAGAGAAAGAATATAATATAATTTGCATAGCCTATACATTAGAGAGGAAAGAAGAAAGGATGCAACATGGAGAAGAAGTACAAACAATCAATAAGCGAATTTTAACGGTAGGTGGTGTATTAAAATTCAATGTTTTATTGATGTGAGTGGAATAATTTTATTAAATGGTGGATATAAAATTAAATCTAATTTAGATAGCTTGTGCCAATATATAGGAGGAAAAGTGGTATTGCCTTATATTTAATTTTATAAAATTATAGGATCTGATTTTATCATCTATCACGTATATATATAATATAACTAGATTTAAATCAGATAGGCATTGCCCATAGAGAATATATTTAATTAAAATATTAAAGTGTATTATTTAATCTTAGTAATGATTTGTAAAGGATAGGCATCGTATGATTTTTATAAACTAAAAAAATACATATTTAGGTAGGGCATCATAATTCTAGTTATTATTTGATACTTTACCAATAGATTTTCAACTTGGCATCACGTTTATTTGGGGGATTTTGCTTGGTGTTAGAAATATATAGGAGAATTTATATATATGAGTCCATTCACTACATATATGATGTCACAGTCCATAAAGTCACTGTAATTACCAATGTAAAGTCATAGCAAAGTATATTCTAAGAAAAATTTACTCATTGTATATCTGATTCACAATGGTCATGCTATCAACGAGAATATATAGATATGAGCCACAGTAATAGATGTATGATCTTGCTAGGCATTACAATTTTGGGGAGAATTTTTGTGAGTCTTATTAGATCTACCTTAATTGACTAGCTTAAAGAAGATGGCAAACATCGAGTTATTCCTCTATTTATTTGGTAAAATGAAATCATGGTAAATAATATTGTTTCCCTATAGATGTTAAACAAAGTGAACAATAGAGGTTCAAAAGCTAATTGATCTATATAAAAAATGATTAAGGGGGTTTCGATTTCATATATTTGGTTCCTGAATAGTTGGCAATGGATATATCTATATAAATATTTATCACAAAATGTTGTAAATATATGGAATACATTTAGCTCTAATACAATGTAAATTGAAAATTTTGGCAAGTTATATTCAAACACTTATGCATCATAATGATTAAAAATTATAAAAATATACACGCAATCCTAATAACCAGTAGGGGCATCGATCTGTGCTTGGTTGGGCAAAGGGTTTGGATGCTTTTAAATAGGAACTTTTATCCAGGTGTCACCTTATTTTAAGAGTGATTGTATATATTAAAATAGAATTTCATTGACTAGAATCAACTCTTTTTGAATGTCCAAACTAATTAGTCTTGATAAAGGTATATACAATATCTTATGTTAAAATCAATAATAAAATAATATGACTGTATAAAATTATAAAATCAAGATGGGTTTATATAATTTGGTAGTATATATAAATTTGATTTGACAAATATACAATGGAGGCATTGCCCCATTTTTAATAAGTCTTTTGTGTGGCTGAAAATATCTATATTTATATATATACTTATTTCTTTAAGACCCACAAAAGATTAAAAATCTATCTCATATGGTTTAATCAATATAGCATGTTTGGTATGAATATAAAATAAGTAAATAATATTTTTGTGTCATTAGAAATTTAGGTTGAGGTTGGAAATGGATTAATATTCACCTAAAATAATAGATAAGGTGTTAGCTAAACATTAATTGGTTAACAAAGTTATATTTTTTCATAGAACAATACTTTTATACAAAACTTGAACATAGATAATTATACCTCTTATTAGGTTGTGGAGCTAAAAGCTTCACTGATGCAAACAGGAGAGGAGGTTGTTGAAGGTTGCTGAGTTGCAGAGAAGTTGGGGTCGGTCTGATCAGCCGACGTCAGCAGGATAGCATAGAGAAGCAACCGACGTCGGTCATATATCGGCCGACGTCGGTCACCTCCAGGCAGACAGGGACCGACGTCGGTCGCCTGTGTGGTTTGACTGCGAGCTAACTACGAGCAGTTAGCTAATGAACCAAGTGTTTGCATGATGAGTGCTAATTTTAGACTCATAGCTGTGGATCTAATTATTGTAATTAGATGTCTAATTACTGTTTGATGAGATCTATATAATAGACTCATGGTTGTATTGGAAAAGTGGGCTAGTTTGAGTTGAGCAAAGTTTGCTCCTTCTGTGTGTGAGGTGAGCAAGGGTGTTCCTCCTAGTTCCACAGCAGTACCAGGCGTGTTGGTGCTGGTTTGGAGAGTCAGCTGGATTCTTCAGGAGTGTAGGATCTTGGTCACAGTTGCATGGCCTATATAGGAGATCTACATGGTAAGTAAGATTGTTGATCTGCAGGTGTATGTGTGTGCAAGGTCAAGGTTCACAGGTGAGCAGAACCATTGTTTGATTTACAGGTGTGCAAGATCATATAGATAGCAACACAGCAGGGAGCAGTATCAGGCAGGATCTACTTGGAGTACAGGTGTGTACTCGGATAGAGCAAGACAGGAAGGCAAGGAAGTTCCTTCCATAAGTATGGTCTGTTGAATTGCAGGTTGTTGCAGATTCATGGGAGATCTACTTGAAGTACCTTGAGTACTTGTGGAGTGCGTGGAGCACTTGTGTTGTGCGTGGAGCACGGGAGGTGAACACCAACTCTGTATTTGAGTTGGGTGTTGGGACCTGAAAGGGAGAGCTTTGGGGAGAAGAATTACTGTTCACTTGAGGTGTGGGAAACCTCTGTAAGGTGGTGGAGAAGATGTGGGATATTCTCTATTGTATTCTTTTTTGTATAAAGTGTTAATACAAGTTGTGTATTGTCTCTCATATGCTGTGTTATTCTGAATTCTAGTTACTTGGTGAATCTGGTTATTTCCGCATATTATAGTTGCTTGGTATTTGGTAATCAATTGTATGCTTCCGGTGTTTCGCATCCCCAACACCTCTTATACATAGGCATTGGGTTTTGCCAATAGAAACATCTTAGAGGAAGTTTTTAAATAATCATATTTTATAGTGGAATTTATAAAAGATTCATAAACTTGATTTATCATTTTATTTTAAACTTTCTATAGATTTCTCTTATAACTATAATAATAGAGTTATATTTCTGGTGGACATAAAACTTGAATTTGTATCTTGAGTGTATGAGTAGTATCACAAAATCAGATTTTTGTAAAAATAACCAAAATATGTTAATGGAGTTAAATGGGTAAACCATATCTACCTTGTATTGTGAAGTAAAACTTGCAAAATCTTTAGACTCCTTGAAACATGAAAAACTATCATGCAAAATTTGAGGTTGAATTACATATTAACATAATTGAAAAAATGGGGTAGTCTTCTTTAGTTAATATTCTCAAAATAAATATTAATCAAAAAATGAAAGAATTAAATAAAATAATTTAGTAAATGATTCCTTATAAAATCTCAAAAATAAACCAATTGATAAACTAAACATTTTGTATTTTCAAGAAAAACAAAGTTTTAGGTTTTCTAGATATTGTATGCAATGTGTGTTTTTATGTATTTCTAACTACTTTATGAGTTGATTTTTATACTTAGTAGTTATAATTAAACATTAGGAGTGTGATAATATGGGTTGTCATATGGTGTAGTTAACTAGAAATAGATAATATTGGTTGAATGCTATAGTTAATTACAATGTTTATTCGAGTGGTATATTTGTAATCATTATTTCTAGTATGAGATAGAATAAAATAAAATATTCATGCATATGTTAGACGGACTTAATGTATGTTGTTATTACTCCTTTGTATAGCATATTGTGTGATGCATTTACTAGTAGAATGTATGTTATCAAATCTTATAGTTGAATTGTATTTGATCAATCTATATTATTAATATGGAGTAAGGAATGAGATGGACTTCATTGGCTTATTAGCATTGTAATATTATATAAAAGCAATTTGATCAAGTGGTGTGGATGAAATTGATAGATATATATATATATATATTATTTTATATTACTATTCATAAATCTTTAGACAAAGTATATTTAGTGAGACATTATCATTTCATATATATGATTTGCATGTATGTATGATATCTTACAATAGATCAAGTTTTCTATGATACATTGCATGTTTACTTAGTTAGAAATCATATAATACATGGGTACTTGCTAGTCTCTCTAGAATCTTACACCATCACTATCTACCCATTCGTGAAAGAAAGGTCATTCCTTGATGGGATAATGTGGAGGATAGTTGGTTCATGGTTAATGTGGAAAAGCACTTGGATGATGCTCTCCCTCCCGACAACATTACTACTTATTGAGATGACACTTGATATTATCACAGATACTTTAAGTTTGAGAACTGTACTCCAAGTTAGCCAAGTATCTTATTTATACATTATAATTTATTTTAATTGTTAATGAAGAGTTGTAATTATACATTGATGCACATTAATAGTGGTTATTTTGTATTTGGATAAGTTGAATTTGAAATGTTATAATTACTTTCTTTATTGAGTTATCATAATCTCATATTATTAGAGATCCATAATTTATGTTGTATATGAATTGTTTATCATGATTACAGATGAATATTTTTATTATCTTTGTTAAACTCTTACGATGTAGTCTAATTTTTCATATGTGTTTATTTTTAAAAAAATGTATTTCTAGTTAGATCCTAGTGGGGATGTTACAATCGAGGAGATTCATCCAAAGAAGGCTAAGTGAAATATAATTTATACAGGTAGAAATTATAGAAATGCCACTTTATTTGACAAAATCACCATTTA
This sequence comes from Torreya grandis, assembly GCA_037957365.1. NCBI lineage: Eukaryota > Viridiplantae > Streptophyta > Pinopsida > Cupressales > Taxaceae > Torreya > Torreya grandis. Next base: position 392,162 of record JARHVA010003753.1, on the reverse strand, counting down.
AAATTATAGGACCACTACATATTTAATACAAATTCTCCCCTTAGCATCAAAACTAATGTTGGGCTACATAACCAACACATTGGTTTTGTAAACTAAGGGTTGGTTGCGTAAAAAAAGGCAGTTATGGATAGTTTTTTTTATTTTTTTAATAGCTAAGATAATTATAATTAAGGGGACCAAAAGGGGTCAACAGAGAAATAAGAAGGTATAGGGAGTGAGTAGAGCTAGACAGTTCCCTTTGGAACATAAAAAAGGAGGTCATTACATCATCATCAGATTTGTATTGAAAATGTCACACAATGTAATTTTTAGGTGCATACATATTTTATATTTGAGAGGGTGATTTGTCATGATTTTTTAAGGTATAATCCTAAGTAAGGTATACAAAAAAGAAATGAGAGGTTATAAATACTTATCTAAATAGAGAATTGAAGCCTACCAAAATTCGATGCAATCTACAGACAAAAGAAAAGATTCAAATATGATTTAAAGAAAAGAAAAAAATATACTATCTAATTGAACATGTAAATTATAAATACCATATGTTTGGAGAATATCATACTACCTAGACCATCCCATCAGTGGATTGAATTTGGTGCCAAGCCATGTGTACCTATAAAACCATAAAACTTACTATAAGAGAATAGAGAAACTTGTGAAAATGTTAGTCATAAAATATTAGTAGTGAGATATAATAAAGATAATTTAAATACATGAGAAAAAACAATAAATAAAAATTCATGTCAAAAATGGAAAACTTTTGAATCAAAATAACTAGTTTAGGGTCCAATATATTCAAAAATTTGCCAAAAATAGTTCATTTACATCTTTTGCCTTGAGAGATATTTTTGAGATATAGATTATCATGACCATTTTGAGAAAAAAATAAATTAAAAAAATGAGGGTGATGAGAGGATAGAGAACATACCAGTGGGATGTGCATTCGGACATAATCAAGTCAGTTTTTGCTAACTTTTTTTGGCCCCAAATTTAAATTTTCATTCAAAATCTAGTTCAAATTCAACAAAATTTGAATTTTTTTGCTTCATGGTCATTGTTAGAGGGTTATATTATATATTTGCATAATTTTTTAGGTTTTTGGTGGATTCATTTAGGTTTTAGGATATTTTTTGGGAGCATGTGGGTGGTTTCAAAACTGTCACTTAGGTTATGAAACTGCCACCCTTTGCAAGGCAGTGGTCATGTAACCATCATGAGGTGTTTATGATATCATTGTCTTAGGGTGTTTTTTAAACCACCTAGGGTAGTTACATTACTACCTCAAATTAGTTTTTTAACCACCATAGGGTAGTTTTGTAACCACTACCTGCAAACTATGGTGTTTTTGTATATTGAGAGAATGTGAAGATTTTTTATTTGTCTCACAGATGGAGTTAATTTATTTGAAAAACTTATGATATTTTTCTTATTTTAGGGGGCCTATATTTGATGGATTATATCTTAGGAGAAAGATTATTTTACTCAAGTCCTAGCAATTTTGACAGTTGATGAGTTGGCCTTACTCAATCGAGTGGAGATACTTCGTATAGTATAGGTGGGGATCACCCCCACTTCTAGCCAAATATTGTGTATATTATTGACTTATTGATACCCTAATAAGAACACTTTCATGTTCCCTTAGGCCCTAAGAGAGTGGATGATCACTCTCATATATGTGTATCGAATCAATGGTCTTATGATGACTGGCCAACTAGTGTATATCTGAAATGTAGATATCCATCACAAGGCCCATATCTAGGTAGATCATTTTAAATACTCTAGCACACCTGATGTAGGTACAAAGTGTAGAGTGAGACTTTATTAGGTTGAGGGATCAATGATCTCTAATCTAAGGAAGGCTATCATTTGCATCTTTTCCACTCGATTAGTGGGAGATAAGGACACCGATATTCTCTTTTATATTTGGTCATTTATTGTATGATGTAACACCTAAAATTTCACCCAAATAAAACCCATAAAAACATTACAATTTTTTTTCACTTCGTTTATATAACACTAACTCCACACAAATAAATATTTTAACCATTAAAATAACCATACTTATGTGTGCATTAACTACACACATCTTCTAGTTCACAAGTGAAGGTAACCTTAAAGGCATAAAAATATACTCAAGGTATGTTATATATAATGTAGATTCTCACCTTCTATTTTGGAAATAAAATGCATAAAAGTGCTCAACAAACTAGATGTGACTAAGTTATGTCAACTACACCAGAATTGGTGTGTAATAATACACTCAACTAAGATACTCAATGCTATTAATGTTATCTTAGACTAATTAAATCAATAATAAATATCATACCAATAGTATGGAGGTGATTCATCAACGGTTTGTTATCACATTGATTCTGCAAACTACAACTACAAACATGATAAAGCTACGTAAACATTCAAGCTCCTAAATTTTCCACCCTTAAAATTAATTGTCATACTACCCATGAGTATTTTATTCAAGTAAAAGTATTAATGTTGAGGTACAACTCACCCAAATATGGTGCATCAAGATTAGACTAGTTCACCTCACAATCAAGTCACATATTTATTAAATCGCTTATCAAATGGTGATAGATAAATATCAATGTTATCAAATGGTGATAGATAAAAATTAGACTAGTTTACCTCACAAAAAAGTCACATATTAATGTTATCTTATACTAATTAAACCAATACTATATATCATACCAATAGTATGGAGGTGATTCATCAACGGTTTGTTATCACATTGATTCTGCAAACTACAACTGCAAACATGATAAAGCTACGTAAACATTCAATCTCCTAAATTTTCCACCCTTAAAATTAATAATCATACTACCCATGAGTATTTTATTCAAGTAAAAGTATTAATGTTGAGGTATAACTTACCCAAATATGGTGCATCAAGATTAGACTAGTTCACCTCACAACCAAGTCACATATTTGTTAAATCGCTTATCAAATGGTGATAGATAAATACCTCCATGAGATAAAAAGTATTTTTAAAATTTACTATATATTCTATTAGATACATGATACTACTAAGATCACATTAAAACAATCTCTAACAAATTAAATGTTAAAATAACTTGGTGTTCCAAATCATTTCAAAAATTATTCTGCTAAGCAATTTTTTGAATAAACAGGTTCAGAATTAAATTACTAAAAATAGTAAAAATATTCCAAAATATTAAAATAAAGTTCTTGTATAAATTTAAGGGTCACATGAATTATTACCTTTATTTTTACTTAAATACTCCTCTAGATATTTTTGAAAAATCAACTTTGAAATGACTTTGCAAGCTAAAAAAGAAAATCAGGTGTAAAATTATGACAATTGCCTCTGGAAATAGACCCATCAAAATAAATCATAACAAACTAGAATAGTGATAATTACACATTATAATTCTCTTAAGATAAAATTAGAGCTTAAACTTATCTATTTCAGAATTTTTTCAAGTTCAGATATTAATTTGAGCTTGCTTTTGAACTGATTTGGTTTGATTTTTAATAGAAAACTCAAAGTGTCAACTAGCACTAAAAATTATAAAAGTGAAAACAATGAGGAAAAATATTATTATTTTAGGTTGTTTATATGATAAAAATTCAATTAAATCTCTATATAAAGATAAAATTAATCTATTAGGACAAGTCATCTCTCAAATTCAATAATTGATAACACTCCTTGTCCCCACTTAAAGAAACAAAAAAATCTGACTACAAGATTGTTTGACTACCAGTCAATAAATCTAAGATTCATTTGGTCAAGGTTGTATAAAATAAATTTACTACTATGATTTGGTTTTATGTGTTTTATTTCAATAAGTGCATCACAATCTAAAACATGAAGAGAAAAAATTAATTTGTTGAAGATCCATTTGATTCGTTACTGATACTTGATTTAAATCTTAACTAGTTTCAAAGCTTACAATTTCTTAAATAAGTTTTCTATTATGAATTGTCTACATATATCAACCAATTAAGATTCAATTCCTTATTTATTAAATAAATTATTGAAATTTATGTAATGGGTATAATTGACTGAATACCCATAAACATTAAATTATCAATTCAAGACTTGGTCAGCAATTATATAACTTTTCAAGTTTACCAAACACTATTTTTAATATTTTCAAGCAAGAATCTTAATCTGCATGTCAAATGTTGGAGTCATTGTTACTTATGAATCTTTGTAGTTTTAACTAATATTTATGACAAGAAATTCTTGAAGGGTTAAAATAATAGATATAAACTATTAACTATTATTAATGATTGTCTTAATACTTTCACAATTTAAATAAGACAAGATTCATTTTTTTTCAAGTAATTCACGTAATTAACAGCAAGAGTTTATAAAGCAATTCTATCTTTTCTTACGCAATCCAAAATGTATTTAAATATTATCACCACTAATTTATAAAAATATAGGCTTAAATATCTTAATCATTCAAAGAAAATGCAAATAAATACTTTCTAAAAACTCATAATTCAGAATCCTTCATTAATAATGAAGAAATAGATAAACAATTTGTTACAATTTCAGACTATGCAACACAAACTATAAAAACAAAGATTAGGTGTTATCTTTATACAATTTTTTCTTGCACCATACACTAAAATATATAAGTAACAAGTGTCAACTTATGATGAGCACGTAAAATACCTCACAAAATCTTATTTCATTTTTCAGAGTCATAAATAAGATAAACAATGAAACTTGGCATTCATCCTAATAATATACATACATACATATATAATAAAATGCAATAAGGAGAAAATTAGTAAATTCACCCCACCAATAAAATAGATGAGATTTCTTAAAAAAAATAAGCAACACAACTAATATTTAGTCATCCCAACTTCACTGCAATATTAATAATGACATAATGTAACAAGCATTCACTCAACCAAATCAAGGCAATATTTTTTCAATATATATTCTTATCTAATCTTCTGCAAAAAATTTAACATATAAGAAAAGTGAGCAACTCCACATTTCAAACGTATACATGTTTTAATTTCTATCTCTAGGAGATCACCAATTAAAACCTGATGCAAAAATATGATTTTCCCTCAATACATACCAAAGATTTTAAAAACAATAGAAGGAACTAATGATTTTATTATTGTTCTCAAATATATGCATTCATAACTCAACTAAAAACACAACTCCAAAAATTTCTAGATTACTAATATCTACATATGTGTACATACATATATAATAACCCAAATATATTAATATATTATTAATTATTTCTATACATATATGTATATGTATATGTATATTTGTATATACAAATATATAAATATTTATTTATTTATTTAAATATAATTATCTATTTATATTAATAACTAAAATTAAATATAGCATATTATAATTATATATAAACATAAAATACATAAATAACACTTTATATATATATATATATATATATATATATATATATATATATATATATATAATGTTTTTTTAAATAAAAATATGACCAGCAATGATTGGTGGCCAGTAGCTGGGTCATGAGGACTAGTCACGAGTATGGCCATCGGCCATTGTGGCCAGACCACAAAGGGATGGGGAGGGCTGGATGGCTTGACTCCTCCTCCCTTCATACCATGGGAGGAGGTAGGGGTCGGTTCAGCTACCACCCTCCCTATATATATTATTATTCTTATTTTTTTGTATAGATTTTTCTATTTTTTTTATTTATTTATATATACCCAATGCAAACACAGATTTTTATATATATTTTAATCAAAATAAATAATGAATATGTCTAATGTATATATTTCTATATATAATATATGTGTGTGTGTATAAATAAATCTATGCAAAGATATACAAATATATTTTTTATTTTTATTTTTTTAATCTAGATTCTTTATGTAATTGAAATTAGATGGATCTTTATTTAAACTGTATCTATCCAACACAGTTATCAAGTAGAAGAAGCCACCAAATTTTAGGTAGAAGATTTCACAAATATTACTCAAAAAATTCAACTAAACAAGACCCTTTCAAAAAGGGTTTTTTTTTTAAAGACAAATCAACCAAACAAGCTATCAAAAATATTATAACCTTGATTCAAACCTAAATGAAGTTATTATTCATTCCCTACCCTGTGTATAAATCTGAAAAAGAGAAACTAGTTCATGAGGAAGAATTCACTTGCCTAGTTAAATACATCTTTTTCTTTAAGTGGATTTCTATTCACCTGCCTTCTCCACTCATTGAATAGATCTCCTGAAAGTAGCATCATCAATGGAGGCAAGAACATGGCAAGAGAAATGAAACTCCAAACAAATACAATAATAGAAGAGAATACCTAGCAAGAGAATGCAACTCCACAAACCTACATTGATTTTGGCCAATCTTCCATAAAGCATTATTTGTAATCATTTATTGTTTTATTTTATTTGTTTATTATTTTATTTTCCATCATTTCAAAACCCAAAAACAATGACTAAGATTTATCCAAAAAGAAGAAGATTCAAAATTCACTTTTCAAATATAGCCATCAACTTATTAAATGAAGAGAGTACCCTTTTTACATGGGTCTTTTTTATGTCATAAATGACCTATACTTTTATTCCACACGTGGAGTTTTTTAAAAATAAGGTCTTATAATAAATTCTCTTACATGTACATATGGGCTCCATAAAACAAATAAATTTTAAATTACCTTACTTGAAAAATACTCCACCAAATAGGTCAATGCCTACTAACTAGGCTAGGACCTAAGAGAGTAGGTTTTCTATAAGACTTATAAGATAAGGCTCATAGTCTATTTAAGAATCCTTTGACTCTTTTTAAAATATAAAAGGCCATTTTAAGAAATTAGAAAACTCATGCATAATAAATATGAGAAGTTTTAATTTAATTGATTTTTTTAATTTTTGAGTAATCATCAAGCTATTAATATACAAGGAAACTATAATTCAAATTCTTAGCAATCACACAATTACATTGCCAAATGGCTCAATTGATAATGGAAGGAGGTCCCTCACATGAGGTATTACATATGATGCATAGAGGAGAGAGAGGATTGTTATGCCTAGACTAGGAGATGTTGGCATGGACCTATAGAAATTTATACTGAGTGTCTCACCTAGGAACCTTTTTTATTATCCATCTAACCATTATTATGGGTTGGGTGTAATACCCCTCATGGTGACCAAATATACCTTGTCAGTTTCAATGTGTTCATCACATTAGATGTGTTATGACTCCTTGTGTGGGTGACTAGTGAGTGATGTCCCATATTGACTTCTGATGAGTAATGTCACCAACTATTACTTAGGGTATTAGTATCTTAGCTGCATTTCCTCTAGTATACAATATAACACTAACCCAAGACAACAATGGAGTTAAATGGATGCCACTATCTTTTATTAATGGAAAATTATGAGAAATAATAGAATGGCTAATCAAGGTGGTATATGTCAAACCCAAGGCAATCATTGTTACGCATTTTGAATCTGGCATTACATTATAATTTAAACAGACATACATTTAATAAATTAAGAATATAAATAAATACTGATTTTCATTATTAGCATAGATATAAGGATATATATGTATATACACTTACTATATTAAATGTTTTATATATAATTTTACCAATATAAAATTATTAATAATGAATTTATGAAACATAAATGCCTCAACCTTATTATTCTTATAGCCATCATTCAATTATTTATTCATTTATAAATATCATTTATGTATTCCATGGGCAAACTTCAAGACAAATAGGTAGCGTGAATGTTTAGTATTGGTAGGTGAGTTTGGTAAGGGGGCACATGGGGCACCCATGTCCTATCATTGATGGAATTTAAGCAGAATAGAGTCTTTAATAAGGAAAGATTACTTGCAAGATTTTGGTTGAGATGGGACACCACCCAAGTGGTAGAGGGTGTTAAATGCATAATTCCCACATAAAATAATTGGGAGATGAGTGGAAAATCAAATCCATAATTTTGGAAGAGGAATGTGCTATAGAGAGAGGAGTTGGAAGGCATTGAAGAAGGAGGGCACCATGCCTGAAACAACAAGAAACTAGGTTGCTTCAATAGGCAAGTGTATTTCTGTAATGTTCTTCCATGTTATCCTAATATTGTATGGTTAAATAGATAAACAATAATGTTTTAGCTTATATGGGGGTGTAGAATAAATGGCCCTATTATTTTATTCTTATCCTTATCATCTATTGCATGTCAATAATCAATTATTAAGTGGTTTTGAGACCCTATTCTTTCTTCCAAGATCTTCAGGCTATATAGTTTTACCTCTATTTGGTGTTGTTTTATGGTAATGGGATTTCTATAGACCCATATATGCATCCTACAATCCTTGTGATATGTCAAGTTCTATTCTTTTCCTTTCTTTAATCTAGCCAAGAGTAGTATCGCCACCATCCTTTTTACCTCAACTATTTTAGGTCAGTAGAACTACACTCTACTTCAGTCAAGGATTTCAAAAAATGCTTAAAAGCCCCTCTACATTTTCAATAATATTCAAATTTAGGTGTTTATCTCTAGGTCTATACAGGACATACATAATGGGTACATACCGTGGTCATGTTTATTTCTAAGAATGTTAGTTGCTTCACTTCTATTTCCTGCACTTTAGCTCCCCAAGTCGCTACTATGCACCACCATTCCAAAACTAGGTGGAAACCGTTTGGAGGTTTTAGTAGCTAAAAAAAAGGGGGGGGGGGGGGGGTGGGGTGGGAAATAATAATAATGAAGTGTAGAAGTGTGTGTGGCAGGACAGTGAATTAAGGTGCCATAACATCACATTTGAGTTTGGAATTTTTATTTACTTTAATACGTCATCTTAACTACTTAGAACTAAGGTTTCAAGGTCTAACACATTAGACATTTTATTATATAATTGGTTTTATCACGAGAGGTCATAAAATGCATTTTTCTAAAATCTATGACCAAAAATTAATCTTTGGAGTACCAATAGTTATGCATTAGAGTATTGATACTTGAGTCTTGTAAAGATGTGATTGGTTACTTTTAATTTTATAGAATAAATGTTGAACAAGTATTAGATACTATATGTTCAGCTTCTTGTGCACTTTATTTATACACACCAATATGTTTCATTGATGGAGCACATGTTAACAAAATCCCTGTTCAACAATTGAAACATGCCTAGTGATTCGGACCTTTCCCCTAGTTATTCATTGAAATGTTCTTTTAGTGTGTACTTTAATTAGAAATTTTATCTTATTTGTAATACTATCATTTAAGGGGAAATGGTGACTTGTGAATGGGTAATCTTTCTTCCTTTTTTGGGTTCAAGTTAAGTGGGGACCATATTAGCAAAAGAATATTATGATTCTAGTTTTCCTTTTTGTATAGTCTTAAACTTGGACGTAATTATTGAATGGAAAAATATGACTTTATTTACCCTTTTCCCAAAGCATTCTTTTATTCCTTGATTCTCAACCCAACTGAAAATTCTAATTACTTCATGACCATACCCATTTATGTTGAAATTTGTATATCTTTATGATTAGCATTCATTTATTATTGCAGTTCAAATGTGATATCATTTTTAGATGGTAAAGAAATATGAAATTGTGTATGTTTCTCTTAGTGTTAAAGGAGTGTATGTATCATATAATACTTTAACCTTGAGTTAGATTAGTCTAATGATGAAAACATAGGTAGAAATCATTATTATTATATCTTGTTGATCTGTATATTATCTAGTTAATTTGAAATATTGCAAATGGATTTCACTTGCCAGCTTAGGCTGATGCACTTGTTGGTTGTGTAGGTACTATGAGAGATAAGATCAAATGAACAAATCATACGTTGAGTTACTATGGTTTATAAAAATAATAGGTTACAAAGTATGATTATTGCAACATGTTAGTGGTAGGATGAAATGCTTTGTCTTCCTTGATAATGAATGAAATCATGTCTATTACTTGTCAAAAAAGCATTAAGCTATTGTTGGTGTTATCATGATAGTTATAATCATTTTTCCTAATCTAAAATTTATTTATATTAGCATCCTTAACCATGTGAAACTATTAAATGAAATTGATCCTGGTTATCTACTCGTGTGGTAAACTTCATGTTGTAAGATAGTTGTAGGAGCAAATTAATTTATTATGTGTAATTGTTATCTTTGTTAATCAAGCCAAGAAAAAAAAAAGAGAGAGGTTGGTTTTAGTAAAGTAACCAAATGATGCGAGACACCTAATTTAGTATAATATTTGAAATACCTACTCTTTAGTCTCCTCATGAACCAATAAGAGTGATGTATTTAATATTATACCAATAAATGGGGGATTGATATGACCTAACTTTAAATAGGGAATCAAAATTTATATTGTGTATGGCATCATAAGTTGTGGGATGTCCTTCTCTAGTAGTCTCTTGTCAATATAGTGGGACTATTATGCATCCTTGATGTAGACAAGGTAAAATTAAACCCAATGGTTGTTATTGAATTCACTTAATTAAGTTGGTTCTAGGATTATGAAGTCCTTAGAAGTGTATGTAGCATTCTCTTCAGAGCTAAAAAGTAACTAGAGACTTTACTTTTAAAAGGAATTAATTTGAACTAGAAGCTTAATTAGTCTTTTATAAGGCCTAGAGAATAAGTAATGTGAATCAGTTATTCCTTAGAGTATAATACAAATTGGGTGATAAGTATAAAAATTAATATATCTTGAATCAATTTAGATTAATAGAAAACTTGGATTAGATGAATTATAAATAATAGAAAGAATTGTCACCTTGTAATATGGATGTGTAAATCCCTTTTTATATCATGATATGTTGTATTTGAAAGTTAAATTGAGTAAGATGCATAAATAAATTGACCAAGATTTGGTTACAAATAAATGAATTGATCAAGGTCTTACTTTTGAAGTTAGTAAGATAACCCTCTTGAAGTATAGTAGATGTTGAAAATTTAGCTATTGAAAGCCAAGTAACCTTATCTCCAAATTTACATTAGAATTAGACTTGCGTATTTTGTTGAGCCTGGATGGAATAATTATTTCGTTAGTGTCTTGAGTAGTCTTAGTAGATAATAACTTTTATAAAATCAATATTAATAATATATAGATTTAATAAGCTTTAAAATCAAGATTTAGTAATGTGAATGGGTAATTATCACTTGATCAAATCTAATAAATTCATCCCAGACTCCACCTTTTAAAAATAGCAAACCTTGCTTAAATCAAAAATAAATATTTGAAGCTCTAGCTTTATGTAAATAAAATTAGGACATGCAATCCTAACCTTCCTATCTCAGCCCAAACCATCTTGGTGGACCCATCTACTGAGGCATCTGATGATCTTTTATAGCTAAAGTTCTATTTTAGCCCTCAAAGTCATTTCAAATTAGAGTTGGTAAAGTTAGTTAGAGGAGTCTTGAGGCTTAACCAAAAGTTTATAATGATTTATTTTATCTTTAAATTTATAATATAACTCTCTCTTAATATTTTTAAATGATTCTAATATTTTTAGTAGACCATTTCCAAACTTGAATTATTCAAGAAATTGTTTTCAAAATAGAATTTTGTGCTAAATTCATTTTTGAACGCTAAGTGATTTTAGTGTTTCAATCACTAGAAGGCACTTTGTAAAGTTCATAACATTAGAATTTAGATAAAATAATATGGAATAACTTTTAGAATTACTTTCTCTAGTGTGTGTTTATTTTATCCATCGCCTTTCTGGGTGATTTTAATGAAAGTGAAATTTGATGATAAAGTATGCTTGGCAAGTCTGGATGCATCAAATTTGGATAATTCCACTTAAGTTTGGAGGGTTTCACTTTATAAGAATACTAATGGGTACTAAAATGGTTAGAAGTAAGGTAGTGTGTTTTTAGAGGTTTTTTGCTTGCATAGATTTATTGCATGCATTAGTTGGAAATGTGTCAAAACTGAAGTGTCCTCTAATGCAAAGGTTAGTGTTACACAAGAAAAAAACTTATGTTTTTATGGGTTTCTTTTGGGTGAAAATTTTGGGTGTGACATTGGGTCTATGAGAGGATGATCCCCTACCAGAGGGGGGTGCCGATTGGGGAACTGAGGGACATTATGACCATTATATGAGTAGATGTATCCCCCTTTTATGTATTACCCCAGACTATGGGGTCTTTGACAGTGATAGATTTGATTGTCCTACCTTACCAAGACATGGTTGGGAAATGAGCTAGGGAGCGGGTTTATCTCATTGTATCCACTAGGCCACCTAGGTTTTGAGATAGGTTATTATAGATGAAGGTACACCCCATAGATTGAGTGCCTTAGTAGTTCAATATGCCCTATGTAGGTAGCTTCCCCATCCCTAGAGTTGTGTATAAAGGTACCCATGAGGTGAGATCTATAAGCTCAGGGTGATTGGTATGGCATATGCTTATGAGAGGGGTGTCCATCACCCAATAAACCTAACAAGAACTTAGAGGAGGAAGATAAGTTATATCCAACCAATAGTAGCATATTGGTACACCACCACCCACACCACTACCAAAGGACCATGCACAGTATTGGCAGTAGAAGCTAAGAGAATGAGAGGGTGAATCCCTAGCACACACTAAGCTAGAGGAGGACCTCAACATAGATGAGGAGGAGGTTACTAATGATGACTCTAATCCTAAGTGGTAACAGGGAGATCTCAATAAATTATTGATTTTGTTTATTCATGATTATATTTTGTACTTTGATTTTGTCTAGTTATGTAGTTGATTTTACATGTGTTAGATTTTTTCATGTTAACTAGATCTAATTTATCTTTTGTAATGTATCATTATAGATATTGTGGACACACGGAGGAGGAAGATCAAGGATACCCTGATCAATATTTTTAGTTGAGTACTGCTCAAATGTGGGACCAATTATTGGTATATCCTAGGATTCTAATAGGGATCGAGTATCATATGGATGTTTTTCCCTAATGTACCATGCCTCAGTGATGGTGACAATTGTGAGTATAGAGAACATCACTATGTTTGACAAGGTTAGGAGATTAGAGGCCCTAATGTACACCATGGTGGAAGGAGGAGGTCATAGAGCCTCCAATCATAGGATAAGGAGGATGTTGTCAAAGGGAGGCTTAGGCAAGGACCACCCTCCCAAACATCAACCTACGAATAGGGAAACAACATCAAAGGGAGGCATGAGTATGATATGTCACATAATCCATAGCCCCAAACATTCTTTCACCTTAATTCCTTCATAGAGGATGTGGATAGGATTTTGATACTTATTGCAAATATTTTTTATATACCAATGTAGATGTTGGTTCTTTTTTAGATGCCTTGAGGCATATTGGCCCTCTACGGAGGTGTTTGTATCAGATAGTTTTATTGTATAAACTTGATAGTTTACTTTGTGTGTGTGTGTGTGTGTTTTCATATCTCAGTTGATCATTATGTGATGTGATTCCTAAATTTTCATATCAAACTCTCATTTCATGCACTTTAGAGGACTAGATATGTGATTATGTATGTATATATGTATCTCTTTGTTTTTGATATGTTGTTATGGGTAAATGCTTATGTATACGTGGAAATAGAATGTATATATATGATTTAATGTGATGGAGTTACATATGTAACTATGGATGTCTTAACATTTGTCTTGCAGGTAATTACCTAATTGCTTTGTTCAAACAATATATGACTTTTAATTTGTGGCAAAGGGTGAAAGGAGGAAAATAGGATAAATGTGAAACAAACCATAAATTAATTTTTTTAGGAGAAAGGAAGGTGACATAATCCTTACAAGCAAAGGGGAATATGTACTTCTTGATAAACTTATAAAATATTTACTTTATTAGTTTCACCTAGAGAGAACTTTTCCTAACAAAAGTAGTAAATGAGAAAAGGTTATCTTCTTTAAACATAAACATATAGACAACCCTTTTTGAATAACTTTCTTTTTAGACACTCTTTTTAATTTGACAGTAGTTTTGCATTTATCTTTTGCTTCTCTTTGCAACCCTCTAAAATTAGTCTCATGTGACTAGGAAGACACATGAGCTCATCATAGAAGGCTATATATAGGCAAGTAAGTGTACATCTCCCATTTCCAACCCCACACAACTAATAAAATGCAAGGGCTCAACATTGATGGTTAACAAAGGGAGAAAGACATAATTTTGACTTTTGTATTTGCATAAGCTTTTGGTTTTCATAGAAACATTTACTTTTCTATTTTTAAGGTCTTCACCCCCAAACCTTGATCCCATGTAACTAGTAAGAAACAAGGGCTCACCATCAAGGACCAAGATGGGCAGGTAAATTTATCTTATTTTAGGTGTGGTAATGTTTTATTTTCCAAAGGAATCGTAAAGGAGAGATTCTATCATAGATAATTTTATAGGCTCTACTATAGGCTAGCATTTTTCTAAGTTATGTAAGAATATGCATGGAAATAGGTGTACTCTACTCATAAGAACTAAGACAAATACCAATATGGCATGATGATCTAAAGAATACTCTGTACAAGGTGATATGAGAATGGGATGATGTGGCGTGCCACATTCTAAAATTTTCTATTTTATATGAACCAACCAACTAAACAATCATTAAATAACACATCTGACATATAGGTGAATATGAAACCTATGAAAATGCAATGCAAATGAGAAGCGATTGATATGTAGGAATTCTATATATAAGTGTTTGAGGTGTAGAGAGTTTAAAAACTCATTAAACTCTTTGACCTCCAAAGTACATAACTAATAGGCTCCATTATTAAAATATTTTATTACTAAGTAGGGGCCTAACTAGTAAGGTCTGAGTTTTTGACCCTCTCCTTTATTTTTTTCAATTTGACTATTGAGCCTAAAGATGAGGTATCTAACATAGATTGGGGGGTCATGGACATTTTTGTTGTGTTTCCTACACATGCAATCAATGTAATCTATGTGATTATTTATGATGGTGATATGATGTGCATCAAGGAGATCCAACTCAGCTAAACGCCCCTCTTTATATTATTTTTCATCAGGGAAGCCCTGAAGGGAGATGTGAAGGTTAGGTATTTCCACCTCTAAAGGCAAAACAAATTCAGACCCAAATACTAGTGAATACATGGTTACTCTTGTGGGTGTTTTAACATTTATTCTTTAAGTTTAGATTGTTGGATAGAGCTACATATACCAATCTCATTTAGAGTCTCTAACAATTTTAACTGGGATTGAATTCAATGTTTTGTTGGTAGATTCATCTTGGTCATCAGCCTATGGATAAAATAATGAGGCCAAGTGGTGTGATATACTAAATTTCTCACACAACTCATGAACTTTGGGATTCTTGAAATGGGAACCATTGTCGATAATGATGACCTCAGAGACTCTTAATCAATAGAGGATTTGGTTTAGGATGAACTTTACAATGACACATCTAGTCACAATTGTCAAGGGAATTACTTCTACCATTTGGTGAAATATTTAGTTGTTATGATGATGAAGAGGTGACAATTTGAAGAGGTGGGGGAGATTTTACCTACTAAGTCCAAACCCCAGGTGGAAAAGGGCCATAGAGTGATAATAGGTTTTAATACCCTGGTAGGAATATGTATCTCATTTGAGAAATTTTGGCCCTTTTTGCATTTACATACATATTTGATGGCATCATAATCTAGACTGGAACAAAAATATCCTATCTTATAGAATTTTATAGTGGTTGTATGGCCACCAAATATTCCACCACACATGCCACCATGATAATGAAAGAGGACATTTTATGACTCTTCTTGTGATCCAAAACTCAGAAGTTTTGGTTGATAAATATCATAATAACATAGAAATAGCATAGTAACAATGAATTCTCTGAGAAGAGATGTAGTATTACTCAAAATTGCAATACAAATATATGCTTATCTCTGGGAAGAGATGTCTGTCTTCACATTTTGGGTTACCTCTTCTTTTATACACAATTTGAAAGCATGGGGAGGATTTGGAAGTCACCAATCTCAAGGGAGATTAAGTGGTACGACTTCCAATATTTAAAACAATACATAATTTGAGGAATTACTATTTTTAGAAACTTACTATTTTTAGACAGCACTATTAAAATTAAAATTTGAGGCACTTTCGTTGGATTTTATGGGGTAAAACTTCATTGAGAAGATTTCCATGCCATTTCATGATGTTCCCCTCATTCTTAGCTTTCCAACGGTTCAAACGGTGAGTCAATTGGAGCTACAGTGCAAAAGTTATGGCTCCCGAAAGTTCCGTAATCAATTGGGGTGGAACTGTTACCCGAATTGTCGCCTAAATTGATGCCTGGATCATTCCTTCCTCCTTGAAAAGCAATGGTCCCCATTGCGTCAATGTTCCCCATCAAGTGTGGTAGTTGTTTCTTGATTTTATTCTCTGTGAGCCTCTCACCTTGATGGCTAAGCTGGCCCCTTTTGACCACTCGATAAAGCAGAATAGAACGTCATCTGGTTGTCTTCATCCAGGTATCCACAATCTGATCCTCTTCCACTAGATAAAAACTCTATGGATCAATTTCATCAATGTCGAGTTGTTCTACTACAACTAAAGTGTCCAAGAGAGGTGGATGATATGGCTTGAGGAGCTCCACATTGAATATTGGGTGCAGACCAAGGTAGGTTGGGAGGTTCAACTCAAAAGCATTTTCTCCAACTCTTCTGGTGATGGTGTATGGACCATATCATAGAGGCCGAATCTTTCTGTGTGGGCCTACAATTCATTCCTTCTAGAGCCTCAACTAGACCTTGTCACCCACAGTAAAATGGTGTGCAATCCTATGTTTATCATGGCATTGCTTGTACTTTTGATTCATCTTCTCCAAGATGTCATGAACTTGTTGTTGGAGGTGTTGCATTTGTTCAATAAACTTTGTAGCTTTTGCTACCTTAGATCTTCCATGAGGTGTGTATTCCATGGTGGAAAATGGAACTACTATATCAACTGGTGCCATGGGTTGGAACCCAAAACATACTTGGAATGGACTGTGCTTGGTCGAGTTGTGCAGTGCCCGATTGTATCCATGTTGTATGAAAAGAAGTCCTTCATCCCATGTGCGTGGATGTTTGGAGTGGTACATCTAAATCATGTGAACAATCAAGTGGTTTACCACCTCTGTTTGACCATCAATCTATGGATGGAAGGCTGTGGACTTCATCAGCTTAGTATCCATCATCTTCCATAGAGTGGACCAGAAGATGCTCAAGAACCTGCTATCTCGATTTGAGACAATGGACTTGGGAAGACCAAAATGGAGCCATACATGACTAAAATATAGTTGAGCAGTTTCTTCAGCAGATATATTTTTTTTACAGGCAATCATGATAGCCATTTTTGAAAAATGATCAACTACCACAAAAATACAGTCCTTACCATGTTTTGAAGTGGGCAAACCTGATAGAAAATCCATTGAGATGGATTCCCAAGGCCTGGTTGGTTCTGGAAATGGCATGTACAATTCTTGCTTCTTATTTGTCGGCTTGGCTATCACACATGGGGTGCAAGATTTGAGATATCTTTCCACATCCTTTTGCATATGGGGCCAGTAGAAGTGTTTTTGAAGAACTGCCAATGTTTTCTCAATACCAAAGTGTCCAGCTGTCCTACTAAAGTGTGCTTCCCATATCATCTTTTGTTTCTCTATAACTGGAACACAGATGTGTCCCATATGACAGAGGACATTATCTTGCAAATAGAAATCAGAAACATGTGTACCTTTTTGAAGTGCTTGGTATGTAGCCGCAAAGGTAGGATCTACTTCATACAGGGTACCCCAAGTGGCAGTCTCATGTTCGCACAGGTCCAAAACTGTTGTGAGTGTAGTAATTGGTGGGTGGCTCAGACAATCTGCAGCTGTATTTAAGCTCCCCTTTTTGTGTTTGATTATCAGGTGGAATTGCTGAAGATATGTGGCCCACTTTTGATGCCTCTCATTTCGGAGCTTGCTTTGTGTCTAGATGAATTCCAATGGTCTGTGGTCAGTGTGGATGACCGTTTCCTTTCCCAAGATGTAGTGTTTCCATTGTTTGTAGGCTTGCACAATGGCATAGAGCTCCTTATCATATGTTGGATATTTCCTAACTGTATCAGTGAAAGTTTCACTGTGATATGCAACAGGATGGCCATATTGCATGATGACAGCTCCCATGGCATATTCAGATGCATCTGTCATCAACTCAAAAGGTTGATGCAAATTTGGCAAGGCAAGAATAGGGGCTGAGCAGAGTCTGTTCTTCAAATTCTCAAATGCCCTTTGTTATATTTCACCCCACTGAAATGTAGCTTTTGCTCCTCCTTTAGTCACTTGGGTTAGTGACCAAGCAACATGTGAAAATCCAAGAACAAGCCTGCAGTAGAAATTTACAAGACCCAAAAAGCTACGAAGCTCTGTGAGGGTCCTTGGTGTGGGCCATTCTCGAATAACTCGAATCTTTTCTAAATCAACATGGACCCCTTCTGCATTCACAACATACCTGAGGTACTGAATTGTTGTCATCCCGAATGTGCATTTGTCAAGATTTGCATACAACTTGTGCTCCCAAAGAGTTTGAAGCACCTTACGAACATGTTGCAAATGTTCTTCCCATGTTCTTCTATAGATGAGTATGTCATCTAAGTAGACAACCACAAATGAGTTGGTGAAGGGTTGTAGGATGTCATCCATCATCCTCATGAAGGTTGCAGGTGCATTAGTTAAGCCAAAAGGCATAACCAACCATTCAAAGAGCCCCTCCTTAGATTTGAATGCAGTCTTCCAGACATCAATGGGATCGATGGGAATTTGGTGATAACCAGATTTGAGATCAATTTTGGTGAAGAACTTCGCACCATGGAGCTGGTCCAATAGGTCATCAATCCTAGGGAGAGGATAGCGATTCTTCACAGAGATTTTATTCAGGGCTCGATAGTCAATACAAAGCCTCCATGTTCCATCTTTCTTCAGTGCCAAGACAATTGGGCTACCATAAGGTGAAGAGCTTGGCCTGATGTGACCCTTTTGGATCAATTCTTGAATCTGTCTTTTTATCTCATCATTCTCCAAAACTGATTTGTGATACACAGGACTGTTAGGCAAAGGTGATCCTGGGATCAAATCGATAGAATGTTTTACCTGGCAATGTAGTGGAACTCCTGTGGGTGACTTGAATAAGTCATCATATTCTCCTATGATGTGTCCTATCTGCTTCTATTGTTGTGTTGATTGCATAGTCAGGACTACAACATCGGCCTTCATGGATTTCTATGGCTTGACCACCATGAGGACAAATTGCTTTGTTTTCTCCACCAATCTCTTACATTGCTTCGCACTAATCAGGGAGACAGATGTGGAAGGTGGTACCTCTGGTACCCTATAGCACCATTTTCCAAGGGTGAGGGTAATCCTTTGAGTTCGTGATTCATAGATGCCATGTCGCTCATACATGAATGGCTAACCAAGGAGTACATCACAAACATCTAGATTGACTACATCACACAAGACTTCATCTTGGAATGGTTTTATGGCATATGAAAGAAGACACTAATGGGTGACACGGAGGTCTCTCCCTGGGCTTAGCCATCCAATACTATAGGGCTTTGGATGAGGCTTCACAGATAAATTTAGACTTTTCACAACTTTAGCAGAGATTAAATTCTTTTGACTCCCACTATCAAGAATGAAATGTAAAGGTGTACCTTTTACCCATAGTTTGGAGTGGAACAATCTTTCCTTGTCATCTGGTCTTTCCCAATGATTCTTTGATGAAGCGACAATGGTGTCAAGTTCAGCATCTACAATTTCTTCTTCGTCATCTTCAACTGTGGGTTGTGTATGAGGCAGAGTAGTGGACGTCGAGTATTGTGACTTAGAAAGCAATGACTTGATGGCTCGACATTCTTCTTTGGAGTGAGTCCCAGTTTTGTGGTAATCACACCATTTTCCAGCCTTCCCTTTCTGGGATTTCTTATCCTAAAACTCCTTTTGCTTCCAATTTGGGCCTCGTGTTTGACCTTCCTTATCACTTTTCCATTTTGAGGGTTGACTCTTCGTATTCTTTCTGCCATTCTTCTGTTCAATCTTCATTGCAAATTTGTATGCCTCACTGAGGGTTTCCAAATTGAAGAGTTCTATTTCCCCCCGTATGTACCATTGTAGTCCACCACGATATTTGAGAGTCTTATGTTTCTCACTTTCTTGAATGCCCAACCTTGCAGACAAAGAATGAAAAGTGTCTGTGTAATCTTGAACAAATTGGTCCTTACCTTGGCGAAGTTGTTGCCACTGTATGTAGAGATCATCATATGCTCCGATGGGGTAGTACTCTTCTTTCACTGCTTCTACAAAATCATCCCAGGTAGGTTCCACCTCAAGGCCAATGTCATATGTGCTGAACCTCTTTTTACACACTTCCCACCAGTTTTTCACAAGCAATGTTGATTTCAAAAGAGCAAAAGTAATCTTTTCTCCATCGGTGAACTTATTTACAGAGAAGTAGGAAGATAGTTGATCTAACCAATTTTCTACTGCATCAGCATTGATTTTACCTTCAAATGTAGGAATATCAAAATTTACCTAGACCTTGAAGG
Source organism: Torreya grandis (assembly GCA_037957365.1). Lineage (NCBI taxonomy): Eukaryota > Viridiplantae > Streptophyta > Pinopsida > Cupressales > Taxaceae > Torreya > Torreya grandis. The sequence goes on along the minus strand of JARHVA010003753.1, from coordinate 371,612 downwards.
GTGTTGGGGCACTGAAGGGTCATTCCCTGGATGAGGAGCCAGGAAGTGGAGCCGTGGAGCCAGGATTTCCCATCAAAAGTGTTTGAAGAATTTGGGCAAATTGTTGCAGCATCTGTGCTTGTTGCCATTGGAGGGCCTCATTCACCATTTCCTTAAAAAGATCAGATGTCTCAGTGTCATCTGCCATTTGAGGTCATTTAGAGCGAACAGGTGGAAAATTTGGAAGCTCTGTTGTTTCCCACCCAAGCTTCTTATAGCCTGACCTCGTCCTCGGGATCATACACTCTCAAGACAAACCGCTCTGATACCACTGATCAAAAACTCAGAAGTTTTGGTTGATAAATATCACAATAACATAGAAATAACACAGTAACAATGAATGCTATGAGAAGAGATGTAGTATTACTCAAAATCACAATACAAATATATGCTTATCTCTGGGAAGAGATGTCTGTCTTCACATTTTGGGTTACCTCTTCTTTTATACACAATTTGAAAGCATGGGGAGGATGTGGAAGGTCACCAATCTCGAGGGAGATGAAGTGGTATGACTTCCAATATTTAAAACAATACATAATTCGAGGATGAGGCACTTCCGTTGGGTTTTTGGGGGTCAAAATTCATTGAGTGGAGCTCATGCCATTTCATGACATTTCCCTCATTCTTAGCTTTCCAATGGTTCAAACGGCGAGTCAATTGGAGCTACGGTGCAAAAGTTATGGCTCCCGGAAGTTCCGTCATCAATTGGGGTGGAACTGTTACCCGAATTGTCGCCTAAATTGATGCCTGGATCATCTTGGTTAACACACCAAAACAACATGCCATCAAAAGCCTTGTGATAAAGGACCTTGTCCAAGATAGTGTACTTGGATGTGATAACATAAATATGTCTTCTCCATTTTGAATTGGTGTCTTTAGGGTATACCAGGTAATAGATGATGTAACCGTACCAAGAAGAAAAACTAGTCACATGATTTTTTATATAACATATCAACTCATCAAGGAAGTCAGTATCAATGAGGTATTTATCTTCTAGAGGGGAATTTACCAATCAATTAGTGATGATTTACCCTTTAACAAATTTTTGGTTGACATAAGTTGATTTGAATTCACTTAGGAGCATAATGAAGCACCCATTATTCAAGAGAGATGATTTTTTTAGGAAATTCGATAAGGCTTGAGATCTTAAAATAACTTTTGTTTCATGATTAAGTATATAGTGTCAAAAAATCTTGGTTACAAACACTAGGGCTAGGCATTCATTTTTTTTATATGTGTATCATGTCTCATAATTGATAAGGGTTCAGATAATAAAATAGATCATGTGTTCCTTATCAACATCATCTTATTGAGGTAAAATACATGCAACAAATACCTCAATCATTCATATATAAAGTATCAAAGGCTTATTCAAATTAGGTTCCATGAGCATAGGAGGAAACATAAGAAAAAAATTTATTTCCTCAAATGCTTCTTGACAATCACTTGTCCAAGTTAGGCCACTTGTCTTCTTGAGCAATTTTTTGATGGGATGAATGATGTAGGCAAGGTTAGGGATAAATCACTAGATAGATCCCAACTTTCCTTCAAACATATTGATGACAAATTCATCCATGGGAGGGTTAATTTTTTAAATTACTCAAATCTTAGTGGGGTTGATATCGATCCCATGCTGGGAAATGATGTACCTAGGAGTTTTTTGTTGGTGACTCCAAACATGCATTTCTCTCAATTAAGAGTAACTCCATATTCGATCAACCATGTGAGGATGATACATAACATTCCTAAATGGTCCTCTCATCACCTTGATTTTTCAATCAAGTCATATATGTAGACCTCCACTATTTTATGGATGAGGTCATAGAAGATGCGGGTAATATCCCTTTGATATGTTTCCCCTACATTTATTAGGCTGAAGGGCATTATAACATAACAAAAGGTTCCCCAAGGTGTTGTGAATGAAGTCTTGCTTTGGCCTTAATTGGAGATGTGAACTTGTATGTACCTAAAAACCATCCACGAGTGATAGCATCTCATATCCTATGGTAACATCAATTATGACATCAATAGCTACGAGGGAGAAATCATCTTTTGGACATGCCTTGTTAATGTCCCAAAAATATATGCATATTTTGATCTTACTATTATTTTTTAGAATAGGTATGATGTTAAACATACATTTGGAGTAATCAATAAGCTTAATGAAGCTTACTTTTAAGAGCTTGATGACTTCTTCCTTTACCATTAATATAACATTAGGTTTGATGGGTCTAAGTTTTTCCTTGATGGGTTTTGTGTCAGGTGTTATAACTAGGTTGTGGACAACTACATTAGGATTTATGCTTACCATGTATATGTAGGACAAAGTGAAGTCTTTGGAATTTTTTATGAGAAGTTTCTTTTGGTATTCCACCTCTTGTTTAGAGAGAGAATATCCTAGATTGAGGATTCTAGGGTTCTCCTCCATTTTAATATTAATGCCAATAGTTTCCTCAATAAGGGATGTGTTTCCCTCTTCAAATATGTTGAGAGATAGGGGAAGGTCAAGGTCTTTACCCTCAATGTTGAATATATCATGTTCATCATCAGAGGAGAGGTAAACCTCCACCTATTCATAAGACTCATCAAACTCAGTTTTGAGGGCTGAGTTAGGATAACATGTAATTGAGAAGCCCCTCTTATGATGGAATGAGGGGAGGTAATTATAAGCCTATGAGAATTTGAGGATGGCCTCATCATTATTATCTAGATCTAAGATAAGAGGGTCTTTATATTATCTGACATGGGTGAATATTTTGTCATTAGGAGTCTTACTTATGAAGGGATCTACCTTGATTAAGACCATCAAAATAGATTATGGGATCATTGGATGGGGGATAAAATGTGAAGATTAGGTAGCCATAGAGTTGGCAAGTTGGTTGTTTTCTCTAGGGATTACTTCGATAAAAATGAAATCAAAGTCATTGTTAGCCTCGTAGATAGTAGTTTTGTACAACTAAAGATGCATGCTCAAATTTGGTCTAATAGACTTAAAACACTTAGTTCATGACTAACTATGAATCTCCTTGGATTCTCAAATTTTGGACACTTAAGCACTTCACAATGAACATACCAAGCAATAGAACCTCATACTCAACTCCATTATTTATACATTTAAAGTCTAACTTGAACTTGAAAGGCCTAACTCATCCTTTAGGGAAAATGAGGATGCCTCCTCCCCCAGTACCTAAGTAGCACTTAGCCCCATTATAGTATAGGACCCATTAATCATGTGTATAAATAAAATAATTAGATAACAGGAATTCTTTGTTCTCCAATATTTTAACCATATTAATTTTGAGGATGTTTGGGAGTCCCCCTTGGGGTTCCTAGATTTGAAACATCGGCAGATAAGGAACCCATTTCTTTTATGGGGAAATAGGAAGGCTTATTGGAGTATGGATAATCCAATCTTTTGTTTTAGATAAATGAAGGGGAGAACTTATAAGGACCTAAAATTTTCTCTTCTAAGCTTTAGGTTGAGATAGTTAAGCATTTATATAAATTCAAAAGACTGTTTATTTAGCTTCCTTGTCAAGGTGTGGAGTATGTTTGCATAGTTAATATTTTACCTTAGTGGAGGAGATGCATAGGTAGAGTCATGTAAAATTTCAATACTATGGATAGGATAAGGGCAACATTATTTTCCCTATCATTATATGGGATAAATCTTGTAGGAATTTGGTAAGGAACTTTTTGTGATCCTCCTCTTTTATGGTAAATCAAATAGGTTTTTCCCTATGAATACTGGGTAATTATGGGTTCTAATGATGATATTTATCATGTCAATAACCATAATGTGAGCCTCCTCTCTAATTATTGGTATGAACCAAAGAGGGAGGATGATTTGGTTTACCATTGATGGATTTTGAGTGTGATAAGAAAGTTGACTAGGTACTGGTCAAAGGAGGACAATCAACATCTCTAGAGGGAGTAGCCCATATGTATCAAGGACCCTAAAAAAGTGGTACCGTCTTGTCATGGTGGGGTATGTCAACATAATCCAAAGTGGTTCAGAATTGATTAGAGTGGAGTTAAGGTTACAAATTGTTTCTTTATGGTTGTCCCTTGGCTAGCCTTTGTGATTACTATTGAGATGGTTGTTCTAGAGGGGGGTTTCCTTGTCCCTAGACAATTGTATCATAAAAAGGTGTGGTAGTATAGTTATCCTCTCTCAGGGATACTAACCTTAAGGCCCAAAAAATTCATAGGTCCCTACTCCCAATAGGTCAAATGGGAGATTCAACAGAGTGTCCTTATCCAAGAGATTGATGATTTTAGTGGTAGACATGGTGGAAATGACTGCACCAATGACTGGTTTTGAGTCAAAAACTTTTTTAGATGTGTTTATGTCATTTTATTTTGATTGATCTTTTAATAAGGCTTGGGTTATTTCCTCCCCTTTCTTTAGGATGAACACTTTAGGATTTAAGGATCTAGTAACATTAGCTAATTATGGGGGATTCATGACCCCATTGGTAGGTAAATGATAATCAATGTGTAATCTAGGTTGTTTTTGCATGGTATCATATAACATATCAAATGGTTTAGGATCCCCTTGAGTAATAAAAACCCCCCCTAGGTGTAAGAACCAGAATTTTTGAAACAAGGTGGAAGGAATAGCCTTCATTCAATGTATACATGGCCTTCCCAAGATCATATTGTAATTGGTGTCCTTGTTTATGACATAGAACTCTATTATTACCATCTTAGGACCCAATGTGATTAGGAGTATGATAGTCTCAATGAACATGGATTTGATACTATTATGGCCTCGTAGAGTGTTGCACATTATAGAATAGTTGGTTTCCTCATTACCAATATTTTATAAGAAATAAAAGGGGATGATGTTCAAAGCCACTCTGTCATCAACCATGGCTCTCTTCACATAGTTATTGTAAATCCATACTTGCATGAATAGGATTGGATCTCCTCTCCTTGCTAGTTTAGATTTAGGTGTGAGATTTATAGATCAAAGAAGTAGTTAGTGTCTCATGAATCCTAACCAAGTGGGAACATGTATAGATTAATGTGGCTAATCTAAGCTTAAGGGAGAGGAGAGATACTAGATAGGTGTCCCAATCCTAGGGCATCAAACAAGGTTGATCAATGAGTAGGATAATTCTTGAGCATGTCTACAAATGAAATATGAGACAAGATTTTCGTCAGGTCAAAGATTAGGTTGTAATTTCCCACAAGCTTGAGGATATTCTCTATTTCCAATATGTTAGAGGTTGGAGGGCCATAGGATAATATTCTCTAGTGTGATTTACAATTTTTTCCTCCTCTTCAACTTCTAACTCGATGACTCTTATCATCCTACTTTTACCTTGCACTCCCAATTAAGGAGCAACATCAAGGTTTTTAGTCCCTAAGGTGGAAGCTTTGACATCTTTAGTGCCCATTCCCATAGGTTGGTTGTGTTCAATGGGGTGACCATGCAGGTTACTTTGCTACTAACTTTGAAAAAGGTGTCTTTGGTGGTTAGGGAAAGGGTTGTGATAAATTTATAGATTCTTAGTTTGAGGGAGTAATAAAACTATTTGAGGTGGTATGGGTATTTTCATTGGTCTTTTCTAGGAACATATCCATGAATGTTTTCCTTTGTTCATATAGAAGCCTTTGTATGAGCTTGTTATACTATCTACAACTCTGAGTATCATGACCCATGACTCTATGGAAGAGGAGATAGACATTAGGGTCACAGTCCCTAGGTTTCATGTTTTGTCCTTGGTTTTCAAACCCCTATTGGTTATTGTGTGGGTAGTAGTTTTAGTTTTGAAACTAGGGATAATGTTTATTTGATTAGTATTAGTTTTAGTTATGATTTTGGTATTGTATATTATGAGGTAGTGAGTGATTGAAATCAACCACATGAATGGCAGGAAGGCGACTTTGATTACTGACCCTTGTGTTATTAGTGTTATTAGTTTTATTTATAGGTTTATATTGACTATTATTTATAATTTCTTAGTTTGATCAGAGACACCACCAATCATAACATTCCTATTACAGTTCAAGATTTTTGGACCTTGGTTATTTGTGTTATTTGGTTTTGCATTTTTAGATACCCCATTATTTTAGATGGGAGTGATGATGCACCCATTGGTCCCATAAGTTTGTTGCCCACTATCAATGTTTTTTTGGTCAATGCATAACATGCTTTCAAGGGCTTATTCATATGAATAATACATGAAATTATGTATGTCTTTCCTTATTTCCTTATTGAGGGATAAATTAAAATATCACATAATTCCTATTAGTCTATGTTAGGTGCAGTGGCAGAGGAGCATAAGAGTTGTCATCATATCATAATGAAATGGGTGGTTGATTCATTATATTATTTCTTGATATGTAAGAACTCATTTATGCCATTCTTTAGAATTATTTTCATGCCAAAGGCTTTGACAAACTCAGCCATAAATTGGTGGAAATAATATATAAACCCCTCAGGGAGGAGGTAGTACCAATCTAGTACTATCCCCTTGAGAGTCTTAGGAAATATCTTCATTTCAACCCCATCCTAAGGTAGGAGTTACTTGAAGGTGATAACATAAGCTTTTACATGTGTATTTGTATCCCCTTCCCCTTTGAATTTAGGAAGATCGAGTAGGGCACATAGAAGAAGAAATCCCCATATATTGATATCTAGAGGCTCTTTGAGGTATTTGATGTAGGTCCCCATGTTGTTAAAATCCATAATAGTTGCATTGGGACTAAGGTTAAAAGGAGGAGACATATAGGGATAGTTTTGATAATTATTGAAGAGAAAATAAGAAGCCTAATAAGGCAAAGTAGAATAGGTTATAAAGTAGTTGTCCAAATGGGTGGACTTTGAATACATGTGGACATAAGAATAGAAGTTTTTAAACATAGGAGTCATGGTGATTTTTTGTGGTGGGTTATGTGTAGCTTACCTATCACCTGATGTGGCATGATGCGGTAAATATCCTATGGGGGGATTGTACATGAGAGGCACTTGGATTGGAGGTGTGAAGAATAATGAGGTGTTGGTTATCATGTATTTTTGTAATGGTGGAGTGTACATGTATACACTCCCTATCGAAGCTTGAATAGGTATTTGATAAGAAGAATAGTTCTTAGAGGTGTTAGGGTTGGGGACCTTGTGAGTAAGGATATCTCATAGGGGTTTATGAGAGACATGGTTTTGTGGTTTTATTTACTTCTATGGTGGTGGGAGCACATAAGTGTGTTGTTGTTATTTTGGGTAAGTTTTTATTTGGATGGGAGAATAGGAGCTATTAGTTGGTGTGGGGATACTTGGTCCCATTCCTTGACCTAGAGCTTGTTGATTATTCTCTAGGTCACATATATGACCCACTAGGGTGTTAATTAGTTGTTTTAAGCCAATACTAGTGTTAGGCTGATGGGTCTCCTTGGTATGAGGGGTAGATGCATGAGATAGGTTATCCTTAAGGGTTTGGTTTTAGGTAGCCTTGTACATGTGGATAATGGCTATGGGTTAGAGGTGTTTTGAATCCTATCGAGGAGGTGGGTAGAAGCTTGCATTTTTTTTACCTTGTCCTCTAAGTGACAAGTCCTTTTTGGGTAGTTATCATATTTAGTGATGCTTTCTACATCTAAGATTTATAAGTTGATGTATGGCTTAGTGGCCACACGAGGAGTGAATGTGACTTTGCCTATGAATTTCATGGTGTTGGAGTCATGGTTATTTCTTATGATTTTGGATACATCACGTATCTCTTGAATAATAACCATGTTCCTTGTATGATTGTCGGGAAAGAAGTAATTATAAGATTGGTATTATATGTTAGTGTCAAAATTTGGATTGTTCTAACTTATCAATGAAGGATTTTTAGAGCTAAGTTAGCTTCTCATATAGCCCTCTAGGTAAATAGATCCACTGATATCCTATCTAGACATATTGTGGGGGTATATGGATACCCATATAATAAATGGAAGGAGGGAAGATGGAGAAAGAAAAGGAAAAGAGGAAGAAAGGAGTATGAAAAGGATAAGTCCTTCATATTGGGTTCACTAATTTGTATGCACATGAATTAGCACATGTTAAATTGTGTACTCGACTCCTCGAGGTCTGGCTAAGGCAAACAACATAATGGATGGGCTAGGGGTTTAGTTGATTGTTTGTTGGAATGGGATTTAGGATAGGTGGTGGCAATGGATTATCACGATGGAACCAAAAAACCTCAATAGCGTCTTAATTCTCATTAAGAGTGCCAAGTTGTGTATAAATATATCTCTAAGATCCTTCAATCTCTGATATCACAAAAATTCAAAGTTATTGGTCAATACTAGGTTCGAGGAAAGGAGGGAGATTGGGTTGGATGACTCATGGGAAAAGGTCCACTTTATTAGGTTGACTCTGTCTGATTAATACCATATAATGAATGTGAATGATATAAGATGAGGCTATACCCAAAGGAGGTGTGGATGAGAAACTAGGTCAAGATAACATTATGTTGATGTCTTCTATTTTAAGGGAGGACAATGATATGTGGATCAGGGATACATTCTTGTTATTCTAGTGTGTCTAAAGAATTAATGATGAGGTGGGGATGGGATTGGATCAAAAGATCTCACATCTCAACTCAGTGCTAATGTTAGATTGTGTGATGATGGTGGGAATGGATTATCTAAATCTAAGAAATAGATCGTGCTAGATAAGACCTAGTGTCTCAGGAATGGTCATCCAAATAAGGCTACGCAAAAGTCATGGAAAAGTGTATGAGCTTGTTTAGACAATGACTTGTAAAGTGTGTCTATTGGAATGTTGAAACAAGGCTTGATATATGGTGCTTGATGAGATGGACTATGCTTATGTGGGATGTGGTTACTTTCATAAATTGGCAAGGCCTTTGATATGGCTAGTGTGTGTTAACAAGGCTTTTGATACTATTTTGTTTGTTTTTGTTACTTTTATACTTTTCTTGGTTTTGTAGAATTAAATGTTTATTTGTTGAAAATGAAGTGTTGAAAGTAAAAAAATAAAAAAGTTTAAAGTAAATGAAAACAAAACTATTATTTTATCCTTTTTCAATATTTTTAATATATGCAAAGAATAAGAGAAGGAACATATGCTATTATGCAATATGTTGATTTTTTATAGCTCTACTTATGTGCAAACTAGATGGAATGTTTTTGTTTGTTTTGATTGTTTTTATATGAAATTAAATAAATATATAAATTTAATATATACATATAAATAATATGATTTAAAAAAATGACAATGAAACACTTTTTATGGATTTTCTTGTTCACAAACAGACTAAACTAGCTTTCAACCCTTCTAATTTGCTACAAACAAAATCCTTTTCTTTTTTATGGATTGATAAAATGAAAAAAATAGATGAAAGTTATAATTTTTCTATTTTCAAAGATAAAAATTACAATGCTTTTAATTCTTTAAAAACAAATAATATTGGCAATCTACTATTGTTGTGTATGCACCTACAATTGTCTATGTTTCTATGTTTAACTAGGTGATTGTTTGGAGTCCAAGAGACTCATTTAGATCTTGAAAAATAAAATTTGTCTTGCATGGAAATAATCTAAATACTTGTTAATATTTTTTTCAAGATGATTGACAAAATTTATTGCAAATTGGTAAGGAAACTAATTTGCTAAGATACATACATATATTAAAACTAGTTATATATTTATAGCAAAGACGAATGAAAAGAGATAGATCTCTTCGAATACAAAATTTAATTATTTTTTGTTGGAAGTAAAATCACTTAGAGGGGATGTGAAGCATTGTCCTTAATACTATTTTACTTTTACTTCATCATTCATTCATTACCATTCATCAAACAATATCAACCCAATGTACATAAGCTTGAAGAAAGCATTAATCAATAAAAATAGTACATAAACAACCATAAAACATCATATAAGTGAGAACCCCTCGTGGGGGATATAACTCACTAAAAAAAAGCTTGGAAAAATAGTCCTATAAAGCAATGAATCAATCTTTAACTGAGCACCAACCTAGCAAGGAGCACCAACCCCTAATTCACCAAGCATCCACTTGAATTTAATAAAGAACTAACTTGATATAAGGCCCCAAAACCCTTTCTTAATCAATATTTATGATGACTCAGCACCCACTCAACCACCAATTTTATTGAAGCACCCACTTCATATGGATCACCAACCCCAACTAGCTAAACACCAACTTGCAAGGAGGCACTAACCCCCTAGATGACTCAATACCAACTCAACTACCTAAAACCCTTGACTACCTTCATTATACCTTTTTTTTTCATATAACAAATAATTATCTTCTTCCTCCGCTCTTTGTACACTTTTATCCCTCTCATACTAGCCTCTAAACTTCTTTACTCAAATAGCCCTCTTCTTGACTTGATTAAGTCATATAACCTTGATCTTCATATTCAGACCTTCTATTGTATATTAATGACACCCCTCTAATGGTCCAATTTACCTCCTTATGCATCTCTTTGTTCTCTTTGATTCACTTGCACACCCACTCTTATTTAGCACACCAATTAGGCCTATTAGGCTTTGTTCTTATACAAGTCACTTACTCTCACACACCCTGGTCAGACATGAACACTTGCATACATGGATAAAATTCATAATATGTCATAGAACACATTTCAAATATGAATCAAAAAATACATTAGGTTTTCCATATCTTAATAGACTGAACTCTCATTTAGGACTTAAGGAGATTTAATCTCATTAGGCCTTCATTGGAGCATGTTACACTTAGTCTTTTTTGGAACACTTACAAAATACAAATATAGTAGAAACATCTCATATTTAACTAATATATACCTTATCCAACTTTACTTTATCTCCACAACACCTTTTAGTTTCAACCACCACTTGAACCCCTTTTTAAAACACTGTTCACATTAGGCATATGCATACCCAAAAAGTTTGTCTTGAACAATTGAAGCATAAACACAAATTTTCAAAGAAACCATAGAAAAAAATTATAAATACATAATCCACATGACCTTAGGTTCATCACCATTTTATTTATACTTCATAAAGTATGGCAAAATTACTTAAACCCTTCTCTATAAATAGCCCACTCAGAACTGTCAGAACACTCCAAAACCCAATCATGAGTAACTTGATCTTCAACATCTGAAAGAATATTTCACATGACCTTTGTAACAATTAATATTTTTTTATACATATATATATAATTATCAATTACAAATATTATAAGATCTAATGTCCAATATTGGTCTTGCAGACCAATCTTTTATCTTCACTATACACAGTCAAACCTGAACCAATCAACCCACTTTGGCTTTACCATTTCAATTATTTTTTATAATTTTAAAGATTATTAAAATAAAATATATGAAATTTATGTTCTAAAAAAAATCATATGCATTAGATGATTTATCTTAGATCAAAGAGCCTCCAACTCATCATTGTAACTTGTTTACCCAAAACTGCTAATTTACCTTCAAACACAGTCATGGTGATAATGACCTTCAACATATGTATGACCAATTTAAGAGACTTTAAATTATTTTAGATGATATTATGATATAATTATATGATATTAAGATACAAATATAACATTATCAAATGGTAATATTGGTCTTACGAATGAATGTCATGAACTTGCACCTTCACTGACTCATATGTACTAGATAGGTCAACTTATGAGCAACATTTTCATCATATGCACTAACCTTGAAAACATATATCCAACATGATAATTTATTAAAAGTCTTTAAAAAACTCTTCATGCACTTTAATTCATCTCTAGTCTATTTTAGCACATCCCTAATTAACTTCTCACTTTTACATGGTTTTCTCACTGTCTGCACAATTAGGACTATTAAAGACTAGTCAACTTATAAGACTAGTTTATCACACTTGAGAGATGAAACCTACTAAAAAAAACATATAAATATAATAAAAGGATAAATATTCAACTTTCATCTAATTAGTAACTTTGACTTGGTCAAATCTACCTATTACAACAAATCTTTGAGAAACAAGGTCTTTCTTGTAGGGTCCACTCACTCACCTGACAAACTAATCATACGTAGAAGTGCTTAGGAGAGTTTAATACATGTTACACTCACTTAAATATCTATTTTAAACCATTTTTATCACTTTAGAACAAGATATTTTTCATCATGTCTCTATTAAGTTTCTAGAGAGGGTTTAAACCAACTTCCAGTCTTAATGATTATTCATAAATTTTAGCCCCTCATTCTAGAAACCAATGCTTAGAACTTTAATTTAGGACCCTTCTCCATCTACCATAAGTAGATTAATTCCTCATGTATATGTTTTATGTTCCAATAAACACTTGAAAAACCTTCTCAAATAGACAACTCTTCATTTTGTACACTCAAGAGACTTTAGAACTAGTTTCAAGCCTTTTCTTGTAAACCATGACCTAAAACATGGTCAACATACTTGAAACAACATTACATACCTATGACAACACTAAATTTTCCATACTTGCCTTGAAATATAACCTCATACATTTTTAATCCATGCTCTCTCTCTTTCCTCTCTAGGCTTTAATCTGCAAGTCACATTTAAACTTTGAAACTGACCTTCATGTATCTTTCCATGTGTTTTCCACATAGCTTACATGCTCATATAGTATCTCACATGTTCAAAAAATGTCAAAAATATTTAATTTTTCTTGACAACACCTCATGACACCTCATTAGGTCAATCAAGGTCTAGAACTATTCAATTGTAGATTTGGGATTAACGCCTAACCCTTGTAGGCTTAACTTGGCAATATTTTGAGTGCTCCATCACATCATATGCCTTCTCAAGTAACCTCATATAGCATATTCTTTAGAGATTCAATATAACATCTTCATATATTGATTGAGAATATTTGAAGCTACTTACACAGATCTTTAGAGCTTGACTAAGAATCTTCATAGCTCATTATGTATCTTCGAAGCTGCTTGTATGCAATCAGAAATGCATCATGTCTATAAATCAATCCTAGCTCAAATAAGATAAAGCATACCTAAACTTTTGATTGGGAATACATTTTTTAAGAGGGAGCATGACCAATATGGGTATCTACTAGACCTGATAGGGGATCACTTATCATAATACACCATACTAGGAAGGGTTCTAAAACCTACAGTCTAACACAATCATGCAACAATCCTAAAAGAGTGATAGGTTTAATATTCACTCTATTTTAATAAATAAGAAAATGAATCTAATCTAGTGCACAGTAAATCTTGTGGGAAAATATGAGGGGTTAGTAAAGAAATTAAAATATGTATAAGAGAATCTCAATTAAGCTAAGTATGAGTAAGACCCTAATACATGGAATATGAAGAGTAATATTATTCGAACCAATACTTATGCTACTTCTATCTACTAAAAGAGAGAAGAACAAAGTTAGAATATACTTACCTGAATGTGAACCTATTGAGAATCAATTTCTTCCTTGGTCAAAGGGGCTTTGTAAGAGGTTATTGTGGTTTGTAAGGATAACTAAGAAAATCCAAAGCATCTAAGATTTATCCACAAGACTAGTTTTTCCAAGTACAAACCCTAAGCTAAGACTCTTCAAGTAAAATGGTGGAAGTGTAGATTATAAATAAGCATGAGTGAATAATAAATCTTAATTGCATATTTAAATAATGATGAAATGATCTTGTATTTATAGGTATATCTCACCCTAACTCTTGAATATGTTAGTTGTATAGGGTTGACCTAGTCAACCCTGTATATTTTTGGGAGATAAATCACTAGGTCTAAAGCTAGGTGGGCTGAAGGGATAATGAAACTCCAAGTGAAAAATACCCTTAAATGGTATAGGTTCAATCTAGTCGACCCTGTATAATAATCAAATGCTAAAAAATGTACAGGGTTGACCCAATCAACCTAGTACAGTCAACTAGCTAAAGGGGTCAAGGTGAGGAAAAGAGGGATGAAAAGAAGAAAAATACTGAAGGAGTGTGCAAGGGAGGATAAATATCTTAGATAATAGTTTTAGTAGCTGGTTGGATTGGTAATAATGTGGCAATAAGGGATAATAATCTTGAAAAGCACCAAAGGTCTACCCACCCCTTTCCCAATGTACCCCTTAGGACATGCACTCAGAGAGATTGAGTTTCAATGAGTTATTCTAAGATGTAAAGCATCAGTATTTAATAAAATATTGAAAATATTATGGGTGTACATATACCCAACTTGAACATTATCAAGTGTCACTAATATGAAATAGGGGATGGTGCTTTGAGAAAGAATAGAAGGACACATAATGTTGAGGCAAAAAAAAAGTTACGGTATTTTAAAGCATAAAATAATTGAAAGTAAATGACTAAAAAATATATAATTAAAAATTAAATGTAATGTGTACCTTAACTTACCTTTATCATTAGATGGTTGTCTTTTGAGTTGTTAGTTTTTATTATGGAGGGTATAAAGATTGCTTTTGATAAAAAAAAGAATACAAAACTAAAAAGCAAAAACAAACAAATGCAAGAAAAGCAAGGATAACTAGTGCTATGAGGATGAGATGTACTTGAGAAATTTGATAATATGGGGTGACAAGTGTTATGTTAAACTAAATGACCAAGTCAAATAATAAGATTAAATCATGTAACTAAAAATCCAAGGCTACTAAAGATTGAAATATTGAAACAAGCTATCCTTAAGCAAAAAAGGAAAACTCACCAAGTCAAACCAAGGATACATGTCAAACAGGATGGTAATAAAACAAATCAATTGTAAAAAGAAGAAACCAATTGGTAAAATAATATTGATGAGTGATCAGTAACAATCTTTATCTCACTCAATAATGAAAAAAAGTGCATAAAATGTAAAACAACATTCATGACTGAAAATTAACAAGCCAACCTCACTCAACAATGGAAAATGTATATGAACTCAGGTGTCTATAATAGTAGGATAGTTCAACAATTACAAATTATAAAATTAAATCAAAATAAATTTAGGAATCTAATTCGATGGTATAAATAAATAAGAAATCCATAGTTGTTCCAACATGTTATTTCATTATAAACATAGCTAAAATTGAAACAAAGTAGTGCTATAATGTTTTTAAGAGGTGAAGAAGAAAGAATTAAAGAAGAGGTAAAATAGATCTTGAATCATAATTTGTCTATCAAGGGGAGAAATGAAATGGGTGGAGGGGAGAATAAAGAAAAAACTAAGGTAGAGGAACTCTTTATCAAAGTCAAGACACTCAAATTAGGTTTGTCAAAATAAGAGGACTTTTGACCTTAAAGACTCTTAAGAACTTCTCTTAGCTACACAAGTCTTAGGTCAACAAATAAATTATATAAATCATCCTATGAAGGCTATATGCATGAAAATTAAAATGGACCTACCTTCAAACAATGTGTTCTCCATTCTTCTAGACCCTTTACAAAGTCATCAGTCTACTACAAAGATTGGGTACTTGCATGAAAAACTAGGTAGCACCATAAAGTTTTTTAATTCCCTTATTTTAATCTACTAGCCTACTGCACCCCAAAGGACCTTGACTCTATGAGGCTAACTATAGATTTTGAGCTTCAATTAGAGATAGAATATTTGCTTGTAATCACATATTTTGGTGTGATGATGACTTTTGAGATTTATTATTGCCTTTTAGATATCATTGTTTTTTTATTCAAATGATTTGGCTTTTAAATTTTTTGATGGTTTTTTCTATTCTTCCTCCATATGATTTTATAAAACCAAATGTGAGTGCTAAATATGACTTTCATTGGAATACTTGGGATAAAGTTGCTAAGAGAAATAACTTCAAAGAGCATGGGGTCTAAGAGTCTTGTAAATTTAGGTGAAATAAAAGTGTTATCTTGACTTTGATCTTGTTTTAACCAATGTAGAGTGTAAGGAAGGATAAATCAAGAGGAATGACACATGGAACAATTTTAATTACTTCAAATCATAAAAAATATGACAAAGGGGAAAAAAAGGATTTATCATAAAATGAGGGAAATAGAGGAAAAACATGCTAACATAGATTATTGTGCAAATTTCATCTAACAAAAGAATCAAAAGCTAAAGTTTGAGAACAAAGATGTAAAAAGATGAAAAGATGGTAATTTTATAAGGAGGGTCAGGTCCTATCCACAATCTTACACTGTAACTTCATAAAAGAGAAACCCAAGGGGTGTCAATAAGCAAGTGAAAGATAAAATGAGATAAGTAAAAAGGGTAGTTTTGTGCAGAGTGTTAGATCCTATCCATGGTCTTACAAATCAACTCACAAATAAAAAACTCAAGGGGTGTCAAAAATAGAAAATACAATAAGATAAAGAAGACTATGATACATCAAGAAACCAAAAAATTAAAAGGGAGGACTAAAGGCTTGTGAAAGGAAAGAACTTGCTATAGGGGGAAAGACCCATGTAAGTAACTTGAAAAAAGTGTTAAATAGATATAGATAGAAAACATGAAAAGAAGAAAATGTTTTTACATTAATAGTTATATCAAGGATGAGCATGTGACAGACAAGCTTGTGTCTTAGAAGGTTTCTTGGAGTTGAATTAGTTGCTCCAAAGGATAAGTGGATGTAAGGATGGTCACCGAAAGATGCCATAGATTCTGAAATGATATGTGGGTAGGCATCATAAGATGCCCCCAAGGCTAGAGAAATATGTGGATGGGCATCACAAGATGCCCCACAAGCTGAAAGAGGAATAACAGATAGAAAAAGAT
The DNA here is from genome assembly GCA_037957365.1 of Torreya grandis. NCBI lineage: Eukaryota > Viridiplantae > Streptophyta > Pinopsida > Cupressales > Taxaceae > Torreya > Torreya grandis. The sequence goes on along the minus strand of JARHVA010003753.1, from coordinate 354,887 downwards.
AAGAAGCAAAGAGAACTTCATATAGTATCTAAATGTATTTAAGTTGTCCAAGAAGATTATAATAGGGAACATGATGCTTGAGATAAATGAACAGAATGTTAAAAAATATAAATAGAGAACTAAATTAGCAAATAGAGAAAGAAGAAAAAGGTACAGAGTCGATTGGGTCGATCTAGCATAAAAATAGGGTCTATAAATAGTACAAGGTCGACTGAGTCAACCCAATATAGTTAACAAAGGTTGAAAAAAGAGTGAATAGGGTCTATAAATAGCATAGGGTCGATTGAGTTGATCTAGTACAGTAAATAGAGGCTAGAAAAATGTACAAGGTTGACTGAGCCTACATAATATAGTAGACAGGAAAAATTAGAAAGCCTATAATAGATTATGAATTGAAACAAGATAATTTTTTCAAGTAGTTTGAAAAGTAAAAAAACTATGGAAAATATATGATAAAAATAATGATAAAATAATGAAAGAAATGAAATAAGATAAACAAATAGTACAAGGGTTAGTTCATGTTACGTTCACTAGAATGCATTATGAAGGTAAAGCCAAAGTGAATAAAATACTAAGAAGAAAGTGGAAACATGAAGATAATCCAACTAGTGGTGAAATAGGATTCATGTCAATTCACCAGAATGTATTATGAATGTAAAGTGAAAGTGAATAAAATACTAAGAAAAAAGTGGAAATGTGAAGACAATGCAACTAGTGGTGGTATAGGATTCACATCAGATTCACCAGAATGTATTATGAAAGTGAATAAAAAGTAAATAAAATATTAAGAATAAAGTGAAAACGTGAAGACAATCCAACAAGTGGTGGGATAGGATTCAGGTCAGGTTCACTAGAATATATACAATCATAAATGCATTATGTCTATAAATCAATCTTAGCTAAAAGAATATAGAGCATACCTACACTTCTGATTAGGAATACATTTGTTAGGTGGGAGCATAACCAATATGAGGATCCACTAGACCTAATGATAAGATCACTTATCACAATACACCATGCTAGGAAGAGTTCCAAAGCCTATAGTCTAACACAATCATGCAACAACCTTAAAAGAGTCCTAGGTTTAATGTTCACTCTATTTTAATAAATAAGAAATTAAATCTAATACCAAAGCTTGTAGCACAATATGAGGGTTTATTAAAGCAATCAAAACATGTATAAGAGAATCTCAATTAAGCTAAGTATGAGTAAGACCCTAATACATGGAATATGAAGAGTAACATTATTCGAGCCAATACTTATGTTACTTCTATCTACTAAAAGAAAGGAGAACAAAGTTAGAATATACTTACCTGAATGTGAACCTATCAAGACTCAATATTTATCTTAGCCAAAGGGGATTCGTAAGAGGTTGTTATGGTTTGTAAGGATAACTGATAAATACTAAAGCATCCAATATTTATCCACAAGACTAGATTCTCCAACTAAAAACCCTAAGCTAAGACTCCTCAAATAGAATGGTGGAAGAGTATATTGTAAATAAGTGTGAGAGAATAATAAATATTGATTGCATATTGAAATAATGACAAAATGATCTTGTATTTATAGGTGGATGTCACCTTAAATCCTTATGAATATGTCGGATGTACAAGGTCGACCCAATTGACCTTGTATGTTTTCAGGAGATAAATCACTGGGTCCCAAGCTAGGTCGACCTAAGGGATAATGAAACTCCTAGTGAAAAATACCCTTAAATAGTATAAGGTCAACCTAGTCAACCCTCTATAGTAATTAGAGGCTGAAAATTATATAGGGTCGACCCAATCAACCTAGTACAGTCAATTATCTAAAAGGGGTCAAGGTAAGTAAAATAGGGATAGAAAGAGTAAAAATACTGGAGGAGTGTGCAAGGGAGGAGTAATATATTAGGTAATGGTTTTAGGATCTAGTTGGATTGGTAATAATGTGGTAATAAGGGACAACAATCTTGTAAAGTATCAAAGGTCTACCCACCCCTTTTCTAGTGCACCCTTTAGGGCATGTGCTCAGAGAGATTGAGTCTTGATGGGTTTTTTCAAGATGTAAAGCATCAATATTTAATAAAAGGTTGAAAAATTATGTTTACACTTCTTACATAGATATTCAAATCTCAACTAAGGATCTTCATAGCTCACTATGTTCTATGTTGAGTCTTCAAAACTATTGCCAAAACTATTGATGAATTCTCAAGCCTTCAAATTCTCTCTCAATAGAGAGACATTAGATTGTCTATCTTCCTTGTCATATCAAGCATACAAGATCATATAATTACAAACAAATTATCATTTACCTAAGATCACTCACTTCACCATGCTACCTACACATACCTTCTCACAAGGTCTAAAACAAGTCTTTACAAAACACATTAATGCCTTAACCTGTTCCATCCATGTTATGACCTTAATACAACATCAACCAAATAGATAAAATAAATTTGGACCTATACCTTTCTCTCTCATGGAAATCACTACATACCTTCAATGTTTATAACACACACTACCATTTTCATATAAACATCAACCTCATTCATCATGATTACTCACCATGCATCTTCACTAGATGTATCTAGATATCAAACACACTTTGACATTAATGACATCAAATTGGTATCAATGAAAACACTATGCTAAAAAACTCCCCCTTTATCATTGATGGAAAATTATTCTATAATTTGATTATTGATCACTCACATCTTCCCCAAACTGGTCAAACTTCTTGAACTTTCTCCCCCTTTGACATTAATGACAAAGGGTCTTTCACAAACTACCATCTAGAACCATACCTTCTTACAACATGGGCTATGAAGCATCATTTGAACATGTTCCCCCTTACTTCATGCATACAACCTCCAAATGACCTTAGATAACAAGACCACACATATTGTCTTTGGCATGATTGATATGACTCAAACTCACTAGGCTATCTCATTTGTTCTTATCTGACAAAGATATTCTTCAACTGGTCTTAGGTATAGAAGACTAATTACCTTCCTTTATGCACTTTGATGACATAGAGATGAATGATTTCCAAATTTTCTTCATGATTATGCATACCTTATTTGTACTACACACATGTTCTTGAAGCACATGAATTATCTGATTAGTTCCCCTTGAGTTGATGTTATCTTTTCTTCAAGCTTCCTTTATGCTTGATTTGAGCTTCAACATTTTTTCACACCATATATACTCTTGTTATCATCCTCTTATCTCCTTAATCCATATTTGATCCATCTATATCATGGCAACCCTTCTTCTATTAGTTCATTGCTCATTAGGTTTGTACACCTAGTTCACTATCTGCTAGACTTATTTCTTACTTGATCACCTTCACCTCACATAACCAAGGCAAACTGAGCATATAGACCTATGATATATGACCCAAAGGTCATCTTTAAATACTTATATAAATCAAAACATCCCTATAATCAATGTTTATCAACCATGTCAATTAGGTCTATCTATACTCAAAGATATTGTTCCAAGGGAACAATCTAGTCCTCCATGTTCGAGTAAAATATCACTCATGTCATGTCTATATGATATCTCAAATTTTATGTTTGCATCATTCTATCTCCTTCATGTTTCTCAAACCATCATAGCACAAACATCATAATGACATCTTCTTTGCATTAATCTATCAACTAGTTATGTGTTTACATGCTTCACTATGATAGACCTCTATCATAACTTGTCTTCTTGATGATATGAAAACTAATATAATACATGTGCCTTAGCCCTCTATAACCTTAAGTTCATCTTGATGCACATAGATCACTCATTTCTCTCTCACAACTAGATCATGAAACATCTCAAAAATCATACTCCCCCTTTGATTTCACAATTTGCTCAACATATCAATCAGCAGTACATATAGACCATCACCAACATAGATCAAGCACCTTGGTACTAATAACAAATAGTATCATAGACCAATATGCCAAAATACTACACCTTTATCTCAGAATCAATAAACTTCTTGGTCTTCGTACCTATACAACACCTATCAAGGATTAAACAAGCATCCACCATGCTTCCACTTACTGATGAGTATCTCTATGAAGCCTCATGGAGTCACCCCTTCCATAAGGCATTAGAAAAACATAATTTTAGGAGATTCCCATATCTCCATACTCTGACAAGACTAAATATTCTTCAACATCCTTCTAGGTTTTATTGTCAACTTAGGATTGATCTTTGATTTGGATTCTTCATTGTCTTTATGGGATGACAAAGAATACTCATGACATTATTTTAAATTTTACTTATAATTTACAATAGAAAACAACCCACTTTGGTTTATGAGTTGATCATGACTCACCTTGTCATCCATATTCTCAATATGAGTTGATATAAAACACTCTTGGCATTCTACCCTGGCAATTAGCTCATCTTAATCCATAGGCTAATCATGACTAGTTATCACCTTATTTGGTCTCCATGCCAACATTTTGTTATGACTTGAGGACTTATTCAATCTAATCTTACAAAAGCTTGCAATATGACCAACACATTGACACTCATAAAAAATAACCTTAGAGACATACCTCTTGATTGATGTGGTATATGATCTCTTCTTTGCCAATTGATTATGTTTCCATAGTCCCATGAAAACTCATTTTTGGGTGGCATCCTTATACAATATTTTTCTTTATGTCCATATTGATAACAAGTTAAAAAATCACCATTGAAATAATTGAAATATCTCTTGGCATTAGGTTGTCTAATAGAATTTATCTTCATTTTTCTAGCACCATCATTCTTTGGTAGACCATTAATCTTTGAGGACTAACTCTCTTTGGATTGAGATTTTTTTTTGTGGTCTTCTTTGAATCCAAGACCTACCTTTTCATTGGCAGAATTCTAACTACTCAAAATATCATCTAGATCCTTAGTGTTCTTTTCAAACTGCTAATAAGTCTTCATCTTGCTCATCTTGTCTTTGATCTACTCATGCTCAACATTCAAAGAAACTAACTCAAACTTCAACTAATCATACTCAACTTCCTTTGATTTCAAACTTGTATTTACAATCTCTAACTGATTTATGAGATCCTTGATGATCTTTTTTTTATGCTACACGTCATCTAGGGCACTTATGAGCTCATCTTCAAGGTCTACTTCAGCTTCTCCTTCTTAAATTTCATAGAAGACTTCATCAAACATGTTGTCCTTTTGATCACCAGACATCTTATACTTCTTAAGATCACCTTCAAATTGTTAGGCCTAATTCAAAAAACTAATATTTGATACCAATAATTAGAATAACAATCAATGAAAGGGGGGTGAATTAGTATTCTTAATACTCTTTTACTTTCACTTCATCATTCATTTATTACCACTCATCAATCAATATCAAAACAATGTACATAAGCATGAAGAAAGCATTAATCAACCAAAGAAATGCATAAACAACCATAACACCCAAAACCCATTGAAAAAAAATTTAGACAAATAATCATATAAAGCAATTAATCAATCTTTAACTGAGAACCAACCCAACAAGGAATACCAACCCCTAGTTCACCAAGCACCCACTTCACTTTAGCAAGCACCAACTTGCTAGGAGGTACCAACCCCCTTATTAATCAAGAAATCACTCAATCAACACTTATGATGACTCATCACCCACTTAACTACCAATTTTATTAAATCACCCACTTCACATGGGGCACCAACCTCAACTAACTAAGTACCAACTCAGCTAGGCTTTAGCAACCACCAACTTGCAAGGAGGCACCAACCCCTAAGATGATGCATCACCAAATTAACTATTTAAAACACTTTATAACATTAATAATACCTTATTTCTCATATAATATACGATGATCTTATTCCTTGGATCTTCACACACTTTTATCCCTCTCAAACTAGCCTCTAACCTTCTTCGCTCAACTAGCCCTCTTTTTGACTTGATTAGGTAATACGACCTTGATATTCATATTCAAAACTTCTATTATATATTCATGAATCTAATATTATGGTATAAATTACATATTTATACTCCTATTTGTGATATTTTATTTGTTTTCACACTCACTCTTATCTAACACACTAATGAGGCCTATTAGGCCTTGTTCTTATACAAGTCACTTGATCTCACACACCTTGGTTGGCCATTCATACTTGAATACATGGATTAAAGTAATATTAGGTTATAGAACACATTTAAAACATTAATCAAATAATTTATTAGGTTGGCCATATCTTAATAGACCAAAATCTCATTTAGGCATTAAGGAGACCTAATCCCATTAGGCCTTCATTGGAGCATGTTACACTTAGTCTTTCTTGAAACACTGCCAAACTCCACATACAAAAGGAAAACTTAATATTTAACTTTAATAAACATTATCTAAATTCAATTTATATCCATAAAAAATTTTAGGTTCAACCACCACTTGAACCCCTTCTCAAAACATTGTTCACAATAGGCCTGTGCATACCCAGAAAGTCTATCTTGAACAACTAAAGCATAAAAAAAAATTATAATGAACTATGGAAAAAAATAATACATAAAGAATTTATATGACCTTATAGTCTTTACCATGTGATTTATACTTCATAAATCAGGGCAAAAAGACACAAACCCTTCTCTGCAAGTAGCCCACTTAGAATTGCCAGAACACTCCAAAACCCAATCATGAATAACTTCATCTTCAACACCTGAAAGAAAATTTAACATGAAATATGAAACATTAAATATTTTATTATAAATAAATATATCATTCTTAAATACAAATATCATAAGGTCTAATGTCAAATATTGGTCTTAAAAACCAATCTTTTGTCTTCAATATACACAGTCAAAACTGAACTAGTTAACCCATTTTGGCTTTACCATTTCAATAATTTTTAATAAATTTCAAGATTATTAAAATAATTTATAGGATATTAATGTAATAAAAAACATCATATGAATTTGATGCTTTAGCTCAGGGTAAAGAGCCTCCAACTCATCATTGTAACTTATTTACTCAAAACTCCCAGTTACCTTCAAACACAGTCATGGTGATAATGACCTTCAACATCTATATGACCATTTTTAGAGAATTAAAATGATATTATTATATAATTAAAAAAATATTTAAATACAAATATAACATGATCAAATAGAAATATTATTCTTGCAGACCAATCTCATGAATTTGCACTTTCACTATCTCATTTCTACTAGACATGTCAACTTATGAGGAAAATTTTCATCATATCCACTAACCTTTAAAACATATATCCAATAGAATCATTTATTATAATTATTTAAAAACATATTCATTCACTTGGATTCATCCCTAGTCCATGTTAGCATATCCTTAATCAATTTCTCTATTTTGCTTGGTTTTCTCACTGTCTACACCATTAGGCCTATTAATAACTAGTCAACTTGTAAGACTAATTTAGCACACCTAAGGGATATAACCTGATTATAAAACACCATGTACATTTAATATAAGTTTCAATATTCAATATTCATCCAATTAAAAACTTTGACTCAATCAACTCTGCCTGCTATAGCAAATCTTTGAGAAAGAAGGCCTCTCCAATAGGGTCCACTCACTCACCTAACAAACCAATCATACTTGGATGTGCCTAGGAGATTTTAATATATGTTAAAATAATTTAAATATTCATTTAAAACCTTTATGATCACTTTAAAATAATATATTTCTCATCATGTCTCTATTAGGGTTCTAGAGAGGGTTTAAAACAATTTCTAGTCTTAATGATCATTCATAAAGTTTAGCCCCTCATTCTCAAAACCAATGCTTGTAAATTTGAGATAGGACCCTTCCCCATATATCATGAATATATTAATTCCTCATGCATAAGATGCACATTCCAAGGAACACTTGAAAAACCTTCTTGAATAGATAATTCTTCAATTTGTGTACTCAAAAGACCTTAGAACCACTTTTCAAGCCTTTTCTTGCAAACCATGACATAAAACTTGGTCAACATACTTAAAACAACATGAAATACCTCTTATAATACTCATCTCTCCATAATTTTCTTGGAAATAAGACCTCATACCCTATTAGGCCATGCTCTCTCTTTGCTCTCTAGGCTTTGACCTACAAGTCACAATTAAACCTTGAAACTAACCTTCAAGTCTCTTTTCATGTGCTTTACACCTTATTTACATGCTCATATAGTATCTAAAATGTTAAAAAAAATTCAAACATCCTTTATTTATCTTTAAAACACCTTATGACACCTCATTAGGTTAGGCAAGGTCTAGAACTAGTCTAGTTGTAGATTTGGGTTTAAGGCCTTGCCCTTATAGGCTTAACTTGGTATTATCCTAAGTGCTCCATCACATCATATACCTACTCAAGTAACCTCATACAACCTCTTCTTCAAAGCTTCAATATAACATCTTCATATCTCGATGGAGCATCTTCAGATCTCCTTACATATATCTTCAAAGCTTGACTAAGGATCTTCATAGCTCAGTGTGTTCTATATCGAGTCTTCAAAATTGTTGCCAAAACTATTGATGACTTTTCAAACCTTCAAATTATATCTCAATAGAGATACATTAGGTTTCCTAGCTTCCTCATCATATCAATCATACAAGCTCATACAATGCCAAATAACTTATCATTTACCTAAGCTCACTCATTTCACCATGTTACCTACACATACCTTCTCACAAGGTCTAAAACAAGGCTTTGAAAAACAACTTGATACCTTAACTTGTTCCATCCTTGTTATGACCTTAATACAACATCAACCAATTATATATAAGACACTTGGACCTATACCTTTCTCTCTCATGGAAATCACTACATACCTTCAATTCTTACAACACACACTACCATGCTCATCTAGACATCAAACTCATTCATCATTTTTACTCACCATGCATCTTCACCAGATATATCTAGACATCAAACACATGTTGACATTAATGACATTATATTGACATTAATTACAACACTATGCTGACATTTTTATGAAAATTAAAACTAATCTAACACAACATGCTACACTAAATCTAATATAATAAATATATATATATATATATATATATATATTGGAAATCAAAAAAATCTAACCTTATTCTAGTATAAATCAACTGAAATGTGACTGGTGTGTTGATAGAATAATGCTCAGTATGTTAGCTCCATATGCTCTTATATAAATTATAAAAACTCTCTAGTTGAAGGATGCACAAACTTTGGGATAATATGAGAAAAGAGGGGAGACACAATCTAGAAATGGAGAGAAGTTAAACTGAGGCTGATTAATATCTCAGCTTGCAAAGTTTGAATTAATTTCACCACAAACACTTCTTCACTTTCAACTATGTGTTGACTCTAAAATAATAAAGTTTGAATAATCTATAAATTATATCAAGTTTATGGCTACAAAATATTCTCAATAAAAACTTTTAATGGAAATTTTTGTATTTGAAATCATGTCAAAAATGGCCTTATTATAGGAAAAATTAAGAGCTTGCATAGAGGAGTTCAACTGAGTGTGAAAGTGAGTTCAACTTGAGAAGAATTGAATATGACAAAAAATAGAAGAGGGAGTTAGTTGGTCTTAATTAGAGGTGAACACAAGGTGATAAAAATAAGAAACACAATGTTAGTTATTCAAAACGTATGAAAACTGGAGTTCTAGAAGCTAATTTTGGAAGGAATTTCAACTTTGATAGAATTATTGTTTTATGCAGGGGTAGTTATAGAATTGCCACTTCATATGATAAAAACATCACATTAAATCATAGAACCACTGCACATTTAATGCAAAACCACCCCTTAGTGTCAAAACCTCCACCTAAGTTACATAACCATTGTGGCAATTGTGTAAACTAAGGGGTGGTTATGTAATAGAGAAGAGTAGTTTCATTACCTAGGGTGGCAGTTATGTCATCCATGGTTAATTTTTTAAACAAATTAAAAATAGCTAAGAAAGTTAGAATCAATGGGACTAAAATGGTTCAAGGGAGGAATAGGAAGATAAGGGAAAGAATAGAGATAAAGAATTCCCTGTGGAGCATGAAATAGGAGGTCAATACATCATCATCAAATTTGTATCTTAAATGTCACATCATATATTTTTTTGGCATATACAGTCACCAAATGGAATACAATTTTTTTTGTTGAAATGGGCATTGAAATCGATAGTTGGGTTGAAGTGTTAATGGTTCCCATGAAAGATGTAGCAATAAGTGTATTGGTTTCGATGAACAATAGTTCAAACACATAACTCATGGCCCCACTAGATATAGTGTGCATTTTTATGGTCAAGGGGAGAGAGACATGATCAAGATGTACATGGTTGTTCATCAATGCTTTTAGTTCTTTTAGTATCTAATATAGTATGGAGGATATTATGAATATCTTCAATATTTTGATGAATATGCTCACAAATTAATGCAATAACTTTAACTTGTTTGTGATATAATTGTTCATTTCCATTATCCTCGTGTGTTACATTATCCTCATGATTAGATATATCTTCTATAAGAACTTTTTTAGTATGTGGTTCATTATCATTATTTGCATTTTCATTATTAGAATAATTTTACATGGGATTATGAGACATTTGAGGTGGCCCAAGGGGAAGCTCAAGATATTCAATAGGGACACTACACAATCTAGGACTACGCCTAGGTTGCATGCAAAGAAAAGAATTAATCTGAATAAAAACAAGTAAATACCTTATAAGGTTGAAAACCCTATAGCAGGCTAGTATTTGCATGGAAAGACACAGTGGTCAAGTTCACCAAATGTTTGACCCTATTTAGAATTATTGGTTGGGAGGAACAATCTAATCAAAAGTGGATTGTTATTCTTAAAATTAGGCCAATTAAATAATTTAATTTATGATATTCAATTTTAGTGCTAAATTATGAAAATTGCTAAATATGGAAATGATAATGCCAAATATTATTTTGATTGCATAATCATGAAGAAGAAAAAATACTTAGCTTATGCAATGATGCATAGATATATCTGAGATATATGGGTGTAGAAACAAGTTATTTGATATTCAATAATGAGTCATCAAATTCTATAAATATTATTTCTAGTTGTTTAGACACTTGCATCGACCTGTGGAACTTGCATCAATGCTACTGTCTAAATCTTGACGTATCTATCTTACACATAATGTTCATTGTATCAAGATGTGAACACCTAATTATTTTTATGTTTTATGTCCCCTTTCATCTGATGAATTTTTATCATGTGTGTAGGCTCTGTATCAGTGTTTATAACTCAAACCCTAGCCCTCCACCTAAGGTTAAGTTACCTTGAAAAAAAATGAGTTAGTGGACTCACAACATCGAAATGGCCTTACATAACCCTCTATCAATGAGTGTTTTTGACATAGCCAATACACTGAGGGCCTCAAACTTATGTAGTTATCCCCTATGTGTTGGTATATGTGTGAATAATAATGTAGAATGTTATATGCGAGTGCATGCAATGATCTAGCTTGTAACTTGATAAATATGGTTCACAAGTTATTTTTGAGTGATTCAGACCTATAGTATGAATTCTCATATGATTCATATGAAAATAGATATGAATAGGGTAGAATAGCTTAGTTGTGTGCTTTGAAATTCAATAATATGTTTAAGCTTGAGAGATGATTGTCTAATGTCCTAATTAATTGGTTTTGAACTGTATTTATATTATTTCTTTTGAAATGATGCTCACATAAGGGTTAATGAGATTCTTAGGCCAACCTGTACACATGAAAATATTTGAAAACATAAGTGTTTTTAGGGTAATTGCACTTGTGTTGGAGAAGGGATAGCAACGTTGATGCTACTTTCATGTCTCGAATGCAACTATCCAAGATAGAGGAAAGTTTATAAGGTTTAATAACTAACAATGAAGGATATATATCATATTTTAGGCATTTTATGGTTATATGTGATCTATATAATCATAGTGATCAATTTTGGAGTAATAAATAAGTAATTAGACCTAGTGCGGTTGTGAATGTGAACCTTTTGACTGCAAGGAAGGTCAAACTAAAGGGTAGATCCTTAAGATATATTTTTCAAGTGTACAAGATTAGTTTAATATATAAATACATATTTAAGCATCTAAATCAAGTTATCAAATTAGGAGCATATGCATAGCATATTTTCATAATTTCATGGAAATTATAATACTTTGGCATAATTTATTAGATCAAATTACATAGGTTATTAGTTTTGAGACACATGTGAGACATTATACAAAATGTTAAACATACAAGCATTAGTTAGGTGTTACTAAGGCATCACTCAGATTGAATCACAAATCCTTTTTAGGGATGATTCTAAAAACTTCCTAAAATATACAAATTCTTAGGCATTACACAATCATTTACTCGGGTTTTACTCATATTTTGTATGTGAACCTAATATTGGGTTCCATCTACACATGTAGTACATGAAATATTATTCAATTATCTAGATAAGAAAATAAAAATACTAGACACCTTCTCCATTTAGACTAGGTCTCTTGGACCCATGTTATCACCATTTTAATGACATGAGCATACTCTATGAGTAATAGAAAACCGCATACTCCCATGTGTAGTCATTCCTTGATCCTTGTGATTATTCATTTCATGGTTATTTTATTATTACTATTTAAATATTGATTCATCTGATTGCACATACCTTTACTCATATGTACACATGGATACTACGAAGCATGAAAGGAAAGAAAAATTCAAAGTTCAAGATCTCTATGCATTCTCTTTATCCCTTCAATCTATAATTTTTTATTCCATTTAAAATACTATATTAAAGACAGGGGGATTTTTGAACACATGAGTATAGTATAATCCTAGTTTGTACAATGTTTTTATATGAATTTACATATATAAACTCTCAAATATCAAATAGGGTACTTATTGGTGCATTTTTTTGGGTCTTAGGTCTGTTCTCTTTACCTTATGTGATTATATAGTTCCCTATTTTTTCTCTATTCATTATTCTTAACCTTTTCATAAGGATCTATGGTCTTGACTTTTTTTTTGGTGTTTTTCTTGGCTTATAGACAAGTCTGCAAATCACAGATGGATCCATGGTAGTGAAATTGTACTTAAACTACATAAATGTCTTTGTGCATCTTTTGAATTTCTTTTTGGTCACTTTAGTATGCACATTTAAATATTTTAGGTCATATTTTATACACTAATAGTTCCCCAATTCAATATTGAGATCTCTATATATGTAAATCCCTTAGAGATATTTAGGAACAAGTGATCATTGTTTAACAAAAGGCATACTTAGAGCACACAACAATAATCTATCTTATGGTTATTTTAATTTTGAAGTTTCTAAGATATATATCTATTTGCATGCTTATACCAAAGGAGGGCCTAGAAAAAACTGTACTTTAATTGCATTGGTATGATTCGGTACACACACATTATCAAGAGAACTACATGGATTTTTATCCCTCTTTGGAGTATTTTCAATGTAATCAAAACTTGGTAGTCATCAAGGATTAGCCAAGGTCAGTCTAAATTGATGTTTTCACCCATTTTGCCCATTCGTATTGATTTCATCTTAAAATGCAAAGAGTTAAGGTTTTGAAGAAAAGAAAAGGAAAATAGAGTTGTTCACACCAGATTGCAGGTAGTGAATATATAGGAAGCACTAGCAAAAATAGGCATAACAAGAAAAATAATCACAAAATCAGTGTAATTAACACAAACAATTTCAAGTTGCCATAATATTCTAGAAAGCATGGGCCTATTCCAGCAAGCGCATGCACTCATTTTATAGTTTTGAGAATTCATAGGCCCCTTCATAATCTTTACTAATGACTATACCCTGTCATAGACCTGGACATTCTAGAGACAAGCTAAGTACCTAATTACTTTATTATTTTTATAAATAGTAAGTTAAAATAAATCAATAAAGTTTTGTTATTTACCATTAGATTTATATGTAAATTTCATATCTTATGCAATTTGATTTATCCTCAATTTAATCATATCAGGTGCACTTAATCCAAAAATAGATAAAAGACCAACAAGTCAACCCTAGGTAAGTATCCCTTTACCCTACCCCATTTTCATTTATGAGATCCAATTATACATGTTATATGATTGATTACATTACGTGTTTATTTTCCATTCATTGTTTTACATGTTTCTTTGTTTTTACCTAATAATCACCTAGTGTATTTCCCAATATAGCCTTGCTTATTTCCACCTTTAAACTTAGGTTATAGACTTTCTTATTTCCAGTTATGTCTTACCCATTATACTTTTATTTGAGTGTAGGCTATAGAAAGGCCTTCAAAATTTTCCTTATTTAGATGTTGACATAGTAAAGACCATTTATAGGCCAATAATATATATTGTGAAAAAAATTGTAAATGAAACAATATGTTTTTTTACCTTGTACCACTTGAGCAAACAAAAAAATCCATAAGTTCATTGAATTGAAACTCTATGCTTACAGATTCAAATATGTTGTGATATGTTTTATCAAAACACCCAATGTGCTGCATTATTTCCTATATTTATATTATTATTTTATGAGTTATTAAAGAACCCTAATTGTGTGATTTGTTGTCAAGTTCATATTTAGAAGAAAAATTTTAGAATAAAATTGAACCATAAGGTATGATTCGAAATGTCAATTCTCATCATTTTAGACACAAATTTATTTGTAATCTTTTCTTCTATCATTGTGGATTGTGAAAGATTGAATTCTTTAAGTTCATGTTTGTTATGTAAAACACTTTATCAATTGAGTTTTGGAGCTTGGATATTTCCTTTGACTTATATGTTATTTTCAAATATGAGCAAGTGTAGATGGACTTTGCACTATATTTATCATGGATTCTTATTTCCTTATTATTAATGAATAAATGACATGGGATCACATCCGACATAATTAATGAAACTCAAAACAAAGATTATGCTAAACCATTATTATGCCCCTTCTATATATGGGAACCATTCCTTATTCAAAACTCCAATTGACTTGATATTTTGGGTTGGGAATAATCTTTGGGAGAATAACGACATGAGTGTGCAATAATTTATTTATGCATTAAGTGTTCATCCCTTTTCCAACCCAGTGGCCACCAATTGTTATGAACTCCATGTTCTTAGGCTTCAAAAACAAAGCTAGACTACTATATTATCTAATGGAAGGATATTTTTTTATTAGATGATATCAAGAGGGGTAAACTAATCAACTTAGATAGAGGAATTATACTTCAACCATTATTAGAACGCGTGTTGTTTTTTTTTTTTTTTAAATTAATGGAAAGAAGGGTATATTATTTTATCGTAAGCCTAAAATTATGTTTTTAGCAACCATAGTTGTAGCATTATTAATGATTATATCAATTAATTGTAAGAAAATATTTTCATGTAACTCATGGTGTTCGAGACTCTAAAGAAGAATTTGATTATGTACAATGCTTGACTGAAAATAAATCTTGGGTTGTGAATGATATGAATGTGATGAGGCATGCCTAATTTTGAATGTGATAATGATTGGTTGACTATGAATGTGTTAATTAATCATCATTGTAAATATATAAGTGAGATTGATTGAGAATGTGGTAATAAATTTTGGCCACAAGTTAATATGTTGATTTGGTTTACTTCAATTTCCTCGGTTGGGGTTGAGTGGGCCACCGTTTGGATGTGATCATGTGACCCCCTCTCATCCTTGGTTTCTCTTGAGACCTAACTAGATTGAATAAGATGAAGCAATTACTATCTTGTTACATGATCATGATATCAATTTTTATAGCTAATAATCATGATGTAAATCAAGTTGTTGATGATAACCTTGAACAAAATTATGAATACCTTGTAATACATATTTCCAATTCTTATTTGTAATCTATGGCCATGCTAATAAAATATTGATCTTTTATTATGTTTTTGTTTATATGGTGGTTCCTATTGAGGACTTTATTCTGAATCTTTGTACCATATTTAATATAGTAGGGAATATTTATTGAATAAGAAACACCTTTAAGTGTAATCCTCTAAAAAAATTGAAAGGAACATTGTATTAGATTTGAGATAGATTGTGTCAAAGACTTTATATTTTTTGTTATTGTTGGGATATTACCATTGAAACTATTGGGATTTTGTGGTGCACATGGAACCAATTGTTAAGATCGGTGAATCATTTGCATTGCATTTTCTAATATTTTTACAATAGTAGATGTTGGGTCATATTAAACCATTGCATAAGTTGTTTTACCCTTTAAAAGGTATATAGGATCTTGATATTAATTGATGTTAAAGGTCTATTATTACTTAGTTGCAGTTTTGAGAAGCTTTTTAGTTATTATATATGTCCTTTTACTTTAAAAGGTATATAAGAGATTGATATTAATTAAAGTTAAAGGTCTGTTATTACTTAGTTTCACTATTGAGAATATTTTAATTTACTATATTTATATTCTTAGCTCATGTATTTTTTAAGCAACAAGTTTAAGATACATTTTCATGATTGTAGATCCACTCAAGGAAAAATATGTGTATCATAATGTACGATATAAATATGTTATTATGGTTTGAAACCATAAACCATAATTTTTTCGAACATGACACTAAGTCATGGTTCAATTTAGGTGTATAAGGAAGATCTTTGAAAATAAACTAGTTAGATATTTTGTTAAATTATTCTAGTAAGAGTTACCCTTCGACCATGTTTGGTGGAATTCAAAGTTGATGTAATCATGTAATTGAAATGTTATGTGAATATTACCTACCATGATGTAATCAATAGTTTTTTTTTTGTATTCTAATTCAATAAAAATATTGAACATTTATTGTCACTAGTATGGTGAATCCATAACTTGGGCATGTTTGATCCATTGTCTTAGAATCATTTTGTGATAAATGTGGTCTTTAGGGAAATATTGAGAAAACAAAATTTATGTTTTTTAATACTTTGAAACATAATTCTAAATAGGTTTTCCTTACATATAAAGATTAAAGGGTTGATATGGTTTCTTCATATGTATATCTATGGGTCCCTTTTTATGCTCCTCACTTCAGTTTGTCACCAGTTGCTAAGTCCAATCTAATTCTTCCCCCAACACTTTTAATAAATAGTGCTTTTGTTTTCAGTTCATTCACCTCTTCCACTCATTAGTTACACCTACTTTTATATATGGTGTTCAAATGTGGGGGCCTTACCTTAGGAAATCCAATAAAATTCATATTGAATGAGTGCTTACCTCCATGTCATGTAAGTATATCCATGCTAAAATATCAAAGCCTCATCACATCATTATTATTGAATTTGGTGCAACCCCACTCATCATTGTTGTGATATTTTAAGTAATGACTATGATACACAAGTTTAGACAAATGTCCCAACTCTTTGGTTGATTTCTTTAGGTACCCATCTCAAGCATTCAAATCCTCTATGCGCCTAGTATATCATGGGATCAAATATTGTTGGTATGCAAGAGCTTACACTCTACTAGGCTTTATAGGCATTGGCATCGATAGACTCCCTCTATATAATTTTGTAATTGATGCACCAAATGTATCCAAAAGGGAGATAAATAGGGGTATCAGACATGAGGTATATGTAGCTCACCTTTAGTTCAAATGGTTAGAACCTTGTCAGCCTCTTGCCTCAAAGCTTCAACATTACTACAATACATATCTTCACTTTAAGTATGGGTTCATCCAAACTCTAGGCTACGCTTGACTCAAATTATCTTGCATTTTGAGAGTTCCTCTGGCACATTTTAGAGTTTGTTCACACCACCTGTTTATGGAAACAGATCACCATGTTCTTCAAGGACATTATATTTTTTATTTATGTTATTTGGAGCTTAAAATTGAGGATCATTTTGTATTTAGATATTATCCTTACTATGAGATTAGGGAGAAATTTTTTTACTCTTTAGAGACTCATATAACTCTCTCTAAAACTTCATGGCTTACAAGGACCAAATATGTTTTGCTCTTTTATTTCAAAATATGTTTGATCTTCCTCAATATTTGGCTAGACTTTACTTCTAATATTACTTACACCCAAAATATTGCTTATTTTATTCACCTTATTTCTTCGTGATTGAGTAGGAAGTGACCTTCTACAAGGCTTGTAGATATGATGAGATCAATGAGGCATTGAAGGACATGATTTGGTTTCATATATTTTATAATGAAATTATTTCATAAATAAAGTAGAATCACAAGCGTAGATCATAATATGATTGAAACAGAGCATGATATAAATAAATGATGAGCCACTACAAAGGGAAATCCTCCACAACAATATAATAAGAACATAATTCATAATATGATGATAAAATATTAACCACTAACTCCTATATATACCCCAATAATGTTATGTAAACACCCTAGGATGACCATACTATTGATATGAAGTTGAAAAATGATCATATGATTTTATTAAAGGTTGTGATATTCATTATTTAGGAACACATATCCTAAAACATGTTATCGACTATGGGTGCATCAGTATGTAACCCTTCAAACCAACACTTTCCTTAATGTTGATGATCATTGAATGATTCTACATGAATCCCTCATCCTCCCATGTTGAATCTTAATTGGCTAGATTCTTCCACTTGATTGGATACTTTATAATCACCCTTATTTGCAACCTCTTAGTGTGTGTTTTGTTGACCAAATTTTGCCCACAGGTAAAATTTTTGGTCCCTTTTCTCCCTTGTTATTTATGCCAGTTATATTTCAGGTTGTTCAGGTTCAGCATTCTCTGTTTCATGGCCTGGTTCAATTTCAAGTTCAGTTTCTTGGTTCAATAATGGTTGAACCAAACCGTTGAACCAAATTTTGTGGTTCAACGGGCTTGATTCAAGTTCAAAGGGTTCACTGTTCAATTCAAGTATTTCAGTGTAACATGTTGAACCTTCGTACCCTTGAACCGTTGAACCAAATTTTTTGGTTCAACGGACTTGGTTCAAAGGTATGCCCCAAGCTGGAAGGGCAGTTTAAAGCAATAAAGGGACTTCCGGTCGAGTCCAAGGACTTTTCAAAGGGACAAGTGCCAGGAAATTTTCAAGATAGAGAAGTGCCAAGAGGATGCCACATGGACCCGATGACATTTTAAAGGGACCCGATGACGTCCCAGTGGACGTCAAATTTAGCAGAACGGTTTATCCGTTGGATCTCAAGCAATGACGCTCGAGAAGCCGTCAATTTCAAGAGGATAGAATATTCATTGATTTTTTGAAGCATGACGACCAGATGAGCGTCAAATTTAGTAGAATAGAATGGCCTTTGTTTCCAACTGAGAAAGTATTGCCAAGGAGCCCAGAATGCAGCAACCTGCTGAAAGTTCACCCTGGGGGCGGAACAAGCCAGATAGGGACAAATTTTGATAAAAGACAAGAAGACATATGGAATGGGCAAACAGTTAAGTCCAAGCGGTACCAATTCGAGAAGTGACTCTAGTAGGTGAAATAGTTCCTTTGAATTGATCATGAGAAGACGCAATAGCTAAAGAATGTAACCAGTTTCTTCATTTTACATTTAATGAGTGGACAAACCACGTTTTGACATTAAAAATGTGGACTTCGAGCAGAACAAAGCGCACGGCTCATTAATATTTTGAGTGGCTTGTTTCTTTTTATGAACAGATGCAATAGGCCACTTGTAACAAAAGAGCGCCAAATGAGCCTTTTGGACTTTCCATATATATTTGATACTTGTCATTTTTGTAATCATCTTTTCACAGATTTTACAAGGCGCAGCCCTATTAAAATTTCCACCTGAATCAAATAAAAGCAATTTTCTACCTCTTCTTGGATAGATATTCTGTGTATGTTCTGAGTGTTTGATTTATGTTCAGTCATTGTCTTTTGATGCTCTCACAAGTATAGCACCAACACACCAGCTATCTACTAGGTGCCATTTTCTGCAGCTGACAGGAGGAGAGCTCTATCTGGAAGTATAGAATAGAGGAAGTCATTTATAGTATGCATTTCACAGCATCTTGGTGAGTCCCTGTTCCTGTGTTTTCATAAGAACCTCCCTGCCATTTTTTTGCATCCTAGTTTTCCTGCCAAGTCTGAGTGTATGTATGTTGCTTTGTCTGATCCTGAGAGTGGGTGTGAGGTCACCTTGTTTTGGTGTATCACCTCCTTAGAGTAGTTTATTTTCCTGCATCTCTTTTCCCTTTTCATCCCCCCCACTATATATATATATATATATATATATATATATATATATATATATATATTTGCACTTGCTAGAATAAACATGATACATCAAAGGGAGCTAGCCTTTATCTAGAGACTCTCCTCTCCTGCTTCATCATCCCATAGGTGAGAGAGGAGTTTCCATGTTGTGAGGAGAAGGTAGGAGTTTGACCTCCTTGCCCCTGGTGTAATTTTCTGGGTCAATAGTTCTGGCACGCCCGGTGGGACACACAGTTTGATAACGTAGTAAGATATCAAGATTGATGTTGGTCCTGTTACAACAAATTTTAAGTTTTCCAGCATCTGGTGACTCCAATGGTAAGAGCTTCAGTTTTCATATTAAGACCAGTGTCTTAACTTTATATGCCTAAAGTCACCACAAGGTTTGCTTCAAGAGGGGTTCCTTTCGAATTCGTTGAATTACCTTTAAATTCTGTGAAAAGATTAAGATTTGAGAGAACCCACCCTTATCCAACAAGCAATCCTCTTAGACCTGTTATAAGAGACACTTTCACAGTAGAACCTCAGTTAAGTCCCATCCTAGCTATGGCATTACCCTTTGCAGCCTTTCGTGGTGGAAGCCCCTTGAATCTCCCACAATATGACCCAATTCCAGGCATCAAGCACATTAGGAACGTTTCTAATCTCGTCAATATTCATAATGTCACAAAGGAAAATGTTACAGTCAGATTGTTGGATTTGTCTCTTAAGGGCAAGGCTCTTGACTGGTACAAGACTTTGCCTGTGAATTCAATCCATTCCTGGAATGAACTGGGTATTCAGCGAACAGACCGTTTTAGAGAAAAGAGCGATGGCCTCTCGTTTGTTGAGCAGCTGACGACCATAAAGAGGGCTCCGTACGAGTATATGCAGGACTTTAACACAGTTTCAAAAGACTTGGGATAGAATTCCCATCTTGGTAAGGCCGACTCCCAGCTACGCTTTCTTGTACAATTTAAAAGCATTAAACAGCGACATTGCAGTCATGATACAATCTATGGGAGGGCATGTATTGCATGATGCTTATGATATAGCCATAGCAGCAGAAAATTGCTTAGTTTAGGCTAGGAAAATAGCCCCTAGGCCTCACATGCCACTTTTCTCAAAAATGTTGCCCCCAGCCCAGACCGTTGCTCCCACATTGGCTCCTCTGCCTGCCATCAAAAAACCAGCTATTGTCCCATCAAATGAGCTTCATGAGGTTAGGAGTATGTTGTAGAACATGTCCAACGAACTCGTTGCCATTAAAAGGCAGCAAGCTCAAGGCAATAGACCAAATCATGGGTACCAAAATTATGGTCAAGCCCCTAGACCCCCCTTTCAGAATTATAATCAAGGTCAAGGGCAGCTTACTACAACCAGGCCATTTCAAAATTATGACACTGGTCCCTCCTTATCATCTAAGGCCATGGTGCCTGTTCAAAACAATTTAGCACATGAGCAGCGTAGCTATTCAACCATGGGATATGGTCAAGAATAGGCCCTTTACACAAATGAGATAATGAATTATTTTTAAAATACAAAAAATTAGGCTGCTGCTCATTCCCAATTTTTTGAAGCTCCAGCTCAACCCAGCACGAGTAGCAATCAGGCCCAACCATATTTCACTCTTATGAATCACCTAGAGGGTGAGTTTTGTGTAATCAATCATGGGGGCGCTGCAGACAATCAAGCTGGTTGTGTTGTAGCCAACACAAGATTTAAGAGAAAAGTAGTGGGAGAGGTGCAGGTACCACTCAAGCGACAGTAGCACCTCCTCCATCACACTCATTTTAAAAGGCCCCAATTTTCAAACAGTTGCTTGTACCTTCAGTGCCTCAGCCTACAGCACCGGTTGGGATCAGCCAAAAATAAAACGTGAAGGGAAGTAGTCCCCAAGTCAATATAGTGGACCAGATGAAGAATTTGCATGTGAGCATCTCTTTAGGGGATTCATTGTCTCTTCCAGGACAAAAAGACGTATTGAAGAAAGAATTGCATGAGCTGGATTAGCAAGCTATTCCAGCAAACATTGATAATGTCTTGATGACAAATGGACAGTGTTCCACTTCAGGACAGGTAAAGAAGGAAGAGAAGACCCCCCCTTTCTACGTATCCTTGATCATTGGGGACTTTTTGGTACACAACTACATAATTGACAGCGGGGCCAGTACATTAGTGATGCCTAAGTGCGTTGCTGATAAGATGGGACTGAAGTATGAAGAAATGAAAAAGGGAGTCCTACAGCTAGATGGGACACCTGCAAAAACAATCAAAATTTTGAAGGGTTTAAGCTTGACGTTGCATGCTTGCCCAACCTTCTCAATTCCCCATGATATAGTGGTAGCGGATGTTCCTTCATTTTTTTCAATTTGCCTATCCAAGGACTTCACGTCCAAAATAGGTGGCTACCTAGCAGCAAATTGGTCATATCTGGTTTTCAAAACCAAGTATGGGACCAAGGTGAAAATTGAGTCTAAGCCACTCTACAAAGACCATCTAGAACCACACACTCCCAAGGCAGCGAATGTCAGTTACACAATCATCGACCTAGAGGAGTCCCAGATAGACCAGGCTTCGTCCTCTGCTCTTGAAGGAGTCGCAGACCTACTCTTGGATGAGTGGGGAAATGATAACTTTGAACATGATCCATACAAGTTTATAGAGGAGACAGACCTTGGAGTCTATTGCATGCACGAAGAGGGTGCCTTCACGCTGAATTTGATGAAGGCAGACCAAGAGGACCTTGGCCTATGGCAGTTGTATTTTGACGGTTCTAGAAGTAAGCTGGGTGCTGGAGGTGGGGCGATGATGGTCTCCCCTTCAAACGAAAGATACTTTTCAGCTTTCCGTTTCTAATTCTCTTGCACAAGTAATGTTGCAGAATATGAGTCTTTGATCCATGGGCTGGAATGGGCAAGAAGAAGAGGGATTAAGGAGTTGCAGATCTTGGGGGACAGCGAGCTGATTGTGAATCAGGTGAAGGGCCAGAATCTAACAAAGAACTCCTTGCTGAAGTCTTACAAGCATAGGGTCTGGGACCTGATGGAAGATTTCCTTGCCTTCAACATTGCCTCGATTTCTAGGGAGCAGAACAAACACGCAGACAGGCTGACAGCAATTGGTGCTCAGTTTGATGTTTCAAAGAAAATAAGTCGAGATTGTGGTTCGTGCCACTTGAAAGTGGTAGTTCAACCCTCTATCCCAGACAACATTGCAAATTGGCAAGTTTTTGAAAGTGACCAGTAGATAGCTTTCTTCCTACACGAAGAAGTTGAGTTCGCAATACACAACCAGGTGAAGTTGCAGCAACAATATGGAAATCAGATTGTTCAGTTGAAGAACAATAAACTCCCTAAAGGTCTGGTCATGCTTGAAAGCATTTTCAATGGAGATGACCAATTGAGAAATGACAAGGCATGCATCACGACCAAAGAGGAGAATTATGAAAAGGTCGAAATCTTCAAAGACAAGCTGTTGGTGCTTGGCAAGGTCTACACGTTTCAAGAAAGGCAAGCTTTTATTCTGCTATGTCAAGAGTTTGTTGATGTGTTTGCATGGGATTACAGTGACTTGAAGGGCTTCGACCCAAGACTTGCCCAGCACACCATTGAATTAGAAGAAGGTGCCAAACCAGTCACACAAAAGCAAAGGATTGTCAATCCTACAATTGAGCCCCTCATGCAGAGGGAATTGGCCAAATTGATTGAGTCTGAAATTATATTTCTAATCAAACATTCCTCATGGCTGACCAACCTTGTTCCTGTTAGAAAGAAAAATGGGGAGATCAGGGTATGTGTCGACTTCAGAGACCTTAATCAAGTCTCTTTAAAAGATCATTATCCCCTCCCCAGCATGGAGCGGATCCTCCAAAAATTAACTGGTAGCGAGCATTTCTCCCTCTTAGATGGCTATTCAAGGTATAATCAGATTTTGGTGCAAGGCTGTGACCAGTACAAAACAGCCTTCACCACCAAATGGGAAACGTTTGCTTACAAGAAGATGTCATTCGAGCTATCCAATGTTGGTGCTACCTTTCAGCGAGCCATGGACATGGCTTTTAATGGCTTGATAAATAACAACATGTTGGTATACCTTGATGATAGAACGGTATTCTCCAAGGAAGCGAGCCAGCACATAAAACACCTCGGGTAGATTTTTGAGAGGTGCATGGAATTTGGCATCTCTCTTAATCTAAAGAAATGCATGTCAAATGTTCATGAGGGAAAACTTCTTGGCCACATCGTGTCCAAAGAGGGCTTGTCCATTGACCCTGAGAGAGTTCGCTCCATTCTGGAGATGTCCTTACCAAAGCATAAGAAAGGCCTGTAGAGTTTCTTTGGCGGGATAAATTTTATTCGAAGATTCATTCTGAATTTCGCTGAGATAGTTAAGCCTCTAACCTCTATGTTGAGGAAAGGTGAAGAATTCAAGTGGAAAGCGCAAAGAAAGGACAGGTTTGAAGCCATCAAGAAGGCTTTAGCCCAGGCACCCGCTCTGATCAGCCTTGACTTCAGTAAAGACTTCAACCTCTATACGTTCAGCAATGAAGAAGTGATATCTGCCATGCTTACCCAACCAAATGGTGATGACCTCGAGCAGCCACTTGCCTTCTTCAGCCAAGTGTTAGAGGACTTCAAAGTTAGGTACATGTACATAGAAAAGTAAGTCCTGGCAGTAATACGGAGCCTGAAGAAATTCAAGTATATGTTGTCTAACAGCAGGATTCATCTTATGGTCCCACATCCTGGTGTCAAGGATTTCTTGACCAATCGAGATTTAAATGAGAAAAGGGCGGGATGGATCACCAAAGTGATGGAATATGATGTAGACATTAAAATCACCAAGCTGGTGAGGGGCAGAGGCCTATGTGAGCAGCTCGCTATAGGTTTCAAACAAAAAGGAGAAAATAGCTTGTTAATCCATGACACAGGCACTGCAGAAGAACCAGCTGTCATAAAGGATTGGATGCTAGACTTGAGGTGTTTCCTTCTCACGGGTGAGTGTCCACAGGGTCTTGATAAAACTGGAAGAAGGTATTTAAACCCTAATCCCTTCCTTATGTTCTGGTTGATGAAGTATTATTTAGGAAGGATCTCTCTGGAGTTCTAAGATGCATTGACCCCAATCAGGTTGATAAGGTACTGGATGAGTTTCATGATGGGCCAGCTGGTGGTCATTTCGCTCTGAGAGCTACGGTAGCAAATATAATGAGAGCTGGCTATTTTTGGCCTACTATTTTCAAAGACACCCACGCCTGGATAAGAAAGTGCCAGAAGTGTGCACTTTTTGATGGAAAATAGCGATTGGCTACCATGCCTCTACAGCCCATTCAAGTTGAGCAACCATTCATGCAATGGGGCCTAGATTTTATAGGGATGAGTAATCCTCCCTCTAGTGCTGGGCACAAGTAGGTACTGACTGCCACAGATTATTTCACCAGGTGGGTGGAGGCCGTTGCTTTGAAGGAGGTGAATAAGAGCGCAGTCTTGGAGTTTTATGAAGACTTGGTAACAAGATTTGGGGTCCCAACCACCATAATCTCAGATAACACCTTCGCTTTTCTGAGAATCAAAACTAGTGAATGGACGCTAAAGTATGGCATATACCTCAGCACTTCATCAAACTATTATTCGCAAGGGAATGGGTTGGATGAGTCCACCAACAAAAATTTGATCAGAATCATAAAGAAGACTATGGAAGAAAATCAGAGGATTTGGCATGCCAAGCTAAAGACAACTCTATGGGCTGACCGAATTACTCTGAAGAGAGCAATCAGAAATTCTCCATATACGCTCGTGTATGGAAGAGAATCCAGGCTTCCCATCTCACTTGAATTGCCAGCGTTGGATCTCTCCCACCAATTGCAACTAGAAAAAGGAACTAGCATGGAGGTCAGGCTATGTGAGCTAATGGAGCTCCAAGAGGTAAGGGATCGGGCTATGGCTTCTATGACAAGTTGCCAACAACAAGTAAAAAGGCACTTCGACAAGAAATCTTTGTCAAGAGATTTTTTTTAAGGAGACATTGTCCTAAAATGGGACAAAGATCGAGCTAAGCACGGAAAACATGCAAAGTTTGACACCCTATGGAGCGGTCCTTACGTGATTACTCAGTGCAAGCAGCATAATGCATTCCAACTTTCTAGATTGGATGGCAAAGAACTACGTATCCCAGTTAATGCGATACATCTAAAGCGTTGCCACTGATTTTTGGGTTCGCCTGTACATATTTTTCCTTGTTTTCTTTCCTATTTTTCCCTAAATGCTATTGCACAAGTAGTAGTTTTCTTAGTCTTGCGTGTGTTTTCATTTCATGGAGGTAGATTTGTGTGGCCTGTTCTAAGTTTTGATAGAGCTCTTGCTGGTTTTCAAAGTTATCATCTGACTCCATGCCCAATGGATTGCAAGGCAACTAGTCTCTAAGCATATCAAGCATGCTTCCCCTGAGAGTCACCAATTTGTTGACCAAATTTTGCCCACAGGTAAAATTTTTGGTCCCCTTCCTCCCTTGTTGTTCATGCCAGTTATATTTTAGGTTGTTCAGGTTCAGCATTCTCTTTTTCATGGCCTGGTTCAATTTCGAGTTCAATTTCTTGGTGTAAAGGTTCAATTTCAAGTTCGATTTCTTGGTTCAATAATGGTTGAACCAAACCATTGAACCAAATTTTGTGGTTCAACGGGCTTGATTCAAGTTCAAAGGGTTCACTGTTCAGTTCAAGTATTTCAATGTAAACATGTTGAACCTTCATACTGTTGAACCAAATTTTTTGGTTCAACGGACTTGGTTCAACGGCCCGGTTCAAAGGTATGCCCCAAGCCAAAAGGGTAGTTCAAAGCAATAAAGGGACTTTCGGCCGAGTCCAAGGACTTTTCAAAGGGACAGGTGCCAAGAAATTTTAAAGACAGAGAAGTGCCGAGAGGATGCCACATGGACCCGATGACATTTTAAAGGGACCCGATGACGTCCCAGTGGACGTCAAATTTAGCAAAATGGTTTAGCCGTTGGATCTCAAGCAATGACGCTCGAGAAGCCATCAATTTCAAGAGGATGGAATATTCATTGGTTTTTTGAAGCATGACGACCAGATGAGCGTCAAATTTAGCAGAATAGAATGGCCTTTGTTTCCAACTGAGAAAGTATTGCCAAGGAGCCCAGAATGCAGCAACTTGCTAAAAGTTCACCCTGGGGGGCCGAACAAGCCAGATAGGGACAAATTTTGATAAAAGACAAGAAGACATATACGGAATGGGCAAACAGTTAAGTCCAAGAAGCGCCAATTCGAGAAGTGACTCTAGTAGGTGAAATAGTTCCTTTGAATTGATCATGAGAAAGATGCAATAACTAAATAATGTAACCAGTTTCTTCATTTTACATTTAATGAGTGGACAAACCACGTTTTGACATTAAAAATGTGGACTTCAAGTAGAACAAAGCGCATGGCTCATTAATATTTTGAGCGGCTTGTTTCTTTTTATGAACAGATGCAATAGGCCACTTGTAACAAAAGAGTGCCAAATGAGCCTTTTGGACTTTCCATATATATTTGATACTTGTCATTTTTGTAATCATCTTTTCACAGATTTTACAAGGCGCAGCCCTGTTAAAATTTCCACCTGAATCAAATAAAAGTAGTTTTCTACCTCTTCTTTGATAGATATTATGTGTATGTTCTGAGTGTTTGATTTGTGTTCAGTCATTGTCTTTTGATGCTCTCACAAGTTCAACACCAACACACCAGCTATCTACTAGGCGCCATTTTTTGCAGCTGACAGGAGGAGAGCTCTATCTGGAAGTATAGAACAGAGGAAGTCATTTATAGTATGCATTTCACAGCATCTTGGTGAGTCCATGTTCTTATGTTTTCATAAGAACCTCCCTGCCATTTTTTTGCATCCTGGTTTTTCTGCCAAGTTTGAGTGTATGTATGTTGCTTTGTCTGACCCTAAGAGTGGGTGTGAGAAGGTCACCTTGTTTTGTTGTATCACCTCCTTAGAGTAGTTTATTTTTCTGCATCTCTTTTCCCTTTTCATCCCCCCCACTATTATATAGTTGTATATATATATATATATATATATATACATGCATGTATTTGCACTTGCTGGAATAAACATGATACATCAAAGGGAGCTAGCCCTTATCTAGAGACTCTCCTCTCCTGCTTCGCCGTCCCAAAAGTGAGAGAGGAGTTTCCATGTTGTGAGGAGAAGGCAGGAGTTTGACCTCCTTGCCTCAGGTGCAATTTTATGCATCAACATGTTTGAATTATTCCCTTAACTTCCAAAATTATTCTTCCCTCTTCATCAATCTCTACTAACTCTATTTTGGATGAAACATTTTTTCCAATGACCTTATTAAAACAGGAAACATGGAAGATGAAAGGTAGTTTTGATAAGTGAGGTAATTCTAGTTTGTATGTTACATAGCCAATATTTTGCAAGATTTGATAAGCATTGTAACACTTAGGTGAAATCATGTTATCCTTCTTTTGTTTTTTCAATGGCATTTGCTTATATGGTTGTAAACACACAAAAACTCAATCTCAAACTTTAAAATGTCCTTTATTATGGTAATGGTCAACTTGTTTCAACTTGTTTATTGTCAAATTCTCTCTAAGATTAGAAAGTACCTCTCTCTGGTGTTAAATGTGTTGTTTTACTGCTCAAACCTTTGGTTAGACCCTCAAAGATGAGGTGATGGATGGTAGATGGTACCCATACAATGTCAAAATTGGATACATTTTGGATAAGGTGTGGAAGGAAGTGTTATACCACCATTATGCTAGCATCAACTATTGAACCCATCTCTCACATTTACCTAAATCAAAATTATTAAGATTACCCTCCAAGCACTCATTGACCACTTTAATTTTTCCATTATATTGGGGATGATAAGATGAGCCAAGAGCCAGTTGCGTACCAAAACATGAGAATAACTTAGTTCAAAAATTATTGGTAAAGATAATATCACAACCACTTACAATGATCTTTGGGGTCCCATGGAGCTTATGAACTGTATCCATAAATTTTGTTGCTAATGTTCTTAATACACATGGATGTGATAATACACAAAAATGAGCATATTTATTGAATCTATAGACAACCACCATGATAACATTTTTACCTTTATATTTTGGTAAAACCATTATGAAATCCATGGAAACCTCTTCCCACCTCTGACTAGGAATAAATATAGGTTGAAACAAACCTAGAATCTTGATTGTCTCCCCTTTGTTTTGCTAACACACCATACATTCTACCATAAATTTTTGGACTTCCCCTTTTATACCTTACTAAAATAAAACATGTTTGACTATATGATAAGTTTTCAATAAGTTTGAGTGCCCACCTACGAGAGAAGCATGAAGTTTTGTAAGCACCTTATGGTTAAAGTTTTATTTTTTGCATAGTTATAACATTTCCTTGTACCAGAGAGAATCCCATTCCCATAAAAATTTATCAAACACACTTTGATCATGTTAGAGATTTTGAATAAGATCTTGTGTAATGACATCATTCTTCCATATTGATATTGCTTCATCTACTCATTTGGCTTGTAATACAGACATGGCCCACGACATTGCCTCTATGGATTCATCATACATAAATAGTGTATCAACCTCGACATTCTCCTTTCCTTTCTTATATACTATCTCAAATTCATATCCCAGCATCTTAGTGATCCATTCTTGTTGTTCTTACGATGACAAACTCTGTTCCAAGAAGTATTCTAGACTATCATGATTTGTCTTCATTTTAAAGTGTCTTCCCATAATATATGGTCACCATTGTTTTACTGCATGAAGGGTGGTCATAACTTCATTCTCATAAATAGGGTTTATAAAATTATTACCTTTAAGTAGCAATGGGGGTTGTCCTTCTTGCATGAGTATCACTCACATGACATACTCTAAAGCATCACATTCCATAATAAAGGTTTTGAATAAATCTAGAGTAGCTAGAACTGGGGTGGTGCACATGGCCTCCTTCATATTTGTAAATTCCAAGGTGGCCTCACTCTAATGGAAGGATTCCTTTTTCAATAAGGTTGTGAGTGGTGATGTTATGATGTCATAATTTTTTACTAAATGATGGTAGTAACCTATGAGCCCCAATAATCCTCAGAGGTTTTTAAGGGTTGTAAGCATGTTTCATTATACCATAGCCTTGATCTTACGTTGATCCACCTTAATGCCTGCATGTGAAAAAATGTGTCCCAAATAATCGGCCTCCTTGACTAAAAGTGCATTTGGAAGGCTTAGCATAAATATGGTATTGTTCATTAATATCCAAAACTTGATTCACATGATGCAAAATTTCCTCCAATGTTTTGTTTTATACTAAAACATCATCATAGAACACCAAGAAAATTTTCCATATAAATGGCCAAAAAATAAAGTTCATCAAACTTTGAAATGTAGATGCTACATTAGTGAAGCCAAAAGTTGTCACCATAAATCAAATTGGCCCTCATGGGTTCTGAAATCTATATTATGAATATCTTCATCTCCGATTCGAATTTTATGGTACTCATAAGGGAGATCAACTTTTGTAAAATAAATAGTACCGTGTAATTCATCTAGAAAATCATCAATTACAAGTATAAGGAACTTATCCTTGATGGTGTCTTGTTACTTCCCTATAGTAAGGACACATGATCCATGTGTCATTCTTCTTACACACCATCACCATTGTAATATCCCAAATGAGATATTATTTCAAAATACTGAAAATGCTGAAATTCCACTTCTTGCAATATTGAAATAACACTGAATTGAATTAAAAAAACACAAACCAACTAATATTTTTGTATTTTTTTTTAATATGGGAATTACAATACATAAAATAAGCTCTCCACACACCAAGAGCAGCAAATTGATTACAAATACATAGTAGCAAATAAATTATGTGACACAGTTGTAATATCTAGATGATATCACCATTTTGAATCTTCGGGTTTTCATCCTCTTATTCTGCAGCATCTAAGGGGTTCCATCCTCAAATCTTGTGTTGGCTCCCAAGGGTTCTTGTCCCTAAATTCTTTCAATTGAAGCATAAATGCAACAAGTATAGATGGTTTTGGTTTTTTTGATAAAAGATACAATTACAAGGCAACCATCTCATACTTAAGCAAAATTACAAAGAGGGAAATTAAAGGATGAATAGTGCATGAGAGAGAAGTATGGTGTAGAATTTTTCAAAGAGGGGGGAAAGGGGTTCAAAGAAGTCATAATGATCACATTTACTTTCAACAAGCCTTCATCATTATGTCTCTATACTCCATGTGCAAAGGGAAGTGATGATAGCTCATTATTAGTCTCCCATGTGCCTAGATTCCTCCTTTTTTACTTCTTAAAAGACACTAACCATGTGTCTCATGACTTTGGTGCCACATACACCTCATTTTGACCCAAGCACATGCCAAATATGAGCCCACCAAGAAAATTGTGCCATACTTTCTTTACCTTACAAAGTACCCCATGTGAAAGTCAAAAGCAACTTTCATTTTGTCCCCTAGGTGGGGTATGATGTCCCACACCTTCACATGCATTTTTGAAACTTGAAGATTCTTTTTTGGGCCTTGACACCTCACTCATAATCCACCTCACTTGCTGACTCACTTGCCATGTCACCCATGAATAGTGACAATGAATAGTGTTAGTGAATAGTAACATGTGAATAGTAACCCACTCTACTATTCCCTTCTTCATCCAAATTTAGCCTATTGGGAACGAGAGAGGCTAAGAGTCTCATGATCATGCTTTATTCTAAAATTGGAGACATCACAACCATTGAAAAAGAATAATCACTTTGACTATGATTTATAATACCTCCTTCGTGAATCTCCTATACCATCTTCTCAATCTCACTCTTTTGGACATATGGGTACTTGTAAGGCCTAACGTTGGGTGGTTGGCACCCATCACTAGTTGAATTGCATGATCGTGATCACTTTTGGGTGGAAGTTATTTTACATATCACCAAAAACCACTGAATTCTCATCCACAATAACCTTTAGATTTGGTGGTGTAGACCCATTTGGTGGTTGTGCCTCTATGGAAAATAGTTGAGCCACAAAACCATTCGCTCTTGTTTTTAGAATCTTTTGCATCTTATGAGAACTCACAAATTGTGGAGACTTTGTACATAACCCACATAGTTCAAATGTCCTACCATCAAAATGGAAATGCATCAATATCTCTTAGAAATTCATGTCAATCATTTGCAAGGTAGTTAGCCATTGTAATCTCAACACAATGTCTACTCCACACATAGGAATGGAAAACATAGGGCTATCTAGTAGATATTCTCCAATTAAGATTATAATACTATGGAATTTCCCAAAACAAATAATTCTTCCACCATCTATAATTATAACTTGAAGCTCTAGAGTTAAATAGACAAAACAGTTCAAGTGCATAGTTAATATATTGTTGATGAATTTGTAATCATTGCCCAATTCAATTAATATTGTCACCTTTTATTTTTTCAAAAAACCCATTACCTTAAGGTTTTGAGGAGTGATAATGACACAAAGTGCATGGAAAGAAATCCTTGGTTGGGTTTCTTCTTATTCCTCCCCTAACTCATCTTTAGCCTCTCATGCTACTTATTGATCCTCTTCTTCATTTGCACCTTCAATGTAAAACAATTTATTTTTCACACACTTATGTCCTCAACTGTACTTGATATCATAGTCAAATGTTTTCCCCTCTTGTCTTCAATCTACTGATAATTCAATCTAGTAGGTTGAGGGAATGACTATGTTGGAGTGTCCATATCTCTTATAATTGTGAATGGGTTCCTTTTGGTGACTAGTGCCCTCTCTTATGATATGTGTGCCATGACAATAACCTCAAAGATAAAATTTGGATTAAACATGTGAACCTCATGTTGGATGTGATCCTTGAGCCCACCAAGAAATAATTCATTCAAATTTTCATCTATGGTTGTCTCCAGGCACAAGGATATATTCTAGAACTGATGAATATAACCCTTGATAGATCTTGTTTGATGCAGCTTTGTTAACTGGTTGAATAAATTATCTACCACACTACTACGATAGTGGAACTATAATTCATTAGTAAAAATTGACCAATTGATATTGAGACCCTTCTTATTTTGAGCACAAAGACGTCGATACCAAATGAATTTCTCAGATTCCAAATATAAATATTCTATTACCACCTTTTGTTTGTGTGGGATCTTATGTACATTAAAAAAATTATCCATTTGGTTGATCCAAATGACTAGATCATTCCCATCAAACTTACGTATTTTCACTTTTGACATCATATTATGCAGCCTCAAATGGGAAATACCCAAAGATAAAGGCTGAATTTATTAGGGTTTGAATTGGGTTGACCTGAAGATCCAAATTGGTTCATCTGAGTAGTAGATAAAATTGGCTAATTTGATAGATTTAGTGGAACATTCAACAGTTTACTAAGTTTTTACTTGAGATAATCCAATTAGTGATTGATTTTTTCCACATTTCCTTTATTGGTCATATCAGACTGTACGTTTTACACATTGTACTCAAGTTGGGTCACTTTATGATTTGTCAAAAAAAAATCTTGACTAGCAGATCACCAATTTCTATTTCATATTCCATTTCCTCATTGTTAGGAATTTTTCATGTAGTTTCAAAACCCTTTCCTCAACCACTAGTTAGAATTGATTTTCACATTTGACTAAACTTTGACCAAACAAATTTATAAGTAGGTCGGCTTCAAAAGGGAAAGTTCAAAGATCAAACCCCAACTATATTTTTTGCAATCATTCCAAAATTGTGAAGGAATAAAAAAATTCTTAAAATACAATTTGTAGAGTGAATTTAAGAAAAACATTAAAATCCAAATAAATCACTCAAAAATGGTGTCCAAACCTTTTTATTATTATTATGGCTTCCTTGAATGATTCTCGAACTCCATTAAAAAATGTAAAAAATTTCATAATAGATTGCAAGATATAAGCGATTCGCCATAATTAGGATTTTCCCCATTCTTTTGCCTAAATCAAAACTTTGTTACCACTTACATAATGAAATTACTTCCCAAATAAATTAGAATCACAATAATAGATCATAATAAGACTAAAATAAAGAAAAATATATGAATAAATGATGAACCACTTCAAGAGGGTAACTTCTACAACCATACAACAAGAACAAAATTCACAATATGATGATAAAATACTAACCACTACCTCCTATATATACCCTAATAATGTTATGAAAACACTCTAGGCCGTCCCTACTACTAATATGAAGCTAAATAAATGATCATATGACTTAATTAAAGGTTATGATAGCCACAAGTTGGCCACACATATCCCAATACATGTTATCGATTAAGGGCGTACCATATTTTCTTGGTTGCATGTTATTTTTTAGTTTTTGGGTTTGTTGGAGTTGCTCTTGCACTCGCTATTCATTACTTTGCACCGTCTCTTTTGAATTACATGGTCCAATTTTTGCCTTCCATGGATAATAATATTATTATCTTATAATTTTGAACCTAGTGGATGTGAAGGCTTTCTTTGTTGAACCTAAAGTTGTGTAATTTCAAATGTGGTTATCTGAAAATAGTAATAATGACTTCAAAATGTAAGGATTATAACCATTGACTACTTGATAACTAAGAATGTGTGATTAAACATTAAGAAGTGATATTATTTCCATAAATTTAGGGTAACAAAATATGTATGGCTACATGATAAAACTATATGTCTAGTTAAAATCTAGAGGAATATAGTTGTGGTAATCCTAATATGAAATTCAACTCAATAGGGTAAATTGAGGAAGCCAAATTTTTAACACTACCTTCATAGGACATCGTTGAACACACATGCACCAATAATGAAAGTGTAGAGGACTGAGATGATGCATAACTTGTATGTCGTGAGATATTTATGTTAAGTTAAATGGACCTATGATCCTTAAAAGTATGGTAGATCCTTCTAATTTCATACCTTATCCTATAGTGGGTAATGTTAGCTTCATGTTTTGAGTCCTTAAAAAGTCATTGAAATGACCTTTCAAGTGTTTACTAGTTGATTTAGTTTACAATGATAGAGAAGGATGTTTTCCTCTTAGATAAATTATGAATGGGTATAGTTATAATGCACCAAAACTCTAGGATTGTGACCTTGTGAAATGTGAAAACCCTGTAAAACTTGTTAAGTTTAAATGCATGTAAATATTCACTACGTAAACTATAGATTTATGTTAAGTTCACATCCTTAAATAGTAACTTGGGCTCTCAACTTATTTATCAGACTAGATTAAACTAAATAACAAAATATTCTAATGAAACTTGAAAGTTGATTTTGTATGATAATTTTGAGTTGTCGGAATTATATGACAATTTTAAGGTGTGCAACAATAAAACTATATATTTATAGTGACACAACCTATTAGACAAAAAATAAAATTTGGATTCTTTTAGTTTATTACCTTATAAATAAACTACCAGAAGTTTATTCTTCATCCCAACCCCTTGTGTTTCCAACTCCCTATATGTTTTCATTGAGTTCCAAATCAAATAAATTTGCCTTGATGGGTAGGGTATAACTTATTAGGCCCCATCTCAATACTTTTTCTACTTATATAATATCCAAACAAAGCTTAAAGTGACATAAAATTCAAACTTTGAATTTATTCAATGATGATGTCCATGTACTATTTTTGTGCCTCGCACTTAGGGATTTTCAACCACTACACCTAGAAATGTACAAAGTGGTCTCAAAACTATTTTCAATCCTGAATGTCCCTGCACAAACTTCCAAATCCATAACTCTACTTTCCATAACCATATTTTTAATAGCCTTCACACATTGAAAGAGATTAACACGTCGAGCTACATGAAAATCATTGTCACTCAATTTTTTATGATTCCTTTAGAAATGGATGTTATTACAGCTATCATTTGCACTACCAACTCTATCCAAGTTTAGAAGTTAAATCATCGATGTGGGTGGGACCAAGGAAAGTAGGATGGACTAAGACAAGACTAATATCATGATGAGTGATAGGGGGAATAATATGATCTTGAGGCAAGTTCAGATTAGGCACAATTTACAAGCCTCAACCTATGCCATCTTTAAATTAAAAAATTTATTACCATACAATAAGGTATATGTTTTTAAGGTCTTTTAATACCATATACTTTGACCGTACAAAGCAACCCACTATAATATAATATAATGAAGAAGTGTTTTTGGGTCTGTACATGGTATGAAAAAATACAATGATTTTAATTATAAAGAAAAATATGTTGCAAATTGATATTTGTACACAAAATATTTGAAATCAAGTACTTGAAAATATGTTTATAACCAAATTATTTTCTCTAAATTTCTATAATAACATTAGGCTTCAATATAAGATGTACTTCTTCATCCAAAAGTACTCATTCAATAAATTTTGACAAATATATTATGTATCATGAAAACAATATATCATAGTAAAATTATCTTGTAAAAAGAATAATATATTGAAACTTGGAATCACAAAGTAATAAATGTTGTTGAGTTTAAAATGGGACTTCTACAATATACACTAATCTTCTAAATAATTAAACAATATAAAACTATTTTAAATCCAACACATACAAGACACCAATAAAAGAAAAGGTCTAAAGCTATGAATAAGGGTTGTGTACAAATGAGGTTTATAATGGACCTATAAGTTGAAACTACACACAAAATCTCTAAAAGAGAGAGTTAAGGACCTTACAAATTATGAGATGTCATTAAACTCTAAAAAAATAACCTTGTTAACTAAAGGTGATAAAGCAAGAGCTATAAAGACCAAAATGCCATTAAACAGTAAGTAAAGAGCTATAAAAAGGTAAACTGCCACTAGGAAAGAAGAAAAAGATATAAAAAGGTAAAATCTCACCAAGCAGCAAGAGCTATGAGTGACAATAATATAAAATATAGCAATAAGGTAATAAAGATGTACTAAACTATACCATTGAAAACAAGAGATATACAACATTCACAATTTTGACCAATGTACAAAAGAAAGTTAGATTAATGTTATGGATAGCTGCCTTTAGTTGATTTGCCAATGCATTAATATCCCCCCTAGCTTGTAGCACTTTGTGAGAAATGGTTTCAAGTGAAGTCAAGATCGATAAGTGAATCTCTCAGTAGACCAAATCTGAGGACTCCAAAAGTGATGTAGGAGCATCTGAGTTCATATGCAATATTGCATCAACCAAAAAAATATGTATTTGTAAGTTTGTGTTGATTTTGAGTTGTGCGTAAACTTTGTTATGTTGTTTTGTGACATCTTTGAGTGCATGTCTAGATTGTGTAGTTTTGCATTCCCTGAAAAACATGTTATGTTTCTAATCTATAATATTTTTATGTGTCTTGTGTTGTGTGTAGTTGTAGATGTTGTTTATATGAATAACTCTATGAAGCTTTGCACAAGAAGTGATGTTGATCTCTTGCACAAGCACAGTCTTCCATAGATATGTGAAGCAATCTCTAAAGTCTATGACATCTTTTTGAACATCAAAAGTATTCATTTGGGTCAATGCATAGGTTGGTTCTTTTCTATATGATTAGCAGGGTTGGTGAGTTTTCTTGGAGGAGTTGGTTATCCATTGCATAAGTATTGGAATGATTTGCAAGTCATTTGGAGAGATTGTGGTAATGTGTGGTAAGGTTCTTGACATATATGAAGATCATGATGCAAGGATTTTCAAGTGCATTCATTGGTTGTGAAATCTTGTGACTTAGCCTTGAAAGGTTATGGCTTTCATGTGACTTGTCTCATGCACGGCTTGGTTGGGCACATTTATGTTCTTGTGACATTTATGGGAAGGAGTCGTTACATTTAATTCCTTGGATCATGGAACATTGTTAAGGATTCATTCATTAATTCATGTGATTTAGTGTGTTGTGATGCATTGAATTGTAATGTCCTAAGGTGTCTTGGAATTGTATTAGACATTTAATGTTTGTGGTGCATTGTGATGTGTTACCAATGTTTAATGATGTTAGTGGGTTGATGAGCATTAAATAAAAGTAGGTGGGTCTTAAGCCTTTATAAGCACGCCTTTACACTTGTGCAAAGGATGGCAGATTGAGATATAGATGATTAGATCTAAGGATAGTCCAAGTGATTGATTTAATAGGAACCAAAACTTGTAATATATAGTAAGTTAGCAAGTAGAGATATACATATGTCATAATGCATCTCTTTTGAGATAGCATAGTATTGTGTTGTAGTATGTGTTTGCTATAATTCCTGAAATTGAAATCTAATAAACATCTAAGTTGTGATGACGTATTTTATTACAGATTTCATTATGTATATTGAGGGTATGTGTTATAATGCATCTCTTAATTAAGACCTCTAACTATGGCTACATCATTTGGTATTATAGCAAGGTTGTAGTCCTTGTATATTTTCAAGTGTGGGTAGAAATTAATTGCAAACATCTTCTAACGAGATTGTTGGGTAAAAGATGTGGAGTTTTTTATCTTTAAATTTCTAAGGAAATGTCACAAAGAGGAGGTTGAAGGCCAAGAGCAGTTAGAGTGCCAAGACTTGCAAATATGATGCGATTGTTGATAATATATGCAAGTCCGATTGGAAGCTATGAAGACAATGGAACGTTGAGGTGTTGTAGTGGTGGATAATGAAAGTGACACTGAAGTTGCAAAAAAAGCACTTGATGATCAAGATGTAGAAAAAGAGGTTGATAAACCTAAAGATCGATTCTTGCAAGTTGTTGTGAGAATGACTAGTAAACCTAAATTGGACCACAAATGTTATTCTATAAGCTTGATACCTGAAGAGCTCATTAACTAGATCAATGCGTTGCAAAAATATTTTGAATATGAAGGTATAGAATATCCCAAGCGAGTCAAGTTTGTCGGCACAAAGTTGAAAGGTCATGCATCTTAATAGTTGGAACATGTTCAAACTAAAAGATTCAGCAAAGGAAAAGATGAGATTAAGACTTGGAATAGATTCATCACGGTGTTGAAGCCTTAATTCATTCCTATAGATTATAAGATTTTGTTCAAAAAGCTTCACAACTTGCGATAAACAGATATGAGTGTGACAGATTATACTGAAGAGTATTGTATAATTACCATTAGAGTGGGCCATGTTGAAGATGATGTTGAGAAGATCTCAAGGTATGTAAATGAATTGCACATGATTACTTAAGATGAGTTTGGTATTATCAGAATAAGGTCTGTTGAAGAAGTGTATCAGTGTGAGTTGAAGGCGGAAGAAAAGTTGTCACAAAAATAGTAAGGAGTAGCATGAGGAAAAGGAAATATCATCAATGGACGTGGACAAGGAGGTGGAAGCGATAGAGGTTATTTTGTGTAAGAAATCAAGGCGAGTACTTCACAACACAATGATGCTAATGTTCAAAGAGGTAGAAAAAAATTTAGAGATATGGGATCTTATGGACGAGGTAGAGGTGGTGGAACTTTTTGCATGTGCTTTATATGTGGTGAGACCGAACATAGAGCATTTGAGTGTCCATATGCACAAAATGAAGTAAATAGGAGAATTGATACAAGTGTGCATATGGAACACGCAGATGAAGAAAGTATTGCATCTATTCATAACATAGATGACCCTCAAACTAGAGAAGTTCTCATGATTAAGAAGGTATTGTTGAAACCTATGAAGTAGAATAACAATCATTCGCAAACAAAGAATTTATTCAGAACCATTTATAAGTTTGGAATGTATGTTTTTTAAATTGATTGTTAATAGTGGCAGCACATAAAATATTATTTTGTAAGAAATGGTAGAAATGCTTGGTTTGAAGAGAATTGTGCATCTGAATCCATATAAGGTTGTGGTTGTTGAAGGGATATCACATTCTCGTGAACAAACAATATTTGGAAAATTTTTAGATTGTTATTATAAGGATGATGTTTTGTGTAGCATAATGCACGTGGATGTTTACTATGTATTGCTTAAAATTCCTTGGTATTTTGACCACAAGGCACAACATGATGGTCGCGCAAGCACCAATAAGTTGATGAAAAATAGAGTAACACATACACTAAATATGTTGAAGGATAAGTGTGAATAATTGGATAAGAATCCAAATATTTTGATGATTTCATGAAAGGAGTACCTAAAAGAAGTGAAATAAAAGAGTGCATATTATGCTTTGATTTCTACACCAATGCAAGAAATGAGCACAAATACGGCAACAAAAAAATACTTTCACGCGAAGTGAAAGAGATACTGAGTTTGAGGAGATTGGGCCCAATGATCTACCAAATGGGTTTCCACCTGTTTTACCATAATTTGGATTAATTATCAATTTAATATAATTAATATATAACTTTGAAATG
Organism: Torreya grandis; assembly: GCA_037957365.1. Lineage (NCBI taxonomy): Eukaryota > Viridiplantae > Streptophyta > Pinopsida > Cupressales > Taxaceae > Torreya > Torreya grandis. Next base: position 314,405 of record JARHVA010003753.1, on the reverse strand, counting down.
TAATTTAGATCAATAGATATGGCATTCAAGCATACATCCAAATGTAATTTGACTTGGCTTTTGAGTGTTTCAGACTTGTTTTGTGACTGCTCTTAGTGATAGGTATGCAAATTAGAAAGAATATGTCAAATTTACTCAATGTGCAATAGAGTATAGATGTATGTTAGATAAGTGCCTAGTCCCTTTTGAATTAGATCTTGATTTGTTTATATATGGATCCAATTGAATAATTCATCCTGCCACCAACATGTTAAGATTATGGACCTACTCTAAAGATGAGTTTCATCTTAGAAAATAATTTATGTTAGGTTCGGGGTGGTTCTGACCAGCGCAAGTCATTATTGACTGACGACAAGGATTGTAACTGATAGAACTAATTGATATATAGAGGGACTAAATTGAGAGTCTAGAGATGTTTATGTAGAATATTTAACAAGTTTTAAATAAATAGTGAGGTTCATGTAGATGTGTAATAGCATAATGAAAGGGTTGACTCATAGATAACTTGAAAGTGTGAAAGGATAGCAAATTAGAACCTTGTTTGAGTATTCAAGTCATGCATGATAAATGTGTATCAAACTTGTCATTGTTAAGTATTAAAAAATAGATTTTAGTATATGTACCACCCATGAAGAATATAAGTCATCACATGGATTTGATTCCAAGCTCTAGTTTACCAAACAAAATAGCATATAGGTTAACTCTGAAGGAGAATGTAGAGGTGCGATGACAAGTTTAGGTGTCGTTGGGTGACGGGTTGATAAGAGAAAGTTTGATTATAAATCATCACATGGATTTGATTACAAGCTCTGGTTTACCAAACAAGCGATATATAAGTTAAATCTGAAGTAGAATGCAGAGGTGCAAAGACAAGTTTAGGTGTTGTTAGATAAAGGGTTGATAAGAGAAAGTTTGATTCCATGTGCAGTACTAGTAATATTAGCACCTAAGAAGAATAGAGAATGGCAAATGTGCACTGATTCCAATGGCATCAATAAAATAACCATAAATTATAGGGTCCTATTGTCATGCATGGATGATTTGATGAAATGTTTAAGTAGAGCAAGATATGTAATGAAATTACTTAGATGATTCGGAAAAATAGAATTATATATCATAGAATTAAGAGTAGAATAAACATACCCACAACAACAATTGGTGAAAACACAGAATATTAAAATATTATGACTGAGCCACTTCAAAGGGGCAACCTCCACAACAGTGTAATAAGTACAGAATTCACAATATGATGATAATAGACTAACCACTACCTCATATATATACTCTACTTAGCCAAAGTTATTCCATAGGCCTACCATACTAAGAACATAAAAAAATGTAACAAGATAATATGAAGATGTGTAAGCCACAAGTCAGCCATACATATCCCTAGACGCAATATAGGTTAGGGTGTAGCATGCCCCTACCCTTCAAAACAACATTGTCTTCAACGTTGAATCAAATCAGGGTGTTGTTGTAGAAACGTTTCATCCTCTCATGTTGTATCTTCAGAATGCAAGTTTTTTCATTTGATCAAATATTCCTTAATGGCTCTAGTCCATAGTTGCTTAGTGTGCATGTGAAGGATCTCTTCAGACCCCAGAATGACTTGGCCTTCTTTATCCAATTCAAGTAACTCAATCTAAATGAAAACTCTATGTCCAATTACCTTTTTTAGGTAAGATACATGGAATACCAGATGTATGAGTGGATAGAGGTAATTGCAGCTTGTTAGCCACACTACCAATTTTTTCCAAGATCTGATAAGGGCCATAATACTTAGGTGACAACTTGTTATCCTTTTTTTGTTGCTTCAAAGATATATGGCTATATGGATGCAAACGCACAAAAACCTAATCACTTATGTCAAAATGTCACTCACTACGGTGTTGACTTGCTTGTTGCCTCATTCTATTTTGTGTCATTGTTAAATTCTCTCACAAACTAACTAGCACCCCCTGTTGATGGTGAATGTGTTCCTCAACAACTCAAACCTTAGGATCCACTGTCAAAACTGAAGTGATGGATGGGGCTGATACCTATATAATGCCACAAAGGGAGACATCTTAGAAGAAGTGTTATACCACCATTCAGCGAGTGGCAACCAATAAACCCATTTGTCCTATTTGCCAAAAACAAAAGAATGAAGATACCCTTCTAGACATTTGTTGACTATTTTTGTTTGTCCATCAAATTGGGGATGATAGGACGCGCTATGAATCAATTAGGTGCCCAAACATGCAAATAATTCAGTCTAAAAATTGTTAGTAAATATGAGATATTGGTCACTTACAATGATCTTTGGAGTACCATGCAATTTCTGAACTATATTAAGAAAAGCAAAGCTACTATACTGGCAACAAATTGTTGTAATAAGAAACAAAAATGAGCATACTTGGTGAGTCGATCCACAACTACCATGATAACATTTTTACCTTAAACTTTGGTAACCCTGTAATGAAATCCATGGAAACTTTCTCTCAATGCTAGCTAGGGATGGATAAAGGTTACAAAAGCCCTAGGGTCTTAATGGTTTCACATTTGTTTTGTTGACATACCATGCATTTAGCCACATATTTCTGGACATCCCCCTTGAATCCTTTTCAAAAAAAATCGTGCTTGATTCTATGATATGTTTTCAAAAATCCGAAGTGACCTCCAAGTGAAGAGGCATGAAGTTCTTGAAGAATTTTATGTTTGAGTAGAGAATGCTTATAAAGGAAAAATCTATCTTTATACCATAATGTGTTCCCCTTCCATGTAAATTTTTCAGATTCATCAGAACCCTACTAAAGATTTTATATCAAATCCTTAGTAGCATTTTTATTCTCCCATTGAGATCTTGTTTCCTCTAACCAATACGTCTACCACATGATCATGGTGCATAACAATGCCTCAAATGATTCATCTCGTCGAGAAAGGGCATTTGCCACCACATTTTTTTCCTTTCTTATACACTATTTCAAAATCATATCATAACATTTTAGTCACCTGTTTCTGTTGTTCTTCAGATGACAATCTTTGCTCCAAAAAATATTTGAAGCTATTATGATCAGTTTTTATCTGAAAGTGATGACCTATCAAATAAGGTCTCCATTGTTTTACTGCATGCATAATAGCCATCATCTCTTTCTCATAGATTGGTTTGAGCCTAGTTTTTCCTTCAGTTGGCGACTTTCAAATCCCAGATTCCTTCCTTTTTTTATGAGTACAACCCCCATGCCATATCTCAATGCATCACACTCCACAACAAAAGTTTTTAAAAAATTAGGGATAGCCAAAACTGGAGTTGTGCACATAGCCATTTTCAACTATTCAAATGCCTTGGTAGTTGAATCAATCCACTGAAAAGAGTCTTTCATCAACAAAGAGGTGAATGGGGTTGCAATGCTACCATAATTTTTGACAAATCTACGATAGTAACCAATTAGTCCCAATAATCCTCAAAGGTTCTTGAGGGTCTTGGGAACTTGTCACTTCATCATCGCTTGGATTTTTTTAGGATCAACTTTCACTCCTCTATGTAAAACAATATGACCCAAGTAATCCATCTCTTGGACACCAAAAAAACATTTAGAAGTGTTAGCACTATAGATTGCACTCTAACTGAAAGGAGTGTTCAGGGCCTACTTCCAAACTTGGACTAACATGAGAATGATCTAAGGTTGTGGGTTGCCTATATCTAGACCAAACCTCTAGGAGTTTTAACGAGGCTAGCTCCTCTGATGCATCATTTTTGGACCTTCGCTTCTAAAACTTAATACTGATTGGGATAAAAAGAAGCAAGAGATTTGCATAAAGGAAAACTCATTCTAAATTGTAGTGATACACCAAGAATTTAACAGACCCACTCTTAGGCTTGAACTCTTTAACACACTAATGAAATATGGAAATAATGCAATGTTCACTATGCTTTCTCTGCAACAATATTTTGTATAGAGGCTTCTTTGATAGACTCAGATTAGGGAGCAGTGAAAATAAGGTTTGCCTAAAGACACTTAAGTTCAGCTATCCACTATATCCTCGAGAGATCAATGCTAAGACACACTTTCCAACTTACAAAGAAGATTTCTAGCACCTAGGTTGAGTTTGGACATACAAAAGGAAGATAACAATTGCATATTAAACAAACACAGAACACTAAATACAGATTAGCAAAATGACTGTAGAATACTCTATTCATTACTCAAAAAAATGTTGAATACAATTCTATCAAAATCTAGTCATACCAGCCTAAGGGATCCAAAATAATAGCTCGAAGGCTATATTTATAGCAGAAGGGAAGTAAGAGAGGGAGTTTTGGCGCTCAAAAGGGAATCAAATGAATTCAAATCCATTTGAAAAGTTGTTACAATTACCTCTGCAAATATGCTCAACACCATCAAAACTTGTCTGGATCCCTTCACTTGCAATGTTGAGCCTGCTTCAAAACCACCTGATCCATTCATCAACTGTTGGGACCCTACTCAATTGTTTAAACCAGACAAAAGTTTGGTATGTGGACCAAAATGGCCGACAAAAAAGTTAAATCTAGTCATACCAACCTAAGGGATCCAAAATAATAGCTCGAAGGCTATATTTATAGCAAAAGGGAACTAAGAGAGAGGGAGTTTTGGTGCTCAAAAGGGAATCAAATGAATTCAAATTCATTTGAAAAGTTGTTACAATTACCTCTGCAAATATGCTCAACACCATCAAAACCTATCTGGATCCCTTCACTTGCAATGTTGACCCTGCTTCAAAACCCCCTAATCCATTCATCAACTGTTGGGACCCTGCTCAACTGTTTAAACCAGATAAAAGTTTGGTATGTGGGCCAAAATGGCCAACAAAAAATTTTGGCATAAAGTTGATGTTGTTCTTGAACTGAAAGTAAATGTTTAACATGCTTCAAATAGTCTTCCCAATTTTTATTGTAGATAAGGATATCATCAAAAAACACTAATACAATTTTTCTCAAAAATGACCTAAAAATAGTATTCATCAAACTCTGAAATGTAGATCATGCATTTGTGAGGCCAAAAGACGTGACCATAGATTCATAATGGCCTTCATGAGTTTTGAAAGTTGTTTTAGGTATGTCCTCATCGTAGATGTGAATTTGATGTACACCGAACGAATGTCTAACTTGGTAAAATAAATAGCACCATGTAATTCATCTAGCAAATCATCAATTACTAGAATAAGAACTTATCTTTGATGGTGTACTTTTTGAGTTCTCTATAGTCTAGACACATCCTCCATATGTCATCTTTCTACACAATGACCACCAAGGAGGAATATTCACTTTGACTATGTCGGATGATTCCTGACTCCAACATCTCATGTACCATATTTTCAATTTAACACTTCTGGGCATAGAGAACATGTAAGGTATGACGTTGGGTGGTGTACTTCTTGAAATGATCCTGATGATATCATCATGTGCACAACTTGGAGGAAGTCCTTTTGGCATGTCACCAAAAACAATATAATGGTCATCCAACACCCTTTGCAAATCAAGATGTGTAGACTCCTTGGTTGGTTGAACCTCTATGAAAAATAAGTGTCACAAATCTATATGCACCTTTTCAGAGAATCTTCGTCATTTAATGGAAACTAACCAATTGTGAAGATTTAACCTGTAATCCACTTAGTTCAAAGGTCATGCCCTCTGAATGGAACCTCATGAATAGTTCCTAGAAATTCATCTCAATGTGTCCAAAGTGGTGAGCCACTACACTTTCAAAACAATGTCAGCTCCTCCCATGGGAATAGCAAACATATAAGAATCTAGCAAGTATTCTCCTATAGCAAGCTTAATGCTATGGCATTTTCCAAAACAATTGACTATACCACCATATGCAATCCTGACTTGAAATTTTAGAGTTAGGTAAATATAATTGTTCAAATGAGTAGCCAACTTACTGTTGATGAAGTTATGTGTACTCCGAAAGTCAATTAACACTATCACATTTTGTTTCTTCAGAAAACCCACCATCTTAAGAGTTTGAGGAATATTAATACCTGAAAGTGCATGACAAGAAATAGTAGGTTGAGAATCTTCATATTCATCCTCAAATTATTCCAAAACTGCCCTTGAAGCCTCATCATCTTCTTATTCCTCGTCAGTGCCTTAAATGTAAAACTTATTTTTGGCATATTGATGCCCTTTGCTCCATTTGCTATCGCATCTAAAACACAAACCTTTTGCACGTTTTTCTTCAACTTGTTGATGTGTCAATCTGGTAGGTTGTGGAAATGATGGTGTTGAGAACGTGCATGCACTCACATTAGTGAAAGATCTTCATTTGATCAACTCTTTTTACTCAGCCAGATGTGCCCTTGGTATGCCTTTAGATACATTACTAGGATGAAACATAGAAACCTTCAATTGGATGTTATCTTTGAGGCCACCTAAAAATAGGTCAGTCATATTTTCTTCAGTAATGTCTACCACATGTAAGGAGAGATTTTGAATTTGATGAATGTAATCCTTTACCATCCCAGTTTGGCGCAACTTGGCTAGTTGGCTGAAGTAGTTTTCTAAGACATTGTTTCCATAGTGGAGCTGCAACTCTTTAGAAAATACAGACCAGGGAACCAAGAGACCCTTCTTTTTCTTTTGAGCACACAACCAACAATACCAAATAAATTGCTCAGGGTCCAGATACAGAGAGACCATAACCAACTTTTATGCACAGAGAGTCTAATGTAGATCAAATAAATTTTCAATTTGAGTAATCCATGTGAGTGGATCATTACCATCAAACTTACATAGGCCCACCTTTGGTAACAATAATGTACCATGGTTGGCATTGTAATTGTTTGGAAGAGACGAGCCAAACTGAAGTGGTGAAGGGTTATTTTGCAATTGTTGAGTTGAAAAGTTGGTCAATTGCCCAGTGATTTATTTTTTTATTAAGGGTAAAAGACGAGATTTTTTTTTGGACTAGGGACCCATACCCTAAACAAGAAACAAGCAGCTAAGGCCAAACAAGCCAAGATTTATAATAATAACAGTTGCACTGAAATAGTTACAACAAAGCATAGCTAAACAGTTGAATCACAATAGCAAAATAGCTAAAAAACAACGGCTAACCAATCAAACCAATTACATGGCGTTGATCCTCCTTAAGGACTAAAATATACCTAGGGGCTTTGACCCAGGCCCCAAAAACCAGATGGACCAACCAAGTATATTGCTCAGACATCAGAGTGGAATCCTCAATCATCCACAAATGTCTAAACGTGGAATCCTCTAACATCCACCAAGGCTTGTAGTGGGATCCTCTAATAACCACCCAAACCTAGAAAGAAATGGGGTGGATTCCTCTAACCTCCACCCAAGTAAAACAGGTTTTGGCATAAATTCCTCTAGTCTCCATGAACAAAACCATCACAAAACTGGAGCCCCCATTCGACAGGTCCCTCCTCATCTTGTTAATGCAAACCCTGAAAGATTGAGCCTTGTTAATCTGTCGCAAACACAGGGTTTTAATCAAGACTAAATTAGATCCCTCAACCAGTTTCCATATCTTAAGATCATAGTGCTTTTAAAAAAATTTAGAGCTGGATCCCCCAACCAGCAACAGAAAATCAAATTGAAGCAAGGTAAAATCAATCAAAGCCTAGCAAATCCATTCTGCCCATATGAAGACTATGCAGGACGAAATGAAACAGGAGTAGGTTCCTCTATCCTCCACAAACTCATCCAAAAGACTCAAACCAGCGCTGTCCCATAATAGAACACCTTTATGAATCTCCAAAGCCCTGGGCTTGGCAAGACCCATTCTCCATCTTTCCACTAAAGAATACAACTTTTGGGCTTTCCCTTTGACATGGGTCGGCACTAGCTGATTTGAGCCTCCTAAAAATGTGAGTCTGCGTTGAACATGGGCCTCAATCAGGACCCAAACACAAGGATTCAGGGCCACCACTACGTTCCATCACATTTGAATGCTCGTTCCAAGTTAGAAATATGTAGATCTGAACCCTTCTCCATAGCAGGTGTGGCAATAAACACATCTCCTAGTTTATCCTTCTTTGACCTGAGAGATCAACCCAGTTATGAGCAAGGATTACCCTTCAGCTAGTCGAAACCAACCCAATTCGAAACTGACCCTCAAGGCCTGAAAAATAATAAATCTATGAAGCTAAAGCTGAACGAGATATGGTATCAGAGTTATCTTTCAAAGTCAAGGACCAAAAAAAGAGGTTTAGTCCATTCAAATCAAAAAAGTCCTTTATGCTAATAATACTCTCAGCAAAAAGAGTCCAATCATTAATCCATGTAACCATATTGATTTCCTCTATTTGAAACCTGTAAAAGAAGATCCACAGTCTCACGGATCTGACTTGAGCAACTACTCTTGCCACCACACCCAAAAAGCCCTCCTCAGTTTCATCACCATCCTCCTTGTCCTCATCCTCTCCTTCCCCTTCGCCTTGGTTCAAAACTCCTCCCCCACTCCTTTTCCCACTCGCCATTGCCAAGTGATTTGTTACAATTGATCCCAAAAGCTATTCAGGTCCCCTCTCAGCTCTGTGAGATCCCCTTTAACCGCATCAAGATCATCTTTTTGCACCATGCCCTGCAACTCTAACTTAAGTTGTTGAACTGTCTCTGAAATACTCGGATCAAAAGTTTCTGACTCCATATCGTCTTTGTGAGGAGTTTTAGGCATTTCTTGCCCTTTCCCACGACCACGAGTGTTAGGCCCTATCATGCACAAACCCTAAGAGGGTCGTATACCCTTGCGATCGCTTCGCCAAGACGAATCCAACGATTGTTAATGTGCACGAGAGTGAAAATTTTTGACCCAAAAAAATGTACTGGTAGAATATATTGTTATAATCATCTCACAGAAACAAATCCAACGACTACTGATTTGCACAAGGTAAAAAAAAATCCAGACTTTATTTTTATTTTATTTTTTTAATTGAAAAATATTTTTTCTTTTTTGTAAAAAAATCTCACGAATAAAACCGTAGTGACGAAAAAAATCAATTTCTTCTAAACCCAAAAAAAACTGTCACAAAAATTTGTCCAAATCAAAGTTTTGATATCACTTGCAATGAAATTTCTTAGATGATTCGTAAAAATAGAATTATATATCATAGAATTAAGAGCAGAATAAACAGATCCACAACAACAATTGACAAAAGAATAGAATACTGAAATATTATGACTAAGCCACTTCAAGGGGACAACCTCCACAACAATGCAATAAGAACAAAATTCGCAATATGATGATAAAAGACTAACCATTATCTCCTATATATACTCTACTTAACCAAGGTTATTCCATACGCCGACCATACTAAGAACATAGAGAAATGCAACAAGATAATATGAAGGTGTGTAAGCCACAAATCAGCAACATATATCCCTAGATACACTATAGGTTAAGGGCATAGCAAGATACTTCACAAAGATTGACTTGGAAAGTGGATATCACTAGATTTGCATAAGGGAAGGTGCTGAGTGAAAGACAACTTTCAAAATGCATGAGGGATTATACAAATGGTTAGTCATGTCATTTGGACTAAGTAATGCACCTAGTACATTCATGAGATTGATGAATAAAGTGTTGAAACTGTTTTTTAGTGAGTTTGTCATTGTGTATAAGTTGCTCATAGATTTGAATAAATGCAATTTTATGCAGAAAAAATTGGTGTACTTAGGATTTGTGATTTTTCAATAATGTTTGAAGATGGATCCAAAAAGGTGTAAGCTTTACTAGATTGGCCATCACCACATAGTACATTTGAGGCACATAGTTTTCATGGATTGGCAAATTTTTACAGGGAGTTCATTAGAAATTTCAATGGGACCTACACAACGATACTAATGTGATGTGCAAAGTTAAAAGAGAGTTTGTGTGGACGGGGGAAGAAAAATATGGTTTCCAACATTTGAAGAAGGGAATAACTAAGTTGCTAGTATTGACATTGCTAGATTACGGTAAAGTATTTCAGATAGATTGTGATGCGAGTGTTGCAACAATAGACACAATGATGAGTCAAAAAGAAGACCTAACACATATTTCAGTGAGAAATTAAATGATGTGAAACGTAAATATTCAGTGTATAATCAAATATATATGTAATTATGCAAACATTCAAGAAATAGGAACATTATTTGTTGCTCAAAAAGTTTGTATTGTATATAGACCATCAAGCACTACAATTCATTAATAATCAAGATAAGTTGAATTAAAGACTATGAAGTGAGTTGAATTTCTCCAAAGCTATTATTTTTTGTTGAAGCATAGAAATGGAAAGTCAAAGTTGCAAATACAATGGGTAGACAAGTTCTTTTGTTCAATGAATTAAGAGTGATAGTCATAAGATTTGATCTTTTGAAAGGACGTATAAAGAAGATGAAGATTTCATAGATGCTTGGAAAGCATGTGTAAAACCAATGAGTGGCAATAGAACATCATGGTTAGATTATTTTATTTAAGACGAATTGATGTTCAGATGAACACAACTGTGCATGATCAGAGGTTCAAAGCAAGAAAAATTGATCAAGGAAAAGCATAGTGGAGATTTAACAGGGCATTTTGGTTATGACAAAATATTATCACAAATAACGGAGAACTATTTTTTGTCATGAATAAGTATGGATGTGCACAAGTATGTTCAAGAGTGTAGTGTAGAGTTCATCAACTAACAAAAAACGAAAAATCAAAATACACGGTCGTATCAACCAATGCGTATTCTAAGGAGACCTTGGCATAATATAAGTTTAGATTTGGTTTTAAGCTTAGAAAGAACATAAAGAAAATGATTCAATATTTGTGGTAGTTGACAATATTTTTAATATAGCATATAGTGTTCCTCATAGGAAAACTAGTGATGTCACAAACATTGGTAACTTGTTTTGTAAGGAGATTGTAATGCTACATAATTTTCTCCACAACATAGTATCAAACAAAGATGTAAAAATCGTTAGACATTTCTAGAGGACCTTGTGGAAGAAGTTGAATACTAAGTTACATTTCAGTTTAGCATACCATGTTCACACATATGGAAAGACAAAGATAGTCAATAGAAGTTTGGGTAATATGTTGAAATGTTTAGTTGAAGGTAAGCTAGGAAAATGGAATATCAAGAGTGTAGTGTAGAGTTCATCAACTAACAAAAATGAAAAATCAAAATACACAGTTGTATCAACCAATGTGTATTCTAAGGAGACCATGGCATAATATAAGTATAGATTTTGTTTTAAGCTTACAAAGAACATAAAGAAAATGATTCAATATTTGTGGTAGTTGACAATATTTTTAATATAGCATATATTGTTCCTCATAGGAAAACTAGTGATGTCACAAACATTGCTAACTTGTTTTGTAGGGAGATTGTAATGCTACATAATTTTCTCCACAACATGGTATCAAACAAAGATGTAAAAATTGTTAGACATTTCTAGAGGACCTTGTGGAAGAAGTTGAATACTAAGTTACATTTCAGTTTAGCATACCATGCTCACACATATGGAAAGACAAAGATAATCAATAGAAGTTTGGGTAATATGTTGAAATGTTTAGTTGAAAGTAAGCTAGGAAAATGGAATAATATTTTGATGCACAATGAATTGGAAATAAAAATTTAGGGAATAGGAGTATAAGGAAGACATAGTCTCAGATTATTTATGAGTCGAACCCAAGAGAAGTTGTAGAGTTATGCAACGTCATAAGTGTAAACACTTCGTTTTCGCCACTTCCCTGTCTAAATTTCAATCGGGATGATTTTTCACAATCACACGTAAATTTAATCGAAAATCGTCAATTGATCCAATTTAACTGTACAATTACCAATTTAATCTAAAATTGGCGAAGACATATTCCTAATTGGGGCAATGCACCGTAACATCACAATAATTTTATCAAGTGCACCCCAAATAAACTTGACCCCTTAAAGTGTTATTATGGGACAATTAAATGAACATTTAATTGAACAAATGAACATTGCAAATACAACATTCTTCTAAAATGGTTAATTAGTCAACTTACACATTCTAATACAAAATTCTATAACTTTTTGAAAACTTCTATTTCCTATAAACAAAAATCTTTTTATAGTCTCATCTTGTAATATCACATCGAAAAGTTAATGGGAAATGGGAAAAGAGAGGAGTCCAAGCAAGCTCTTACCCTCTCTTACACCTTCCACACTCCTCCTTACACACTCTTACACACTCCAAAAGAGATCATGATTGCACTTTCGTTCTAAATCTCTCCCACACTCTAATTTTTTTTAAGTGGACCCTCTTACATTTCCAACCTCCAACATTGATGAGAGTGAGGACTCAATCTAAGCCATCAATTTAAAGATCAAGATAAATGGTTATCATTTATTCAACAAGTCTATAAATTAAAGGTCACCCCTCTGTTATAGACAAGCTTCTAGGACTTAAACTTACTCTACGAAAATGTATAAGGAGCTTCACCATTCTCATGCCAATTTCCAAACCAAATCAAGTGTAGACACATGCGGATTTGCCGCCACCAAAGACCTCTAGTTCTACAAGTTGAGCACGCACTGACAAGCAAAGGAAATCTTTCAAGGAATGTATAAATGTGTTTTGTCTTCTATTTGATTCATCATTTATTTAGTCTTGTTCAAACCTAGTGGATAGACTTAAAATTTTATGGTCTTTCAATTGTTTTATGTGTATTCATTAATGAGGATCTAACCTCATTTGGATTCCTAATCTACAATAAATGAGCAAAAAAAAATGTTGAAGCAGATGATTTTGCAAAGCATATTCGAGAAGTGCATAAGCAAGTGCACAAACATTTAGACAAAAGTAGTGTGCAATACAAACAGTGCACAAATGTGAAGAGAAGACAAATGGAATATCAAGTTGGAGACTTGGTCTTAGCACACTTAAGGGAAGAGATATTCCAAAATGCACTTACGACGAGTTGAAATGGAAAAAAATTGGGCCATATAAAGTGTTGCGAAAGTTTGCAAATAATGCATATGATATAGAGTTTCCTGAAGGGATTGACATATAACCTAATTTAAATATGACTAAGTTGTATCCATGTTATGAAAAACAAAGTAATGAAAGCACAAACACATATTTTGAGAAAATGGATTGGATAGTGTAGATGCGCAAAAAAAATGAAGTAGAACAAGGGATCGACATGTGAATTGAAAAGACTGCACAAAAAAGAATATACAAAATATATAGTGAAGTGGAAAGGCCAAGGAATTGAATATGTGACATGGATAAGCATATCAAAAAATGCAAAACAAGGAATACCATTAGCAAAACTCTTAGAAGGCCCATAAGTAGGAGCTTGTTATTCTTTTGTTACCCAAGGTGTATGATGCATGAGCATCCAAAGTTCACATGCAATCTTGCATCAAATGAAAAAAATGTCTTTGTTTGGAAGTTTGCACTAATCCTAAGTTGTGCACAAACTTCATTATGTTGTTTTGCATCACCTTTGAATGCATGCTTGCTTTGTGTAGTTTTGCGCAACATGCAGACACGCATATGTTTATTGTTTGCAGTGCTTCATGTGTTTGTTGTTGTGCACAGTTGTAGTTGTTTGTCTGAATAAGTTTGTGAGGCTTTGTGGAACAAGCGATAGTTGTTTATAGTCTTGTAGAGATATGTGCAACAATCTTAGAATTCTGTAACATCTTATTGAACATCAAGAGCATTCATTTGGTTGATAGCTTAGGTTGGTTTTTTATGCAAAGTCAACAAGGTTGGTGAAACTTCTTGGAGTTGGTTCTTCACCGCACAAATATTGTAATGATTTGTGAGTCATTTCGAGAGCTGGTTGTAATGTACAAAAGGTTCTTGGCAAACATGAAGATCGTGATGCAAAGGTTTTTCAACACATTTGTTCGTTGTGCAACTTATCCTTACAACGTTGTGGCTTTCATGTGACTTGTCTCGTGCGCAGCTTGGTTGGGCACATATATGCTCTTGTGACATGTTATGAGGAGTTGGTGCATTTAATTCCTTGGATCATAAAAAGTTGATTAGGATTCATTTAATATTTCATGTGATGTAATATGTCATGATGCATTAATCTATAACGTACTAAGGTGCCTTCAAATTGTATTAGATATTTAATGTTTGTGGTGCATTATGGCGTGTCACCATGTTTAATGATATTAGTGGGATGATGCGCACTAAATGTAAGTAGGTAGGTCTAGCACTTTTATAAGCATTCCCCTACAGTTGTGGAAAGTATGGCGGATTGAGATATAGATGATTAGAGCTTAATTAATCTAAATGACTAATCTGAGAGAAAGCAAAACTTGCAAAGATCGAGCTGGTAAGCAAAAATCTGCAAATCCATTGTAGTAACACATCTCCTTTGAGATAGCAAAGTATTGTGTTGTTGTATGTGTCTATTGTAATTACTCTATTGAAATCTAATAAAGATTTGAGTTATAATGATGCATTTTATTGCATATTTCATTGTATATTCCGAGGGTTGCATGTTATAGGGCATCTCTTAATTGAGACTCTTAACTACAACTTTGTCATAAAGACTTGGTAAACCTTACAAATGCAACTCTTATTCATGAAATCTTCAAGACCTTTACACTAATTTGTCTCCCTTGGTGTAAGCTCATCTTAGCCCTAACTTCTCTTCTTCAAAAGGTGGATTTGTGTGCCCAATCAAGAGTGGATGGTTCGTCTATGTTGAGAAAAGACAAAACAGAACCTTATAAACACATGGGAAATCCTTGAGACTTATAAATATGGATCAAATCCCTAAAAATTATAAATACAAATCAAATCCCTAAAAGTCAAACTCAACTTTAATTCACAGCATTGATCCAAGCAATGACATAAAAAGAGTTCCATAGAAAACATTACGTCATCAGCCCAACTGAAGACGTCAACCAAAACAAGGGATACTATAGGATGTCGTCGATCGCTATGCATAGGCAATGGAGAAAAAGAGGTTAGAGGAAGGGTACGAAAACCAAAATGGACAAAGAAGCTAATGTGATGGTGATCTAAAGGTGGTAGTAAAGAGGATAGTCCGTGGCATGTCTCTCACAAAGTGTTGCAAGCCAACCCACCCCAATCCCGGTGTATGCAAAAATGTACGCTAAGGAAGATTAATATGCTGACACTCTGAGCCAAAAATGTCAAGAAAGTGAAAATAATGTGTACACAATAAATATATTACAAATTTGAGAAACAAACAATTGTATATTTTAACAATTGTATTTTTTCATTTAAATAGTTGTTACTTAACAAAAGTTCTTATGCAAAAACATTCAAGGAAAAAGGTAACTAGAAGTAATTGTACAATTTGATATTTATTAAGGTTTCCCAACTATATTTACATAAATGAATATGGGCAAACCATAAGAACTCTCGGAAAACTCTCTTGTGCAAAACATGAGCTACCTCACTCATCTTCAGGGAAACAAGGTTCAAACAGTAAAATAATACCAGAGAACAAAGAAATCTCCATCATGTTGCCCACACCTACAACAACACTTCCAAAATTGTAACTCCCATGCACAATAAGATAGTGATCACATTTCGTATTTCAGTTACCTTGCCTCACATTCCAGTGTATCCCATGATAGTGTAAATTTGGCCACCTTTTAGAAGCTTGATTTCAAATTTTTTTAATTAGACAATCACAAAAGCAACAAAAATCCTTGCCATTAATGGTTCATACCTAGAATTTATGGATAAATGCCTCTTAAATTTTCTGTAAGCTCACTTTCAAAGAAGTGTGAAAGAAATACTATACACTTAATTGCGAAACTACATTTATGACAGCAAAAGAAATTGCTACCTCAAGGCCGGAGGCCTAAACTGCTTCCATTTAATATCCAACATTCTCACCCGTCAAAAACTAATAAATATATGAGCAAACACCATGTGGAAAAATGCTTTACAGCAACAGCACAAATTGATGTATACGACATTAGCATATAGCATAAGGTAAACTGAAAAGCATATGCAAGCAGCCTACCAACAGTATCTGGTGCCCTTCAAATTGTGTGAATTTACAGGATTTTAACACTCTTTAAAACACACAAAACAATCACTGATAATTTTATCAATTGTATTATATCTACAGTGGAACCAGAAATATAGCTAGAAGAAATTACATATTAACTTTCAAGAAAGAGCCTATAGTCACAAAGAATAAATGTTTAGGCCATCCAGTTGAATCAACTATCAGCAATTGCCAATATCTGACCTGCCATTTTGTACCACAAACCTCATCTAGACTTTGTTTCACTGCCCTTGCTCCGGAAATTTGAAAGTGAAAAGAATGAACGTGACGCTGTAGGATAACAATATGAAATAATTAAATACTTCAACATTTGCCAGCATTCAGGAAGTATATACAAAATGTAACACACAGCATACTGCCCTTTTATATAGGCAAAGGTCCATTTTACCTTTATGTGTATAGATGGTAGAACTATTATCATCCTGAGAAATAAGGTTTCCAAGAGAATGTGCTGCAGAATTCAAATTCCAAAAACAAGTAAGGCTTGTTAGATTAGCAATAACAGAGATAAAATATATCTGAAATAACTTTGGGATAAACTATTGGAGAAAATCTTAACAAATGAGGGAGCCATGTCATCTAGATTTTCATTATTGAAGCATATAGGGTGCTTCCAAATCCCACAAGCAATCAGTCTACCTTGGCTAGAAATGCCATTATCTGATGTTGCCCCAATTGTTATCCCTGATAGCTGACTCGTTTTGTTCGCAGAATCCATAGTTGCTTCAAGTCTGCCAACTTGATCTTCAGAAGTTCTGCCTCCCATTTCTCTCAACCGATCTGCATCTGCATAACTGACAGATGTTGTGCTATTATGACCTTTCCTACCAAACTTCAGGAGTCTTTTGAATCCTTTAGCATTCTCCTTAGGCTTTTGACGGGAATTAGAAGTATCCAACTTTCCACTATTAGCTGCTGGTGAGACGGAACGTGGAAGTCGAGGCATATTCTGTGGCAATGGACTTGAATTTGGAAAATCTGAAGTGACAGCAAGAGGACTATTATTTTCAGAAACAGAGGCCCTAGGGATAAAGATTCCAAGAGGTCCAGAAGTTGTTTCAGGGACTAAAGGAGCATCATATGCACTAAATTTATTGCAAGATATATCCTCAAAGGGTGTCATGCGTGCTAATGGTGCTTGATATGATTCATAATTATTAATGCTTTGGATTATTGAAGATGAAACTTGCAATACATTTCTTTCTTCCTCTCTTACATCAGACTGTGCAGACTGAGGAGTGCTGTGCATACTAAATGAACTAGAAGGAACGGATTCGCTTTGACAGACCTTTTCAGTCTCATTTTCTTCAACCAAAGTTACTGGTGCTCTAATGAAAACTGCTTCAGACTGCATAGCATGGCAAGACTCTGAAAGTGACTCAAATTGACCTTGATTAGAAATATCCCCAGCATTAGTCGAAGATGGAACACGCATAGGAACACACTGTGGACCAACCCATATTTTCATTTCTGATTTGTTGTCTGAAATGGAACCATTTTCGTGGTCTTTTAATTCAACTAAAACTTCTGCTCTAACAGTGAGACTGCCTGGCTCACCAGATTTTGGAATTTTCTCAGCTTGTAATACAACATCACAATTACGTTTCATTGAAACATCAGATTCTGAATTTCCCTTGGACTTCATGATTTCAACATCAGCAGCCAAGATACTGCCTTTTCCTTTCTGAATAGCATGCATGCTGGCGTGCTTTGTGAACTTCTGCAAACTAGCATCCATATCCGAGGAACCCTTCAATGACTTATCCTTCAATGCGCTTCCTGTAACAATACTTTTCCTTGTTGCAATAAAATGGTGGTTTTTAGGATCCAGGTCTGATGCACGTGCAGTTGAGTTTGATGTTGTACAGTTAGATTTTATTTTACAGCCTTCTTTTCCACTCTTAGCGGAAACAATTTGATCACTGCTTTTCTTAGTAGCAGATAATCTTCTACTAGCTTGAAATGTGAATTCCTGTTCCTTCTTCAACTCAGACAAGGATGGCACAGATCTACTAAGATTAGTTCCAGCTGGTTTCGTGCGACTTGGTAGGTTTTTTTTGTGTGACCTCAAATCATTTGTTACTTCACTGGAGGATCTTGAAAAGGACTTGCAACCAGACGGACTAGGGAAAGAACCCCCAGGACTCAGGTTTCTGGATGTTCGACCTGTCTGTGAGCTAGGAGATAATAATGTACTTGCATGACTAGTCTTAAGTTGTTGTGGTTTCACAGTCTGTGAAGTTGATGAAGACGAAGTTGGGCTGGAACTTCGTCTTGCTGCAATTCTTTTTTGTCTTTGTATCTTTAATTGTTGGAGACGATTTCTTTCTTCCTCTTCCTGCAAATCACATATCACCCAACAAATCAGAATTTTAATATAAGCTCCATTGCTCATAAATGTATGATAAGGCAGAAACCAAAAAAATCAATCAAATTTCATAAAAACCGCTTTAATCTATGGTCAATGTTATTGTCTCTGAAGTGGTCAAAAGATAAAATGTGGCTAAAGAAACAGGAAGAATACCATCTCCTTCTTGGTTTTCTGTAAGTTAGCTTTAAAGGCCCGTAATTTTTCTGCACGCATTTGTGCTTCAGCTAATGGACTTGTTTTTCCTGGTCTTTGGTTCCTGGCAGCCATTTCTGCTTTCCTTGTGTCCAAGGCCTCTTGCATGGCTTTCAGTCGCAGATTCCTTTCTGATTTCTTTGTTTTTGGATGTTCCTTCAATTTAAAATTTGCCTCGTCTTTAGGAGATTTGATCTCATCTAGAGTGCCATTAAGGCCAGCATCGTGATGTACCTTATAAGCCACATTAGCCTGCATCTCATAGTCCATAGCTGGATCCCACAGTACACCTAAGGCCTCCCTTTCAGATACGCGCTCTGGCATAATGTATAACTCATCTCGTTCATAGGCATCTGTAATTTCATATTGACTATTTCGCATACCATTAGAAGAATTATCTGCCTTTTTTGCCAATGGAAGCTCGGAGTCAATGTTCATAACTGTCCTCCACTCATTACCAGCTTGATACTGTAACACAGATCTAGTAGAAACCATGAGACAATCATCCCCTACACCTTGCCCATAACTCTTGTCTGCACAGAGATTATCACTCCACTGATTGGTTGTATGCTCAACCTCTCCACCAGCAAATGGATCTGAGACTGCACCATGTGAAATTGTCTGCCCTACTTCTCTAGAAATGATGAAATCATCATAAGTTGCTGATTTTTTGTGAATAGATCCCTCACTCTCCCCAATTCCCCTACCATCAAATAAAGCATCCTCTCCAACCCGTTCAGGTAAAACTAATGAATCTTTTGCCATTCCTTGTTCTTTCTTTTTGAAATCCAACTCTCGCTCAAGAGGAAATGCATTGTTTGCTTCCCCGCCTTTTGAATCTAGATTGCCTCTGTCAACCAAAATCAAGTCTTCCATATTTACAGCAATTTGCTTGCCACCTTGGTCTACTTTATCAACCCTGTCAGGTTTCTTTAGAAATGGTTCATCATCTCGCAAAAGATATTTCTGGAAGACACTCCAACCCTCATTGTCATCATCTCTTTGATCAGCTTCTGTACCGGGATCATTTCTTGTATTATTGCCTTTATTATCCCTGGAATTCCAACTATCTGAAGAATGTCTACGGCCAACCTTTTTCATCAAAGATTCTGCAGATTCCTTGCGCTTCTTCTCAAAAATATCAATCACATCATGAACACATAACTGAGCATCTTCAGCTTGCTGCTTAAGGTCATCTTCAACATCACTATTTATCTCTGAGTTGGAACTTTCTGAAATGTCCTCTTTAACTGTTTGATCACTTCTTTTTGATGTAATATAATTGATATTGCGAATAACCACCATGCCAGAGCGCTTGCTTCCAGCCCGCCCAATCTGTATCTTCCTGTGTGGAGAAGAGGATCTTCTGTGTGGGGATTTGGACCTTCCCTGCAGATGTCTATGTGATTCTGGACCCCGCATATATTCTCCCTCTGGTTCAGAGTCAGTATCATGGACTGCAAGGTCCAATGACCTTGAAAGACATTTTGGACTTCCTGTTTCTGAAGTCTCTGGTTTTATATTGCTGTCCCTTTCTTTCAATGCATCATGTTTCATATCCGAAGATATATTAGTTATGGCAGGTGAGACTGTCCTTTGAGCTGTCCCAAATGTGAGATCTTCAGCATATTGAGGCCAGAGGGGCAGTAAATGTTGAGGCAGCATAACCAACCCTCGATGATCATCTGCTTGAGGATATATACCCTGATAAAAGGGAAGCGTTGGAGGATAACCCTGATGGTAAGGTGTACCTTGTATAGGAAACCCAGGAAGCCCTTGCATTGTAGGTCCAGGTCTAACACCATGAGATTGAAAATTCTGCATATGTTGAGAAGTCTGTCCTGGCCATATAGGCAACATTGGCTGTTGGAAATGACCTCGAGCATGATCATTACTTCCAGCCAGTGCTGGAGATACCTGACCTTCCGGAGATAACCTGTTCTCTGGGGATCAAAACAGCAGTGCACTTTGATGTCAGAAAATACTCTCGCAGCTAGCTATCTATCACCTTTGCAAACAATGAACATGTACATAACCTCAAGCATGAACCCTAACAAAAAGAAATATAGAATACTATACCTCTGTTATGATTCAAGCCAGCATGCTCCCCACTGGCATCTGATAAACCTTCAGCCACATTTGACTTTCCATTGATGGTCATATCTTCATGAGCAGAAACTTTTGAATCACCGACTTCACTTGGAACATCAGACCATCCATCAGGGAAGTCCTTTGGTTTTAGACGCTGAACAACAGAGTCACTAGTCAATGTAATCCCAGAAGCATTTGTAAGAGCCATCTCTGATCGAGTTGAAGAAGCCTCCATAGTTTCTAATTCCATTTCTTCCAACCAAAGCCCAGCTTCTTGCTTTTTCTTCCATAAGTCCATAAACTTTATGCAGGCCTCTCTGTTGCAAAATCAATCAGCCATGCTCCTTACCTCCATATTCCCCAAGTGAATGCAAAGAATTTTACTAATCTAATATCATGAAAATTCCAAGAAGAACATAGATTTTAATATATGAGTTCTGGACACAGTTTATTGTGGTATATGTTTCTAATAGAATAAACAAATTGCATATATAGAGTTTTGTGTTTTCAATGATCTACTTCAAGATAACAATATTACATTCTCATAGAGGCTTAAGACTTAAATATTGTAAGTTTGTGGGTCAACTAGTGACATTTCAATACTCTTTGTTAACTACTATCATAATATCAGTCTAAAACTTATTACAAATATTACCTAAGGCGGAAAGCCCCAAAGCAATCTGCAAATGAAACTAAATCATGCATGTGCTCCATGTCAAAGCCAGCAGCTGCAGCTCGAGCAAAGGCCATTCCTTGTTCTTTTTGCAACACAATTTTCCGTGTTTCCAAGACCCTAAGCAAGCATGCTCTGAGACAAATGGGATGCATATGTTATACTAATAGGCCTTCAAAATACAAATATTACACCACTTTAAATATTACTGTGAACTGTGACAAACACGCTTAGAACAGGAATATTTGAGCAGGATGACTGGAGTGGTAATAGTTATCTGAGTATTGACAATTTGGATCAAAGGATAAGAAAGATACTTTGAATTTCCTCCGTGTGATGGCTCATTCCCATCAACCAAATGTCTTCTTGACTGAGAACATAATAGCAAACATGATGAGAAGCAACAAATGCATATTTTGAAAAAAGTTTATTGGCTCATTGCAAGATACATAGAAGTCTGAAATACAATTCCCATTACTATAGTGTTGATGTAGAGTCTCATCCACGTGTATAAGTGTTATCAGATAAATCCTGAACTTCAAAAGGCTTTATTTGACATACCTTGTAAGGAACAATAGCACTTTCTGAGTCTTCATCAAGAAAGGGTCTGCTTACTGCATGGAATCATGCAAAGCAATCAGTTGATCCAAAAATATTGTAGAAATGTAACCAAATACCAGTTAAGGTGATTATTTGTTGATAGAGTGACAGAAAACAACCAAAACCATGTATATGCAATATAGGGACAATTTTTATTGTCTAGCCTATAACAAAGACTCGTACAGCTAAATAGCAAAAAAATCAGCAATGTATTGAAAGAATCAACTATATGTTAGAAAAAGGGAAATGTGGGATTAGAAGCCCCCAAGGGCCCAAGCATATATAATCATATACCGCTCTGCACATTGCCTCTTCTAATTCAAGGGTTAATCTGATTGTGAGTATTAAGGTAATGCCGTTTGCATATTGTTTGTATTGAATACTTTGGGATGGATTCATTCTAAATGTTACAACTGATCATCCACAGTTATTGAAGGAAAATAAACCAAGGTAAAGAAATAATGTATTTTATGCCGAGCGTAAACAAGATAACAATGTAGTTTGAAGGGTATTACGGAAAACAAGCATTGAAATAACAAAAATAGGCAATACCTTCTTTCTGTTCAGAAGAAGTAGATTCAGCGGTCTGCTCTTCGGTCTAACAAAGCAAGCAAGGATCAAGTTAGTTAAACTTAATAATAATGATCAAATAGAAAATGCAGTAACTTATAAGTGCTCACCACCAAAACCTCGCTGCACTGAAAAGTAATGGCTTCTTCAATTTGTATTATTTCAGTCTCTATTGTATCAACCCTCTCAAGGACCTCTGGAGTACTCACAAACCGAACAAACCTGTGATTGAGTAGAAAACAATCAAATAATTGAGCGTCCGAAGAACTTGTTCGTATCGAACACAATCAAGGGGGAGATGTTAACCAAATTGTGGAACAATATTTTATCTTTCCTGCAACAAGGGTATTCCCAATGAAGAAAAGCATACCTCTCAATGGTGCCTTTTGTAAACCAAGAGACATGAGGTGGTGGTTCCAGTCTGATTGAATAGCCACCCTTAGCAATTTGTTCTTCAGCTGTCTTGAGGTGTATGAGAAATGGTTTAAGTAACCCAGATGCCACCTTCTCGCTCTCACCTTCACCTTCACCTGAAGAAATAACAAGTTCGCATCTAACAACCAAAAAAATATATATATATTATCATTAGTATTAGTATTGTATTGTAAGAAATTGCAACCGGGTAGGGTAGTCAGATCGAGAAATAAAAGAACCTGGTCCGAGTGGGAGTGAGCTGGAAAACAGCCGAATGAAGCCTGGTTTCGGCCCTCATCTCTGCGTCTCCCGATCCGCTTCCTCCTCCTTCCTCGCTCCTCCCTCAACACCAGGGGAAGGCGCATGCTCCGCTATACCTCCACGTGGCACACCTCCACCTCCACCTGTTATTACAAACGTTTGTTGCTCATCGTTGCCTTGTTTTTTAAGTAATTTACTTTTGAAACTCAGATTTGTTTTATAGATATGCGTTAGGTTTAAAAGGCAACGCGCGACGCGATTCGGTGACGAAACAAAATATCTTCCACTCACTATATCTATCAATCCATGCTCGTGTTTTTCATTTTCTTTCCCATAAACAAATAGTTGGTTTTATGTAAGCCCCTCTTTTAACTTTACTTTGATTAATGAACTTTAAAATATTTAAAATATTCAGATTGTATCATATGTTATAATAAAACATAAATCTGAATGTTATGGTAGAATATGATTGAATAATTATAATTTATTATTTATGTAGAAAGTATTAAGAGTATTTACATATTTAAATTGTTTTAAATTTGTGCATGTATAAGAGTATGTGTAGGGAACATGATGCCTCAAAATGAAATTGGAATCACTCAACGTCAAAGATTAATTATCAGGCCCTTTTTGATTGAGTCTATTTGAATATGGATGCCTATGTCAAACAAAGTCATTTGAACCCTAAGGAATTTGTCCAGAGGACCCTTACGCCACTGTTTGGCACAAGGTGTTGCCCCTGCGTGAAAATTATCTCCTTCTATTATATTAGTCGCTTGATATATATGCAAGTCCAAAATATTGTTTATTTCACTTCGAAACCCTGGTTCCACTTTTGACACTAGGTTAAAATATAAAAATGAGGAAAAGTGGTGGGTTGAGCTAATGAATGGCTAAACGTTGCCAATATATCCAATACTCCAAGGAGGGAAATCAAACCACATGTAGTTCTTCCCCTTGAATGAATGTTTATAATCATGATCCACTAATATGAATACATCATGCGTGTTAGGGTGTGGAGCTAAAAGCTTCACCAAGGAGCATAATAAAACAGGTTCGGGTCTACACAGACGCCGGCGTCGGTCAGGAGCGACCGACGTCGGTCAGTAGCAGTCGCAGAGGCGCCGACATCGGCAATAGGGTCGGCCGACGACGGTCACAGGGGAACAGGTAGGAACCGACGTCGGTTACCTGTGTGTCCAGAAAGCGATTTTCGAGGACAGCAGCGAGTGTTTGCATGATAAGTTTGAGTCGTGGACTCAAGCTTGCGTCTCTATTATTAGCAATATTATTTTTAGAGCCCTTGTTGAAGAGGCTCAACTGTTTGTTGTAAGAGCATGCTCAAGTTTCCTATTTCTATATGTAGGAAAGATCTTCTTAGCTTAGTGTAGTAAGAGAAGAGTGTAGAACTGTAATAGTAGAACATTGTGAATGTTTGAAGGACAGTACAGAGTTGCATCAATCCAGGTTGTTGGATTTGAGTGTACTTGAGAGAGAGCTCTTGAGGAATAGAGATCTAGTGAGAGATCTTGTGTGCATCTGAGAGAGGTGTGGAAGAACGAAGTTTCTTCAATTGTATTCCTATTGTAAAGAGTTTCAATACAAGTTTTCAGGGTGTTTTCTTGTATATCTTGTTCTGTGCTATTTATCATTTCAGTTACTTATCTATCTGATTTATTTCCGCGTTTATTGCTTTCACAAGTGTAATCTATTGTTGGTTTGATCCCCCAACAAGTGGTATCAGAGCTCAGGTTCACTAACAGGTGGTTCAGATCTGTGTAGTGTGTTTGGATTACAGGTTGCTCACAGGGGTTTCTGCAGGAATTTCTGTTTGAGTGGGAGAAGCAATGGCAGAAGAAAGTAAGTTGAGAATGGAAAAGTTTAATGGCAAGAACTACCAACATTGGAGAATGCAGATAGAGGACTATCTGTATCAGAAAGATCTCTACTTACCGTTAGGTGGGATAGCAAAGAAGCCCAAGGACATGGAGGATGAAGAATGGGAAGTTCTTGACAGAAAGGCTCTTGGGTCTATAAGACTGAGTCTGGCCTCCACTGTGATATCTAATTTGTCACAGGCAAAAACAACGGTAGAGTTGATGACTACGTTAGCAAATATGTATGAAAAACCCTCAGCTTCAAATAAGGTATATCTTATGAAGCAGTTATTTAATTTGCATATGAATGAAGGTGGATCTGTTTCTACTCATCTGAATGACTTCAATGGAATTGTTAATCAGTTAAGTTCTGTCAATATTGTATTTGAAGATGAAATAAAAGCTCTTTTGATATTATGTTCTTTGCCTGAAAGCTGGCATGGCTTAGTAATGGCAGTTTCTAATACTGCATCTGCATCAAATATTTTGAAAGTAGAGGATGTTGTTAGTGTTATCTTGAATGAGGAAATACGCAGGAAAAGCACAGAAGAGACATCTGGGAACGCTTTAAATTTTGAGAGCAGGGGAAGGCAAAAAGAAAAGAGCAAGAGGAGATCAAGATCTAAGTCTAAGGTGAGAGGAAGATCCAAATCCAGGAATGGCAGGAAGCCACAATGCTGGAATTGTGGAAAGATGGGGCACATAAGCAGAGATTGTTGGTCAAAGCCTAAGGAGGACAACCAGCACGAAGGAAAGGAAGAAGCCAAGGTTGCAGGTATTGCACAAGATGCTTTAATTTTCTCTTTGCATAATAACATAGAATCTTGGGTATTAGATTCTGGTGCATCTTTCCATGCTACCCCTAACAGAGAATATTTCAGTGACTATATCCATGGAGATTTTGGAATAGTGTACTTAGGGGATGATGAGCCTTGTAAGATTACTGGCAAAGGTAAAGTGCAGCTGAAGATGCAGAATGGCAACACATGGGTGTTGAGAGATGTGATGCATGTTCCTAGTTTGAAGAGAAATTTGATTTCTGCAGGTAAGCTAGGTGATGAGGGTTGTACAGTAACTCTCACAGCAGATTCTTGGAAGGTGACCAAGGGTGCACTAGTTATGGCCAGAGGTAAGAGAGAAGGTACTCTCTATTTGTGTAATTGTGTTACTAACAAATCTCTTTCAGTTTTATCTACTTCAGATGTGGATTGTAAATTGTGGCACTCAAGGCTTGGCCACATGAGTGAGAAGGGGATGTCAATTCTTAAGTCCAAAGGTATGCTTTCAGATTTGAAAAGTATGGATCTAGAATTTTGTGAGCATTGTGTATTTGGAAAACAGAAAAGGGTTAGTTTTCTCAAGACTGGGTCTACTAAGAAAAGGCAGAAGTTGCAGCTTGTTCACACAGACGTGTGGGGACCGGCTCAGGTAGCCTCTATTGGCGGATCACGGTACTATGTTACATTCATAGATGACACCACAAGAAAGGTATGGATCTACTGTATTAAAAAGAAATCTGATGTTTTTGAGACTTTTAAGTTTTGGAAGGCTATGGTTGAGAATGAAACAGGCAGAAAATTAAAGTGCCTGAGATCTGATAATGGCGGTGAGTTCTGCAGTCTTAAGTTCAAATTGTATTGTTATACACATGGAATCCGTAGGCAAAGGACGGTTCCAAGGACACCTCAGCAGAATGGTATTGCTGAAAAGATGAACAGAACTATCATGGAGCGTGCAAGATGTATGAGATTGCATGCAGGGTTGCCCTTAGAGTTTTGGGCAGAAGCAGTTGACACCGCAGTGTACCTGATTAATAGAGGACCCTCTACAGCTCTGGATGGTGGAATTCCAGAAGAGGCATGGACAGGTAAAAAGGTAGATCTCTCATATCTCAAAGTTTTTGGTAGTGAAGCCTTTGTGCACATAGATAAGGAAAATAGAAAGAAGCTTGATCCTAAGTCTATGAGGTGCACGTTTATAGGCTATGGCTCAGATAATTTTGGTTTCAGATTTTGGAATCTAGGAACTAACAAGGTAATCAGGAGTCGTGATGTTGTTTTCAATGAAAGAGTGATGTACAGTGATCAAATAAGGAAGCTGGATCAATCTGGGCAGAGCAATAGTGAATTGGACGAAGTTATGGTCCAAAATGAGCTCGCGGGAAAAAGAAGTAATCACTTGCAGGAAAACACAGAGACCGACGTCGACAGGTTAGGAACCGGCGTCGGCAGTACAGAAACCGATGTCGGTCACACAGAGATCGACGTCGGCAGACCAGGCACCGAGGTCGGTCAGGCAGAACCGACGTCGGCTAGTGACAGGTCTTCAGGTGGCCGAGGTCGGTCACTGTCAGAAAATTTGGGTGGACAGATTGTTGAGAACAAGTCCAAGACACCCATCAAGAGGTCTGAAAGGGTAAGTAAGCCTCCAATTAGATATTCTCCTTCCTTATATTATTTATTGCTAACTGATGGTGGAGAACCAGAGAGTTTTGAAGAAGCATTACAGGTGGAGTCCAGGAGTAAGTGGGAGCGTGGCATGGTTGAGGAGATGGAGTCCTTAAGAGAGAACCAAACATGGGATTTGGTTGAATTGCCAGCTGGTAAGAGAACACTGAAGAACAGATGGACCTACAGGTTGAAGGAAAGTGAGGATGGACAGATGAGATACAAGGCCATATTAGTAGTAAAAGGATTTGCACAAAAGCCAGGTATTGACTTTAGTGAAATTTTTTCTTCGGTTGTTAAAATGACTTCAATAAGGGTTGTATTGTCTTTGGTTGCTTTTGAGGATTTGCATCTCGAGCAGCTAGATGTTAAGACAACGTTTCTTCATGGAGATTTGGATGAGGAAATTTATATGGAACAGCTAGAAGGATTTGAGGTCAAGGGTAAGGAGAAGTTTGTGTGCAGGTTGAAGAAAAGCTTGTATGGCCTCAAGCAAGCTCCAAGGCAATGGTACTTAAAATTTGACAGGTTTATGACTGAGCATGGCTATAGTAGGTGTCAATCAGACCATTGTGTGTATTTCAAGAGATTTGATAACGGTAGATATATTATTCTATTGTTGTATGTAGATGACATGCTGGTTGCAGGGTCTCACATGCAGGATATCTCAGAGCTTAAGGTGAAGTTAGCTCAAACGTTTGCTATGAAGGATTTGGGAGCAGCGAAGAAGATCCTTGGCATGAGCATTAGGAGAGACAGAAAAAATCACAGGTTGATATTGTCTCAAGAAGATTATGTGAACAAGGTGTTGGAGAGGTTTAATATGCAGGATGCAAAACCGGTAAGTACACCTATGGCTGGACATTTTTAAGTTGAGTAAAGAACAATGTCCCAATTCACATGATGAGGTAGAGTACATGAGTAAGGTTCCATATTCTTCCGCAATAGGGAGTTTGATGTATGCAATGGTGTGTACTAGACCAGATATTGCCCAAGCAGTGGGAGTAGTAAGTAAGTATATGGCCAATCCAGGTAAGGAACATTGGAAAGCGGTTCAATGGATCCTTAGATATCTGAGAGGAACCAGTAGCAAGCATTTGTGCTATGGAGGTTCAGATACTTCTCTACATGGTTATGTAGATTCAAATATGGCAGGGGATTTGGATGGCAGGAGGAGCACCACAGGTTATGTTTTTACTATAGGTGGAACGGCAGTTAGTTGGATATCTAAGTTGCAGAAGGTTGTTGCCTTGTCAACTACAAAAGCAGAGTCTATTGTAGCCACAGAAGCTAGCAAGGAGATGATATGGATGACACGGTTCATGGATGAGCTTGGTAGGGAGCATGGGAGTTGCAGATTGTATAGTGACAGTCAGAGTGCAATCCATTTGGCTAAGAACTCAGCTTTTCACTCAAGAACCAAGCACATACAGCTAAGGTACCACTTCATACGGCAAGTATTGGAAGATGGTGAGTTGAAGCTGGAGAAGATCCATACAGACAAGAATCCTACTGATATGCTAACAAAGCTGGTTACTAAGGAGAAGTTGAATCTTCATTCAACTTCTATTGGTCTTCATGATTGAGTTGAAGATGGAGGAGCTAGAAGATGTTGCTGTACAGGTTGGTGCAGCTGGTTTATCTCCAAGTGGGAGATTGTTAGGGTGTGGAGCTAAAAGCTTCACCAAGGAGCATAATAAAATAGGTTCAGGTCTACACAGACGTCGGCGTCGATCAAGAGCGATCGACGTCGGTCAGTAGCAGTCGCAGAGGCGCCGACATCGGCAATAGGGTTGGCCAATGACGGTCACAGGCGAACAGGCAGGAACCGACGTCGGTTACCTGTGTGTCCAGAAAATGATTTCCGAGGACAACAGCGATTGTTTGCATGATAAGTTTGAGTCGTGGACTCAAGCTTGCGTCTCTATTATTAGCAATATTATTTTTAGAGCCCTTGTTGAAGAGGCTTAACTGTTTGTTGTAAGAGCATGCTCAAGTTTCCTATTTCTATATGTAGGAAAGATCTTCTTAGCTTAGTGTAGTAAGAGAAGAGTGTAGAACTGTAATAGTAGAACATTGTGAATGTTTGAAGGACAGTACAGAGTTACATCAATCCAGGTTGTTGGATTTGAGTGTACTTGAGAGAGAGCTCTTGAGGAATAGAGATCTAGTGAGAGATCTTGTGTGCATCTGAGAGAGGTGTGGAAGAACGAAGTTTCTTCAATTGTATTCCTATTGTAAAGAGTTTCAATACAAGTTTTCAGGGTGTTTTCTTGTATATCTTGTTCTGTGTTATTTATCATTTCAGTTACTTATCTATCTGATTTGTTTTCGCGTTTATTGCTTTCACAAGTGTAATCTATTGTTGGTTTGATCCCCCAACAATGCGATTTAGCTTTTGACACTTAAAAATGACAAATTGACTTGACTTAGGTGCTTTTGTAAACACTATTTATGAATTGCATATCGTCTTGGTCTTTTACAATTGGAAAACTCAAACATTGGTTTTTCTTCTCAGTTCTAGACCTTTCTCACTTTTGTACATCTCGCATTTTCTCTCTTTTGTGCCCCTTGGCTTATCTCTTAGTCCAACCAATCTTATGTTGATGATCCAGGCCTTTTATCTTGTTCAGAATGCTTACAACTTGCTTATCTTTTGCTTGTACAAGTTTTGAGCCTGTACCTATTTTCCTACTCCCTAGACACTTATGTTTTGGATAGACACCTACGTCAACATAGGTGTCCTACTTTGATGCAATTGTCTAGTACCCTAAAGTCATTTAATTTGCAAATAAAATGTATCCTAATGGTCAGCGTAAGTACTTTAATGTGAGATATTATCCAAATGGATTGATATAAATACAAGATCAACCATCATTCATTCTAAACCTACAAAAGACCTAGTACAGGCCAAGGCAACTTATCAAAATCATTCTATCAAGCATTCAATTAAGCAAAACTTTCCTATTTTCTCTTATTTCAATATCAATCATAGGGACAACACATATAGATGTTTGAAGTACTGAAGGAGCAACTCAAGAGCTCGATTTTCCAAGTTACAAGCTAGATCATTATTGTACTTATTTTCCATATATTACATGATTCACATACAATCCAACACGTAGGGGAGAACTACATAATTTTGAGGTCCTCTTCAGAGTATTATATATGTAAATAATGATCATTGATAGAGGAGTCTTTGGGGTAGCTCGACACCATGTGCCCACTAACCCATTTTTCTCATAACTAATACAAAGATAAAGAACTAGGGTTTTACTATTTGACAAGAAGTAACAATCCATGACCTAGATTTGAATGCACCAGAGTGAAGGTGATAAAAAATTTAGAAGCATTTAGGTGGTCACATCATGTTTCAACAAATATTTTGTATAGGATACTTGCATCCGACCTAGACACTAGTATCGACATAATTGTCCCAAGTTGATGCAAGTATCCACGGCTATAAAGGCACAAAATCTAGAATTTGGTGATTATTCTAGAATATTCTTCCAGTCTAATTTATACATGTTACAGGTCCATATTTGTATTTGCATCAAAGCCAACTAAGTATCTCATTTTCATTATCACTAACATATCTAACATAACTTTGCTTTCTATTTTTAGCATATCTTAGTATAAAAACTTCATTATATGTTCTATCTGAGTTTTGTAATTAATTGGTCTACTATAGATCTATTTATCACCTTTGCGCTTATTCATTTTTATATTTTTAACCCTATATATCCTAGTATGATCCATATCAATTTATGGTAAAACATTTGGTGAACCCAATCTTTGAACTTCAAACCCTAGGTCAATTAGGATTTTTCCGATCTTTTCTGATTCTAATCCCTGATTTTTGTAAAATATGTGCAATATAGATGCATCTATCACCCATTTTGGGTTTCAATTTATAGTAGTTGTTGCATTTTGCTATATTACCTACCTTGTTATATCTTTTAAGCAAATTCGTAAACATTATCATAGGGTTATAAAATAGAGACAACACTTGATCTCTCTTCATAATTCTTTTTATAATATTATAGAGTTGATATCTAACTACCAACATGCATGTTCTTAACCATTTATTCTACCTAATCCTTATTTGAATGGTAGCTACCATCTTGTACCCATAGCTTATATTGGATGACACAATCTATGTTGTTACTACTTGAAGAGGTGAGGTTGCTCAACCTAATCCCCTGCCTATTAATATACAACAAATGCCTCCTAAGCTCAAGCATGTGATGAAATCTAAGGGATATGACCTTGTTGTCTAATTGAGCAATACACGTGCTAAAATGTCAATTCTTGAGCTCCTAAAGTAATATGTTGTTTACAAGGATATCCCATATGTGGCATTACGTGAGACCCAAGTTTTGAGTGATATTAAACCTACTTATTTTGGGGACATCATGAAAGATTTAAAGAATAATGCAAAGCTCATTACTATTGATCCAACAGATTTACCATCCAAAGATATCATTGATCAAGATTTGCCTTTGTTCATATAAGTGACCATGCAAAATAAGGGCATCAAAAAGTTGCTCGTTGATAATGGATCGGGCCTAAATATTTGTAGCATAAACTTCCTAACTGTTGTTCCCAAAATCCATCACTTGTTTTTGTGGACAAACATGTCGACCATTTCGGTCCTACAGGCCAAAATGGTCTCTTTATTCCTCAAAATGTTCTAAGTAGTCAAGTTATTCAATCGCACAAGCCTTTTCAGCTAAGGAAATTATAGTTTCAAAGGGCGGGCTTTCGTAAGGAAAAATCTCAAAACACTAAAGGCATTTCCTAAAAAATTGTAAGGATGGTTCAATGCCAAGGTTCAATCAAAAGGTTCAACGACAGGGTTCAATAATATGGAATGAACCATTGAACCGTTGAACCATTGAACTCCGCCTCTGAAAGGTTCAAAGAGTTCAAAGGTTCAACGAGTTCAAAGCTTCAATGCGTTCAAAGGGTTTAAAGATTCAAAGTTTAAAGTTTGAGTGAATGGTTCAAGCAGAAGATTCCAAAAAAGGTTCAACCAAATGTTGCAAACAATTGGTTCAATGACACCTTGAACTCATAAAGAAGACTAAGTGAATGCGGCTCTTTACAAAATATTAAACTGCCGAACTGTCGAACTGTTGAACTTTGAACCGTTGAACCTTGAACCATTGAACTTTGAAAGGTTCAAAGGGTTCAAGGTTCAAAGTGGTTTAAAGCAACTAATGGCGTCTCCGTGGATGTCAAATTTAGGGTAATGAAATAACTATTGATTTTCTAATAATGCAGACCTAAGAACAAACTCAGCGACCAACCAAGGAAGGAGCCGAAAGAGCCAGAAAAAAGCGAGAAGATAGCCCCGAGAGCTCAGATCACCAACAAGAGACAAAATATAGCAAGGAAAGAGAGAAAGTTACAGAGAATTTAGAAATATTTGCAGGAGAGTTATTCCAGTAGGTGTATTAGTCCACCAGGTGGATATCAGAGAGTGCAAGCATTCAATGGTGCGGCCTATTTTTCTTCATTTGAGTAAAGATGAGTGGACAGTTGTGCAAGTATCATAAAGAGGAGCGACCTTACCTTTCAGAAGACCAGGGGACCCATGCTTTAGAGAGGACATTTGATATGATTAGAATGGATCTAGCATGGCCCCTGCACAGAACTTCCTCTTCCCAATGCATTCAATGCAGCATGGGCTATTTTGTGAAAACAAACGCCAAAGTCTTTCTTTGGAGGCTATATATTGTAATATCTCAATTTGTAAAAAGGAGATCTCTCTGTTATTAGAAGTGAACTTTGCCCAAATTGAAAGGCATTCTTGAGACTTTGAGCTCAAACTGTTAATTATATTTTATCAAGTGAATGAGAAAGTAAGTGACCTTTCAGACTTTGTGTTGAAATAGCTTGTGTTATCTAGGAAATCGTTCTTATGTCTTTTTCCTAAATATAGTCTTGTCCATTTAATCAAATAATCAGAACAAGTGGAAATAATTTGAAAGATGTCCTGAAGTCGACTATGGAAGACTTTGTGCTGCCATAATTGTCTTTAGTCTGTGTGTTTTATGTTTTAGGATATTGGAGAGACTTTGAGCTCCCCTTATCCTTCGTAATATTTTACCCTATTGTAGTTTTCGGTGGAGACTTTGTGTTACACTTCATTCTACTATGTTACTTTGTCCTAAATCAGTAGGAGAAACAATGAAAGACTTTGTGCTTTCATGGATTTCTTGTGGATCCAGTTATTACCCAAGAAGAATTCTTGCTGTTTCCTGAACATCATTTCTAAAAGAAGAGAAATGCCTTCGGTAATTACATAAGAATTCTCATTTATTTAGTGCACATCATCTCTGAAAAAATAGATATGGATGGTATGATTTCACCCCTGAATCTATTTTCAGTTTATATTAGTATATTATAGTTTATAGGGAACCTCCTCTTGCTGAGAGGAGAGATTTATCTCATTATGCTATGGTAACCACACCCATTTTTCTGTATAAATATCATTGTGTTGTGGTTGATATACCTATTTTGCCATCAATTAGTTGATGACAAAATATTCACCCAACAGTTTTTAGCGACTCTACTAGGGAAGAACGTGCAATTTGAAGCCTCAAGCTTCAAATTGAAGCATTTCCAATTCTTTTCCATTCTACACTCTTGCAGATCCATGGTATACACAAAGCCAGAGAGCTCAAGGTATTGTTGATCCTGTGTTCAAGTTTATGCAGCAAAATAATTTTGACCTTTTTCCTCCACAATCTCACCTTCAGTGAACCAAGAGTTTTCCTCCTACATACGTCAGGTCCCCAATACTAGGCAAAGCTTCTCTTTCCTCTACTAGTAGAGCTTTGTCTATACATACTCCATAGAGGTTCGTTATCCCTCCTTTCAATCATCATATCATGGCAGCCCAAGGCCCTTAGGGTAACACTTTTGGCTCTCTAAATCTAACCCCACCTTTACATGAACTACCTCGTAGTTCAATAAAGAATTTTTCCAAGTTCTATGATGATGGGAGAGTTCATCTTGATGAGCATATTGCAACTTTCTGCATAGCTTGTGGTGTGATAGGCATTGAATTTGAAGATATAGTAGTCACACTATTTGTGGAAACATTGCAAGTCACTGTCGCAGATTGGTTTTATCATCTGCAAGCACAAACAGTAACTGACTGAAACACTCTCAAGGCCAAGTTTGAGGCTAGGTTCAAACTTGTAAAAGATGCACATGCCCTATTAGCCTAGCTTACACAAATGAAGAAGGAGCCTCATGAACCCATGTGAGACTTCATTGATAAATTTGACAAGTTGAGGAACATGATTCCTAAAATTGCTCAGCCGACACCAGAAAATCTTAAATGCTTCTTCATCAGTTCTCAGCTTCCTAAAGTGAGTTTCTTGTTGAGGCAAGCTGGCCACATAGATCTTGATGTAGCTTAGATTTTAACCACTGAGGTTGAAAATGATCTTATCTTGGCAGGAAAGATAAGAAGAGATCCTAATAGAAATAAATCTTCTTCATCTTCTAAAAATTTCTCTATAGGCACCACTGATCCTATGGTGTAAAATCTAGCAAATGAATTACTAGCTCTAAAAAAGTAAATGGCACAAGGGATGTCTGCCCCTCCTTATCAGGATATACCAAGGAGGGCATTTCCCAACTAGTCATATCAAGGCAATGCTACCAGGAATCAAGGGTAACCAAATTGTCTCCCTCTTGCACAGGGGAAGCTTGCTATTGAAGCAACACTAGCTAACTCAACAGTTGGTTATCATGAAGCTGAACATGATTTCTCTTTCTAACCTGAGTTAGACCAAGAAGATGACACTGATCTCTTTGTAGAAGGTGAAGAAGAATTAGCTGGTGACTCCAACATTAGTTTCCTAAAGTACTAGGATGAAGCTAGAATAAAGGGAGAAGTGTTTGATGGATCATACGCTATTTTTACTAGGTCCCAGAACCAGTCAACTCAACAAGCTGATAAGGGAAAAATAGGGGAAGAATATCGACTAGTAGTTTCAATTGCTAAATGGGGGACTTCACTGCCTTTCCAATCAAAGGACCCGGTGATCAATAAAAAAGTAAGTACCTCAAACAACCCTGCACCTTCTGCTTCAATTTTTTAGACTAGTACCACACCCAATAAAACCTAGAATGATGGACCTCCTTCCTTTGTTCCTAGTTCTTTTTAGTCATTTTATATAATTGATCATACTAGGAAGACCAAGATCCAAATGTCTAAGTTTGAATACTTATAAGCCAACCCTAAGCAGTTGGATAGGCTAGTTGAATACATCAAGAACAAAATTGTCCCTACAGGATAAGATGTTTCAAAGGTAACTCATGATCCCCTAAAGAACACATCTACCCAAAACAATCTTGTCATTACTCTTCCTGTTGCCCTTGGGAGGACATAACCTTTCTATGTTTCTTTGTTGATAAATGGTCATAAGCTGAACAACTGCATAGTAGACTCTAGTGCCTCTGACATTGTGATGCTCACCAAGGTGGTAGACTCTCTCGGTCTTACTCTGATTAAGACTTTTGGGAGATGTTTCTCCATGGAAAATAAGCAAGTGACACTTTTGGGATAGATCAAAGATGCCCAATTTGCATTTGCAGCCTTCCCAAAAAAAAAGATTAAAATGACAGTCTTGGTGGCCAACGTCCAGCTTCCTATGGCATTCTGCTTGGATGAAATTTTTGTAAGGATGTTGGTGGAGAATTGAACATGGACCTGTCTAAGGTGAGGATACCTATCAAGGGCATCATGCAAAGACTGCTTCCTAAGGAGTCAAAATACATTGTTACCCAAACATCAGCCCCTGAAGCTCAAATTTTGTTTGAATCCTCAGGAATGGGTAACTATTTTCTATCCACAGAAGATGTTTCTATTTCATCAAATGAAAGTTCTATAAGTGACAATCCAAAAAATTTAGACAAGACATCAGAAGAATTGGTGGAGCGCAATTTAGATAAAAAGAATCTTTCCTCTCCAATGAAGAGAAATCTGAAAGGAGATCAGATTATAATGATGTTTGGATTCCAGAATTTGATGGCAGTAATTATTCTACCAGTTCTAGGAGCTGAAATTATTTTGATATCTCTGTAAAGATATATTTTCCCCTATTTGTATAATTTGTAATTCAACAATACTAATAACACCGCTGAGTATGAATCTTTGTTGCTCAAATTGAAAGCTGCTCAAGCTAAAGGTGTTAAGATTCTTCATGCCTGAGGAGATGCTAAATTGGTAGTTTGTTAGGTGATAAATCTGTATCAAACCAAAAATAAAAGATTGCGACATTATCACAATCTGGTGTGGGACTGCCTTGAAAGTTTTGAGTCTTTCAGTATTTATGTTGTGCCCAAAAAGTTCAATGATCGTGTAGATTCATTAGCTCTCTCTACAACCCTCATGGTTCCTCATAAAAATTTTGAAGGGCACAAGTACACTATTGAGTTGGTCTTTCAACCAAGTGTACCTAATAATGCTGACCATTGGTAGGTGTTTAATAGTGACAATCAAATCATGTGCTTAACTAAAATAGAAGGGCAATGAACTATGGTAATAGACCATATTGTTGCACATCAAAATTAGGTAAAGAAACTCTTTGACAAAAGAGCAAAGATTTGTGGTTTTCAGATTGAAGATCAAGTCTTGTTAAGGGGCAAGAGGAGAGAACCAAAAGGAAAGCATAGAAAATTTGATTCTTGGTGGAGAGGTCCATTTTCCAATCATCAATTCTGGGGTGAAAATAGTTTATTACTGATATATCAAGACAGAACACCATTTTTACTACCTCACAGTGGGTAGCATCTGAAGCATTTCAATCCTTGAAGTATGAGATAAGTCTAATTGTACATTTGTATAGTCTTTGTTTGTTTTGTGTTATTCATTTGGTTTTTGGTGTCTTTCTCTTTTTGGATGGCATGACTCTGTAGCCCAATGGCATAGATGAAGGCACTTAGAGTCTGGATTCTACTCCCTTCAATTGTTTAAGAGTACAACTGATGGAAGTTCTCCAATTGGAGCCAGCTATTATTCCCAAAATCTGTCACTTGTTTTTGTAGACAAACATGTCGACCATTTCGGTCCTACAGGCCAAAGTGGTCTCTTTCTTTCTCAAAATGTTATGAGTAGTCAAGTTATTCAATTGCACAAGCCTTTTCAGCTAAAGAAATCACAGTTTCAAAGGGCGGGCTTTCACAAGGAAAAATCTCAAAACACTTAAGGTATTTCCTAAAAAATTGTAAGGATGGTTCAATGCCAAGTTTCAATCAAAAGGTTCAACAATGGGTTTCAATAATATAGAATGAACCATTGAACCGTTGAACCATTGAACTCCACCTCTGAAAGGTCAAAGGTTCAATGAGTTCAAAGCTTCAATGCGTTCAAAGGGTTTAAAGATTCAAAGTTCAAAGTTCGAGCGAATGGTTCAAGCAAAAGATTCTAGAAAAAGTTCAACTGAATGGTGCAAACAATTGGTTCAACGACACCTTGAACTCATAAAGAAGACTAAGTGAATGCGGATCTTTACAAAACATTGAATCGTCGAACTGCCAAACCATTGAACTTTGAACTGTTGAACCTTAAACCATTGAACTCTAAAAGGTTCAAAGTGTTCAAGGTTCAAAGTGGTTTAAAGTGACCAATGATGTCCCTATAGACGTCAAATTCAGGGTAATGAAATAATTGTTGATTTTTGAATAATGTAAACCTAAGAACAAACTCAACAACCAGACAAGAAAGGAGCCAACAGAAAGCGAGAAGATATCCTTGAGAGCTCAAATCACCAAGAAGAGACAAAATATAGCAAGGAAAGAGAGAAAGTTACAAAAAATCTAGAAATATTTGCAGGAGAGTTATTCTAGTAGGTGGAGCAGTCCACCAAGTGGATATCAGAGAGCGCAAGCATTCAATGGTGCACCCTATTTTTCTTCATTTGAGTAAAGATGAGTGGATAGTCATGTAATTATCATAAAGAGGAGTGACCTTACCTTTCAAAAGACCAGGTGACCCATGTTTTGGAGAGGACATTTGATATGATTTGAATGGATCTAGCATGGCCCCTGCACAAAACTTCCTCTTCCTAATGCATTCAATGCAGCATGGGCTATTTTGTGAAAACAAGTGCCAAAGTATTTATTTGGAGGCTATATATTGTAATCTCTCAGTTTGTAAAAAGGAGATCTCTCTGTTATTAAAAGTGAAACTCTACCCAAATTGAAAGTCATTCCTGAGACTTTGAGCTCAGACTGTTAATCATATTTTATCAAGTGAATGAGAAAGCAAGTGACCTTTCAGACTTTATGTTGAAATAGCTTGTGTTATCTAGGAAATCATTCTTATGTCTTTTTCCTAAATACAGTCTTGTCCATTTAATCAAATAAGCAGAACAAGTGGAAATAATCTGAAAGATGTCCTGAAGTCGACTGTGGAAGACTTTGTGCTACCATAATTGTCTTTAGTCTGTGTGTTTTATGTTTTAGGATATTGGAGAGACTTTGAGCTCCCCTTATCCTTCGTAATCTTTTACTCTATTGTAGTTTTCAGTGGAGACTTTGTGTTGTACTTCATTCTACTGTGTTACTTTGTCCTAAATCAGTAGGAGAAACAATGAAAGACTTTGTGCTTTCATGGGTTTCTTGTGAATCCAGTTACTACCCAAGAAGAATTCCTGCTATTTGCTGAACATCATTTATGAAAGAAGAGAAATGCCTTCAGTAATTACACAAGAATTCTCATTTATTCTGTGAACATCATCTCTAAAAAAAGAGAGATGGATGGTATGATTTCACCCTTGAATCTATTTTCAATTTATATTAGTATATTATAGTTTATAGGGAACCTCCCCTTGATGAGAGGAGAGATTTATCTCATTATGACGTGGTAACCACACCCATTTTGCCGTATAAATCTCATTATGCTATGGTTGATATACCCATTTTGTCGTCAGTTAGTTGATGACAAAATATTCACCCAACACTAACCACCATGGGTATTATCACCAATCTTCTTTAAAATATGGTTATGCATGTAAAAGGGTTTGATAAGTCACATAGCCCTTTGGTTGGTCAAATCAAATTAAGTGTGACATTAGAACCCAAAATGGTTTCAATTAATTTTTAGGTAATGTCTCAACCTTTACATTATAATTTAATTTTGGGTAGACCTTGGATACATTTAATGGAAGTTGTCCCATCTACGTTACACTAATGTGTAAAATTCATACATGATGGGACATTATTAACCATGCCTGTCAATGTTGAACCTTTCAATTTTTTCAAAATGATACATTATAAAACCGAAGGCATTCCCACAGTGGTACCACCTAAATAATGCATTCCTCTTAAGCATATACACACATATGAAATAGGTGAGTCAAGTACAATGGCTCTTTCATCTCCAAATACAAATAAGGCACTAAATATTGAGGTACACATAGAGCATATAAAGAAAAAGAACCATTACCAAAGGAGCTAATAAAACTAAAAGAACCCCCAATATTTGAGCTTCTTTTTATTTGTCAATATTGATTAAAAAGATGGTCGAGTCTCATCATCCAAATTATTAAGGTTGTCTGGTGTGTATGGGCCCCGTCAGTAGCCCCTAGAGGATTAGTCTCACCTCAACTCACCCCAATAAAGGTTGCTGGGTGGAGTCGTAATATCTAAATTGGGATCAGGGATACCTCTGGGTTAAAAATATATAGATTGAGTAGAAAGATGGTCATGTTTCATATTATTATGGCATTGATGATGATATCACTTATGATATGATAGATGATAAAATGTGAAAACTAAACTTCAATCCAATTGATCACCTTTCACATAACCTATTTGAACCTACAAGTCTTAGTACATATAAACTAAATCCACTTGCAGAAGATACATAATTGAATCTAGGTAAGGGAAAAACAAAAATAACAAATGAGCATGTAAATGCTTATTATTTTACACATCCCTCTTGATTAAAAACATTGAGTCAATTATATAGGGGTCAAATGCAAGTACATCATGTGAACAATGTGGAGTCTTCTCAAAAGGCCCCACAACAGACTTTATATTTTGCAACACAACATAATACTACAAATACTATATTATCTATGTTACTTGGACATATAATGATTTCTTTACCTTCTACCATACATAGATCAGGGAATCGGCTTCTACTTACATAGGGAGTGCCATATTGTAATTATCACCCGATCATTAGCCATAATACCAATCAATATGAGGCATTGAAGAATTTAATTCAAAACTATAAGAATGAATGATGTATATACGTTATGTCTAAAATTTGAAAAAGGCAAAATACTTCCTATCTTTTAGAAGAGAACTATATCTCAAAGCGACCAAACATGAAGATTTAACTATTATTGTTAATATTGATGGGGTATATTGTCACCATCACTAGTCTGATAACAATAAGTGTGACACAACTTGTGGTACCACATTTCTCACACAATTGGGGCATACTACATATGAACTAATATACTCTCCATTGATCCCAAAATCTTGAGGATACATTTGATTACCTATCTCCTGTGGTCCACATGTGCAAACTTTGACCATATGGATATTAGACCATGAACCACATTTGAATTTAAAGTTTGGAAAATATTGGCTAGTTGAGTGGAATGCCAAACTAGATACAACAAATATGTGTATTATTTTTCTTGATATAGATACAAAGATTTGCATACCACATGATGGGTATGGTTATTTTCTTGTACCATTGGCCTTAAGTAAACCATTAGATAAAAACAATAAAGAGGTAGTAGTACATTGATATAAGCAAAGCTTGATAAAATTTTTAGGTGGTCCTATACCTTTTGATGATGAGAACTTCCTTGATTAAAACTCTTCACACATGCCCAAAATACCAAAAAAAACAAAAAACATTCAAAAATCCAAAAATATTTTTAGCATCTACATATTTTATTAGCTCTTTAGCATCTATGTGTTAGTTTCATATTGATGGATATCATATCAGTTAGTTCTACATACATGTGTTTCACACTTTTATTTAAGTGTGATACATGCATACACATATACATGATTTATGCACTCTTGGATGTTGGGCTTTCCCTCTACTCACATCATCAAGATATTGGGGGCATCTACCTCTATGATCATAATACATCTAGGTTATATCATTATATGGTCACTTTACATTATAATGTTTGAGCTTATGTACTTACACATTCTTTTATTCATGCTTATATATTTTGTAGTGTACTTGATATGCTATGTTCTTGACATTTTTAGCTAACACGTTTGATCTATGGCCTACTATCATATGTTTATATTGGTTGCTTATGTTTTCATTTATGCACTTCCTTGAGTATCTTGCCTTGCTATTGTCCGGTGTTTTGAGCATTTGAATATGCTCCATTGTTTGAAGCCTCTACGCTTTTGTTTACTTCTTTTACATTTGATATGTCATTGTTTGTTGTATGGACATTTGAATATGTCATTCTTGTTTTGTGGACATTTGACTAAGTCATGTCCATTTGATTGTGTAACATTTGAACATGCCCCTTATTTGTGGTCTCCTTAGACCATTATCTTTTGATTTATTTTTGAGTGCCCTTGCATATGTATTTGATTGTTTGTTATGCTTGTACTATTATTATTTAGATGTTTCCATGATATTTATCATGCATTTTAGGCCTTAATGTGATCACATTCTATTCATTTCAATGATATATTTACCTATACATGTTCTTCTATATGTATATGGTTATCTTATCCTTTTGAGATGAGGTAACTACCAGTTTCTATCTTCCCTCACCTAAAAGGGGGGATCATATCAATGGGGGCACATCATAGAGACACGACTTCCACACATTCATAGTTTCAGATTTAGTGGAGGCATGTCATAGAGACATGACTTCCACACATTCATAGTTTTAGATATATCATGGGAGAATGTTTTAGAAACATGTTCTTCACACTTTATTTAGTATACCCAAATTATAGTGGGCGCATGTTTTGGAAACATGTCCTCCACATTGGAACTTATATCATTTTTTAGTTTCATATTATAGTGGGGCAATGCTTTGGAAGCATGTTCTTCACGCTTACATAGTTTTAAAATGGTCAAATTGTATAGTTATAAAATTCATATACATATTTGTAGCAAAATTCAATACATTGGTACCATTGTTATACACAGTTTCAATATAAGACATATCTAAGGTGAATATGTTATGCAATGTGTGCCTAATATTAAAAAATCAAATTAATTTTAGATTTAAAACACTTTCAAGGACTGTCACCAACCACCAAATTGAAATTTTATGAACTATATTGAGCCAATATATTGCAGTAGTTAGTTCAATTTTTGGTATGGTTGAGGTGATTAAATCACTTAATCTTTCCAATTTTGTAGGTTAGAATTGATTATATCATCCATCCTCACCAATTTGATAGTGCAAGTTGACGTGGTTCACTCACACTCACTAGGTTATAAGTATGATTGGGTTGCATGGTGAGCTAGTCTCAACTACCATGTGACAATTCATATTTTCTCCAAGGTTGGGGGCATGTGTCCTCCCTCCCCCCACCACCCCGCCCCCCCACTCTCCTCTCTCTCTATCCCCGCTTAGATATATGCACTTTATAATTTTGTTTATATTTGTCCTAATCTCAATTTTAGTGATTCATAATGATACATCTTTCAAATTAAATTTATAAAAGGCAAGACAATTACATTAATACATTATAAACTTTTATTTCTTTCAATTTTAGTCATTTCAATACTTTCAATTTCATATTATATACACTAATTATATATTGTAACATACTCTTGGTTTCAGGTCAATCACCAGAAAAACACTCAAGTTGGACTCAAGAAAAGGTAAGGTGTGTCATACACACCTAGGTACACACTCATTCCCTTTAAACTAGTAATTTCATTACTAGATTAAAAGGGGGGACAAATGTAAACACTATTTATGAATTATATAGCACCTCAGTCTTCTACACTTGGAAAACTTCGACCTTGGTTGTTCCTCTCAGTTCTAGACCTTTCCCACTTTCACAAAGCTTGTATCTCCTCTCTCTTGTGATCCTTGGCTTATATCTTAGTTTGATTCATCTTATTTTGATGACCTAGGCCTTATATATTGTCCATAATGCTTATAACTTGTTTATCTTATGCCTCTACAAGTTCTGAGCTTGTACCTATTTTCCTACTACCTGGACACTTGTGTCCTAGATAGACACCTATGTAAATGTAGGTGTCTTGCTCCAACACAAGTGTCCAGTGCCATAAAGTCATCTAATTTTTAATTGAAATGTATCATAATAGTTCACATAAGTGTTTTAATGAAAAATATTATCAAAAGGGATTGATATAAATACAAGATCAACCCTCATTCATTCTGAACTTAGAAAAGACCTAGTATAGACCAAGGTAACTTATCAAAATTATTATATCAAGCATTCAAATGAGAAAAGCTTCCATATTTTATATTATTTTAATATCATTCATAGGGATAACAT
Source organism: Torreya grandis (assembly GCA_037957365.1). Lineage (NCBI taxonomy): Eukaryota > Viridiplantae > Streptophyta > Pinopsida > Cupressales > Taxaceae > Torreya > Torreya grandis. The sequence continues at coordinate 270,384 of JARHVA010003753.1, read as the reverse complement.
AAACATAGGTGTGAAGTACTAAAGGAGTAGCCCAAGAGACTGATTTACCAAGTTACAAGTTGGGTCACTGTTGTACTTGATTTCCACATATTGCATGATTCACATAAAATGCAACACTTATGAGATAACTACATAAGTTTAAGGCCCTCTTCAGAGTATTGTCTATGTAGTAGTGCTCATTATAAAAGGTGTCTTTGAGGTATCTTGACATCATGTGCCCACTAACCCATGTTTCCCACAACCAATATGAAGATGAAAAATTAGGGTTTTACTATTTAATAAGGAGAGATAGTGCATGACCCATTTATGAATGCACTAGAGTGAAGGAAATGAAAAACCCAAAAGCATATAGGTAGTTGCATCTTATTCTATAACATATTTCATATAAGACACCTGCATCTAACCCAAACACTAGCATTGATGCAAATATCCCAGGCTAATGCAAGTGTCCATGACTACAAAGGCATAAAATCCATAATTTAGTGACTGTTCCAAAATATTCTTCTAGTTTGATTTATGTTTGTTCTAGTTCCATATCTATATTAACATCAAAACTAGCTAAGTATTTTATTTTCATTATCATTTCTTTATCTAACATATTTGTACTTTCTATTTTTTGTGTATCTCAGTATAAAAAATTATATATATATTTTATCTGAGTTTTGTAATTAATTGGCCTATTATAGATCTATTTATCACCCTTATGCTTATTCATTTCTATATTTTTAACCATATATATTCCAATAAGATCCATATCAATTTAGGTTTAAACATTTTCAGACTTGGTTAGGGCCTACTTTTTATTATTGATTTATAATTTGTAAAAGTTAGGACAACATCTCTCAATATGCAAGTGATACAATAGGCTTGCTTAATATTTATTTGTGTAGACATTAAATTTGAATTATATGGCACCTCAATATCGTATACTTGGAAAATACTTATCATTGTTGTACCTTTAATTATAAGACTTTTTAACTTCCAAAATACCCATGTTCATTATCTCTTTATGCCAAATTGCTTATCTCTTAGTCCGACCATTGTTATTCTGATGACTAGGCTTTTTATACTATGAAAAATGCTCAAAACCTAATCATTATCTTTTTATGCTAGTTTTGGACATGTACCTATTTTTTATCTTCCCATACATTTGTGTCCCATCTAGACACATACGTCTACGTAGGTGTCCCTTTTCCAACTAATTATCTAATACCCAAAAGTCATCTAGTTTATGAATGAAACATATATTTATGGTCGACCTAAGTGCTTTAGTGTGAGATATTTTCAAAAGGGATTGGTATATATACAAGATCAACCCTCTTTCATTCCTCACCCAAAAAATACTGGGAACTCATAAAAAAACCTACCAAGAAGCACTCAATCAAGCATTCAAGTGAGTAGACCTGCCCTATTCATTCCTATTTCCATATCAATCATAAGAGTAGTATCCCCATAGGTTTAAAGTACTGAAGGAATATCCCTTGATCTATATTTTCTAAGTTATAGGCTAGGACACTCTATGCACTTGATTATCACATAATGCATCTTTATGCACATACAAACTAACACATAAGAGAGAACTATATAAGTATGAGGCCCTCTTTGAAGTATTAGATATGAAGGTAGAACCCATTAACAAAGGGGTCCTTGGGCAACTTGACATTGTGTTCCAACTAACCCAATTTTTCCCATGATAACTTTAAGGGTGAGGAAGCTAGGGTTTTGATCATTTGACCAAGAATGACAACTTGTGCATGTGATTTGTATACACTAAAAGAAAGGTGATAGAAAACTCAGAAGGCTCTAGGTGGTTGCATATAGATCCAATCACTATTTTAGAATGGACACTTATGGTGAACTCACACACCAGCGTTAACACAATTATCCATATCTGACACAAGCATTTGAGGCCATATAGGGCAAAATTCTAAAATCTAATAACTATTATATGATCTTGATCCAGTCCACTTACATCCTATTTTAGCCTAGATTTGTATGTGCATAATAAACTATCTAATTACTCTTATTTTCAATTTATTGAAATATTAATCAATAATTATGATTTCTATTTTTGACATATCTTAGTATTATAAATTCAAAGTATTGTTTATCTGAGTTTGTAAATTAATTAGCTTGATATAGATCTATTTATCACCCTTGTGTTTATTCATTTCTATATTTTTAAACCTATAAGATCTCACACATCTAAATTGAGGGTAAACATTTGGTGAACCCATCTCTTCATGCAAACCCTAGCTTATCCTAGGGTATTAAACTTTTTGAGGTATTTCATTGGTGTATTTTTCTAGATTTACTATATAATTTGTATACACCTAGGCATAGCCTTAGATTAGTTGGTATTTTTGTTGAACACCTAGAGCTTTCTCATTATCCACCTAAGTGTAGACACTAAATCTAAATTGTATAGCACCTTAGTCTTGTATATTTGGAAAATACCTATCATGGTTATACATATTAGTTCTAAGACCTTCTCGCTACTGAAATGATCTCATTCACTATCTCATGTGCCTAAATTGGTTATCTCTTAATCTAACCACTGTTAATCTAATGACTAAGCCTTATATAATATGTAAAATTCTATAAACCTGATAATTATCCCTTTTTACTAGTTTTAGACTTGTACCTATTTCTAGCTTCCTATACACCTGTGTTCCAACTGGATGCTTACGTTGATGCTAGTGTCACTTTTCAAACTAAGTGTCCAATGCCCAAAAGTCATCCAATTTACAAATGAAATGTATATTAAAGGTCATCCTAAGTGATTTAGTGTGAGACATTTTCAAAAGGGAATCATATATATACAAGATCAACCCTCATTCATTCCACACCTAGAAAAGACCTAGCATACACTAGGAACCCACAAAGTAACTTACCAAGAACACTCAATCAAGCATTCATGTGAATAAATCTACCCTATTTACATATCAGTCACAGGATAAATATCCCTATAGGTCTATAGTATTGAAAGATCATCCCATGAGCCATATTTTCTAAGTTACAAGCTAGGTCACCCTATGTACGTGCTTATCACACATTGCATTCTCATGCACACACAAGCCAACACATAGGGGAGAACTACATAAGTTTGAGGCTCTATTTAAATTATTGCCTATGTAAGCAATGCCGATTGATAGAGAGGTTCTTGGGGCAACTTGACACTGTGTGTCCACTAACCCATTTTTTCCACAACCACTCCAAGGGTAAGGAATCTAGGGTTTGATCATTTGACAGAGTGATAACCTATGCACACAATATAAACACACTATAAGAAAGGTGATAGAAAAAATAGAAGGATCTATATGGTCACATCCAGATTTAATAATTATTTTATACTATGTACTTACATCTAATACAAATACCTCTATCGAAGCAACCATCTAGATCTGATACAAGCATCAGAGGCCACATAATCAAAATTTCTAGAATCTGATAACTAATCTAGAATCCTAATCCAATGCACTTCCAACATGTTTTAGCCTAGATCTACACATACATAGTAAACTAATGAATTAATCTTATTTTATTATCAATCAATAGTTATACTTTATATTATTAACATATCTCAATATTATAAATTTAGAATATTGTTTATACGAGTTTAACAATCAATTGGCTTGTTATAAATCTATGTATCACCTTTGTACTTATTCATTTCTATATTCTTAAACCTATAGGTAACCCCAATACATATCTATAAATTTGGGTTTAAACATTTGTGGAACCTGACTTTGTGTCTTTGTATGAAAACCTTAATTTGACTTAGGGTTCTTCATTTTTTTTCTTTTTTCTGATTATTGTAAACTGACTCAAATTATGAATTTTTCATTTATAAGCAATGAAAAATGTTCATAAAAAAACTTATTTTCAAATAGAAGATAAATAAGTATCAGTTACTCATCTTAATAAGAAAAAAGGCTTAATGGATGCATTTTTCTACATTACAAGAGATGAAATTAGTAGGAATGTTAAGGTTAAGGCTTCCTCACCTAGTGATGGTGAATCCTTAAGTGGTACTACAACTAAATATATAACAATAAACCTCCCCTTGAGCACACTATCACTTCATATTTATAATGGGGGAACATGATATGTATTTACACCATTGTTCCCTAAAACAAATATGACCATTGTTACATTATCCATTGGAAACATTAACACTTCAACCTAGAATTACTGGTTTCAATTCCTATATCAACTCAAAATTCTCTTTAACAATATTGTTGAAATAATAGTAAGTATCTTCCTCTTTAATAATATCCACCTATAAATACAAGATCATTTCATCATCATTTCAATATGCAATCAAGAGTTATTATTCGTTCACGCTTCTTCACAATCTGTTCTCCCACCATTCTACTTGGGGAGTCTTATCTTAGGGTTTCTACTTAGAAATATAGTCTTGTGGATAAGTCTTGGATGTTTTGGAATTTCTTAGTGATTCTTAAAAACCATAAAAACCTCTTGTGAATCCCCTTTGGCCAAGGGAGAGATTGAGTCTCAACGGGTTCACATTCAAGTAAGTATATTCTAACTTTGTTCTCCTCTCTTTAGTAGATAGAAGTAGCATAAGTGTTGGCTTGAATAATATTACTCTCCATATTCCATGTATTAGGGTATTACTCATAATTATCTTAATTGAGATTATCTTATATATGTTTTGATTGCTTTACTAACCCCTCATGTTGTGCCACAAGCTTTGGTGTGCACTAGATCATATTTACTTTCTTGTTTATTAGAATATGTGAATATTAAACCTAGGACTTTTTTAGGGTTGTTGCATGATTATGTTAGATTGTAGGCTTTATAACCATTCCTCACATGGTATATTATGATAATTTATCCCCTAATCAGGTCTCGTGGATCCCCATATTTTTCATGTTCTCACTTAACAAATGTATTCCTAATCAGAAGTGTAGGTATGCTCTATCTTCTCTGAGTCAGGATCAATTTATAGACATGATGAATTTTTTATTGCATATATTATGGTGAACCCAACATGAAACTAACCCTTTCAAGATTTATTTCACTTTCTTTCATTATTTTTAGCATTATTTTTATCATATATTGATCATACTAGATCGACTATGTCAACCCAATTCTAATCTCAGTGCATAGGTTTTCAAGAAAAAGCAACTAGATCAACTTAGATAACCCAATATAGGTTTATAGACTTCTATACTTCTATTTTAGACTATTAGGTTGACCCAGTTGACCTTGTACACTTTTAAGCATCTAAATTTAGCTACTAGGTCAACTAGTCAACCCTATACATTCTAGGCACTCAGCAATAGGATTTTGCAAAGCTTGATCGACCTAGTTAGCAGAGTTTTCAATCATATTCTAAGGTTATTGACTATAAATATTCATTCTCAACATCTCTAATCCACCAAGGTTCATTTCTCTCTCTATGGCTCTTTCTTTTTTGTCTTTCCTTTCATAGTTTGTAGTCTTCAAAATTGCCCCTGCATAATCAACTAGATCGACCCTGTCGACCCAGTTATATGTTCTATGTGCTATCTAAATAAATAGGTTGACCCTAGATAACCTTTTTCATTTTTAGATATTTATTTTTTAGTATAGGTTTGACCCTATCAACCCTATTATATATTTTATGCATATAGTGTCAACACTATACCTTGTTTCAAGTTGGAATTAATCTCTATATGCTAGTAATTAGTTCAAACCTTTCTTTTATTGGTGCTTGCATACTTAGAATAGTTCACATAGTCTAATTAGGGGTTTTTTAATTAACTATTTAGTTTCACTATTTATATTTTATGCAGACACGTCCAAATCATAAAATATAAACAAACATTTTAACATTTGCCTACTCAAGGCCAACCTACTTGGATTTCATCACCAAGGGAGAAGCTGACTTAATACTATAGTCAAGTATAAATCATGGTTAATGGTATATTTTGTCTAAGCACCTAACACCTTTATCATTGTAGTGTGTGAAGTGAGGGGGTAGACCGCAATACCAAGTGTGTATGATTACCACTATAGTCCCTTTTAACCCAAACTACCTGAAACCATCTTTAGATTGCTATCTAGTTCCTTGGTTTAAAACTAACTTCCCATCACATTTAAAATCATTTCTTAATAATATAATAAACTTCTTAGGTTGAACAATTAGTTATCTCTTTACTTTTTAAGTTGATTTCTTGCTTTTTGCTCAATTATGTGTGTAAAAACTTACATTAGCCATTGTTAGTACAAGGTTTTGTATTATGTGCCTTAATTCTATTGGCCAACATTAAACTAATTAACTATTTGTTTTCCTTTAGTTCTTACTTTCCTAGATTAGTTACAAAAATTGTCTTAGTTTAGTTCATAACTTGTTATCAACCTTCTCATTTTCCTTGTCTACTGTACTAGGTCAATCTAGTCAACCCTATACCTTTTTCCAACCTCTATGCACTACACTAGATCAACCTTGTTGACCCTATACTATTTACAGACCCTATTCATTCTTTGCCTATGTCCATTCACTGTACTAGATTGACCTAGTCAACCTTGTATAGTTTGTAGGTCCTGTTTCTTATGTTAGGTCAACCCAGCTGATCCTATACTATTTTTTTCTTTCTTTATTCATCAATCTAGTTCCTTATTTCTCCAATTTTGCATTTTGTTCATATCTCTTTAGTCAGAATGAAGTCTCCTATCATAATCTTCTTGGATAGCTTGAATTCATTTATATACTATATGGGATGTTCATTTCTCCCTCTCTTTTCCTCCCAAGAGAACCATCACTCTTGGGGCACCTCTCCTTACCCTTCATCTATGAACTATAACATGGTGTAAATAACACATCAAGATGAAGTTGATGGATCTGATCCTTTCTTTACTTACCAAGATACTTTTCATCTTCAAAATATTCAAACTAATATGGGAGTGATTAACATAAGTTTATTCAATAACCCCACTAATAACCAATATTGTAATAATCCTCCCCCTAATACCAATTCAGGGAATGCTCCTACCAACACCAATCCACCCCCTGATATAACTCAAATTTTAGCCCAAGTTATCCAACAAATGAACATTATGAAAAATTCTAACACCCATCAAATGATGCAGCTTCAACAACATTTAATTGATGTGGCTAATCAACCTCCAACTATGCCTCCTAAAGTTAATCCCAATTTCATTCCTCCACCTCTTAGGGATGCCTCAGACAATGTTATTTCTCAACCCATAATGAATAACAAAATGCTTCAAACCATTCAAAATTATCCTTTAGCCTCCTTTATTGTATCCATTGATATTGGCAACATATCTCCAACTATAAAATATGATGGGACTAAAGACCTTGCCTGATTTTTAAAAGCCTTTAACAACCTTTACAAAGAGTGGATCCAAACTAATACCTTTGCCGCAACTAAAATTTTAGTAAAATTTTTTACCAGTGATGTATTAGAATGCTATAATCAATTACCCCAAAATTATATTTGGTAACTTGAAGATTTGGTTGATCTTTTAGTTGAAGAGTTTTAACATAATGATCTTCCCAAAAATTATCTTAGTCACTTCATCAATGCTAAGTAATCTCCAACTGAATAAACTCATGACTTTATCAAAAGATGGAAATCTTTAGCCCATAAATCCAACCATAACGTGATTGATGATAACTTATTCAAACTCTTTATCACAACTTTGACACCCACTCTCAAATATAAGGTTCAAACCTTTACTCCCCAAACACTTAATGAAGATCTTGATCAAGCTAAACATCAAGACTTTCTCATGAAGCAATTCTAACCTAATACTAAACTTCTTAAAGGATATTTCAAAACATCTAATGCTATCACTATTAATACTTCATGAACCAAACTAGGAGTTGTCAAAACTGATGTTCCTTTACCTTCTCACACACCTCTTTTAGTTCAGTAAATGAAATAATTTTGACTGCCCTCAAAACCTTTCATCTATCCCAATGCTCCTCCTAAGTGGCATGACCCCAATCTATTTTGTTGGTTCCATGCTGACATTGGGTATTCTCATGAATCTTGTAGAGGGCTCACTAAATTTGTTATCTCTTATGTTCTTTGTGATTCATTCAACCATGAAGCTATGATCAATCTTCATCATCAAGAGTACATTGTTGCCTCTCAAAAATGACAAACTTATAAAGCTTCTACCTCTAACAACCAAAAATCCTCTTCAAATAATCAATCAACTTCTAAGGATGTTTATGACATTAACACTAATTATAACCAAGACTTTAACAATTCTCAATATGTTAACATTACTAAGGTCAACTATCATCACAAACTGGCTCATAAAGATCATATTACCAAGCTTAAAAATCCATCTTTAGAAGAACAATTGCTTAAAGATACCACCACAACCATAAATCTTAATTTGAAAGCACCTGAGGAACAACTTCCTCCTTTCGATCCTCCAACCACATCTATTCCTCCAAAATCTAATTTTCCTCCCAAACCTCATGTTGGTTCTTTTAAATCTCATTGGAACTTTTTTGAAGAACTTAACTCTATGCCTTGTAAGATTCCACTTATGGATTTGGTTTGTACTTCACCCTATCATCGTAAATTCCTTATGCAATAACTTCAAGAAATTGAAGATCCTTCTTCCATAGATGAAGAGCCACCTTCTATGAAATCTCAACCTACCAACGTAAATACCATTGAAACTATGTGTCCTTCTTCCAAACCCTCTATTGAATTCCTTAAAGAGGACATGATCAATGATGAGATTCTTTTTAGTGCCGATGATCCACCACTCTTGATCAAAATAACCATTAATACCACTATTATCTAAAAATTTCTAGTTGATGAAGGCTTTGGTATTAATGTGACATATTTATGGCTTATACAACAACTTGGTTATAACAAGGATCATCTCAAGCAAACTCATCTTACCTGTCATGGTTTTGGTAAGACTAATCAAAAGCCACTTGGTTGTATTTGGCTTCCATTAACCATAAGACCTAAAATAGTTTGAACCAAGCTTATGGTCTTTGATCTTCCTTTATCTTATAACATACTCCTTGGTCATCTATGGACTCATCAAATGAGGGTTGTTGATTCTTCCGGTAGTCAATGTATTAAATTATTGCATAATGGAAAATAATATAAGTATGAAGTTGATCCCAACCCATAAAACATTCAACTTCCCAATCCTAAATCACAATATCATATTCCTACCATTCCTAAAATCAATAGTCCTCCTTTACCCAAGTTCATCAACATGAATCTTGATTTACAAGTTACTCTTATATATTATGATGATGATGAGCCCAATTATTTTCAATATAATTGTAATACTACCAAGTTACCTCCTTAAATTTTGTAATGGTTTCCTCCTTCTCTCTTACCAAGAGACAATACTATTCCTTTCATGGATGAGATTACTAATTTTTACCCTCCATGTAATGCTCAAGAGCTTTCTCTACTAGAAGATGCCTTCAATTGCAATGATTTTAGAGTGGCTAAATTATTTCAAGATCCTCTCATCATGTCTCCTTGTACATTCAGGAATATTAGGATTTCACCCTCTGAAACTCCCCTTGATTCTCAAGCATGTATAATTTCTCCAACATATGATGACAACTATATCATGACCCAAGCTCAATCTAGAGACTTGGATGCCCAACATTATCAAAAAACCTTAGCCTAAATTCATGCTTTCAATCAGGATGTTCATATTATTTCTATGGATCATACCTTAGATCCTAAGGGTCATGTGCCTCTTATCAATTCTCCTCTTATTAATAATCCTTAGATGGTAGAAAAAATTATGCCTTCCAAATTTCTAAAAATTTCTACACCTGTTTAAACACCTTTGGATCCAATCATTATATCTGATCCTTATCCCATCATCGAATGTACCAACACACAAATATCTTCTACTCCATCTACTAATCCTACTCCCAAAATTACACTTGATGCCAAGGCAACTGATGCTAATCTGATACATATTGAGTTTGATTACCATGGCAATAAAAATTTGGATCTTGAAGTATATGTCAATTATTATGGTCCTCTTCTTACTCTTCCTAGTGACGAAGCTATCCTTGAGTTACTTTATACCTGAGAACCTCAACTTCCTCGACAACATCATAAACTTGTGAATTTTAAAACTAAAACTCCTTGTTTCAACAAATTCATTGCTAGCATTGATCCCAAAACAAATCCAATTTTTTCCTTACCCAATGCACCATACCAATTTCAAGATAATAATTCCATGCTGATTGAAGAAACCACTCACATTAAATATGGTAATCTATCTTGTCCTCAACCTCTTAAAGTCTCTCATGAACTCTCACATACTGAACATGATAATTTTAGATTATTCTTTGATAATTATCACGAGGCTTTCACTTGGTCCTATGAGGACATGCCTGATATTGACCCTAACATTATGGTGTATAACATCATTACTTATCCTGATGCCAAGCCAATGTGTCAAAAATAAATAAAATTTTTGCCTAAATTTTTAAATTTATGTCATAAAGAAACCATCAAATTAAAGTATGCTAAATTTATCAAAATAGTGGATTATTCTAAATGGGTTTCCAACATTGTCCCCATTTGAAAGGTCACTATGGTTATTCATATTTATATTGATTTTTGCAATCTTAATCTTGTTTTTCCCAAGGACAAATTCCCTTTACCTTCAATAGATGCCATTATTTATTCCATGGCTAGCTACAAAATGTTCTCTCTTATGGATGGCTTCTTGAAGTACAATAAAATTCATATCACCCCCAAGGACCAACATAAGACTACTTTTCAAATGGAATGGGGTACCTATTGCTATATCAAAATGCCCTTCAGCCTTAAAAATGTCAAAGCCACTTGCCACTGAGCAACGACTCACATCTTTCATGATCTCATCCATAATTTTTTTGAAACCTATGTGGATGATCTCATTTATAAATCCAAACATCATAAAAATCATCTTTCTGATCTCGCTATCATCTTTGATCATCTCCTTAAATATAAAGTTAGACTTAATCCTTACAAATGTGTCTATGGAGTCACATCTAATTTCTTTTTAGGATTCTTAGTCTATCTCCATGGCATTGATGTTGACCCCGCTAAGATTAGTGCCATAGTCAACATGCCCATTCCTAGATCTATTCTCATCATTTGTACTTATTTAGGAAAACTTGGGGCAATTAGATGATTTGGTCCTAAAATGGCTTATTGCATCCACTCCATCAATTCCCTTCTCAAGAAAGGTACTACTTTAGAATGGATGGATCCATGTCAAAAAGCCTTTTATAACATGAAAGAGTCTTTGCTTCACCCACCTACACTTCATCCTCCTTCCAATGATAGACCCTTGGTTCTATATACTTATTCCACACCTATTTCAGTTGGGGAAATGCTTGCCCAACATGATGATATGGGAAGAGAGTATGCTATCTACTACATTAGTCGAGGCCTTATCGATTATGAAACACATTATACCAAAATCAGACATGATTGCCTTACTATTTATTTCACAGTTGAAAAGCTTCATCATTACATGCTTTACCAGACTACTTATGTCATCTTTCATTTCAACCCCCTTCATTATTTATTCTCCAAAGCCTTTCTTCCTAGAGATATAATTGGTAAATAGATGGTCCTACTTATGGAATTTGATCTCTACATCATCATTCAAAAAGTTGTTAAAGGGAAATTCAGAGTTGATCAAATTGCCGTAGCTTCCATTCACTTTTTCCCTTCAAAATGATCTTTCAGATGACAATATATTTTATAATGAAGGTCTTGATCAAGCTATATCTCTCAAATATTACTTTCATATCTTTACCATGATCTTGAAGCGAATCAAATTGATGAATATTTCACTCCCTTTGGTACTACTAAACTAAAATTAGTTATCAAGGAGCTCCCTAAAATTAATGTTGACTTGCACGAAGATACTTGGACCCTTCACTTTGATGGTGATAAATTACTTCAAGGAGCTTGGGTAGGTTGCATTTTCATGAGTCCTCTTGGAAAGATCATTCCTTTAGTTTTTTTCTTCACCTTTGATGTCACCAATAATATGGCTGAAGATGAAGCTCTTATCTTAGGCATGATAGTTGTTCTTGAATACCTTCATACTTTAGGTGATTCTTAACTTATTCATCATCAAGTCGATGGTGAATAATAATGTAAAAGTGAAAACCTCATCACATATCATCAAATTTCAACCACTCTTGCTAAGGATTTTATCTCTTTCACTATTGAGCCTATTTCTAGAGATCAAAACTCCATTGCTGATTCCCTTGCCTCTTCAACATCTCTCTTTCATCCTCATCAAGTTCTTTTTGATCCTTTTTTTCTTATACAAATAAGAAAATCCTTGTATTCAACTCAACCACTAGATTCACTTATTTTTCATATCAATGTTGTTACCTTTCACCAAAGCCCATGGTACCAAGACATCATTCAATTCCTGGAACATCAAACTTATCCTCCTAATTTAGACTCTCGTGAAAAGACACATTCATAAACAAGCTTTCAAGTCTGTATTTTGACATAACATCTTTTTTTATCATAATTTTGAAGGTACCTTACTCCATTATGTTATGTAAGATGAGGTCTCTCCTCTTCTTAAACAAGCACATGGTGACATTTGTGGTGGAAATTGTAGCAGACATACTACAACCCATAAATGCCTATGTATGGGTTAATTTTGGCCTACTCTTGAAAAGGATGCAATTGAATATGTTAAAAAGTGTAATCCTTTTCAGCTTCATGATGATCTAATCCATTCACCTCCATCCAAACTTCAAGTTATCAAATCTCCTTAGCCATATTCCACATGGGGATTTGATCTCATTGGTAAACTTCCTCGCTCCCATGATGGACATGTCTTTATCATCACCATTACTGAATATTTTACCAAGTGGGTTAAAGCCATACCCCTCATTAATGTTACCTATCCTATCATTTCTAAATTTATTCTTAATCAAATCATTTAATGATTTGGCATTCCCCATACCATCATTTTTAGACAATGGTGGTAACTTAAAAAACAAACATATTAAACAACTTTGTGCTAAATTCAAGATTAATCACAAATTTTCCATGCCTTATCATCTGTAATTCAATGGCCAAGCCAAGGCCACTAATAGAATTCTCAAAAAAATTCTCTAAAATATAATTCATGAAACCCACATGAATTGGCATCTTCATCTTTACCCTGCACTCTGGGCCTATCAAACTAGCATACGTACTACCACTAGGGCAACACCATTTTCTCTAGTTTATGGATATGAGTTTGTCCTTCCTTTAGAAGTTGAGCTTTCTTATCTTCATATATATTTTTATGGTATTATTCTTGATGAAGAATTACATGAAGCTCACCTTCATTCCTTTAATCTTCTTGATGAACACCATCTTTTTGCTTTACTACATAACCACCAATACAAGGCTCACATTACTAGAAAACATAACAAACGTGTTATAATAACACACTTTTAATGTTGGTGATGTTATCTTTAAATTAGACTAAAATCATGATAAAGAAGGTAAATATGCCCAAAAATGGTGGGGCCCATATTTAGTTAAAGACATTACTTTTCCAAGTACCTACCACCTTTAAACTAATGAAGGAAATATTTTTAAAGATCCCAACAATGTTCAATTCCTTAAAAAGTACTTTTTATAAACATTTATTTATTTTTATCATGATTTCTATCTACATCTATCTAACACTGTTTGCATGTTACTTAAGCATGGGTCTCTCCCTTTGCATCAAGTTTCCTCTTTTTCACAAACCTTTAGTCCTCCCTTTTGGTCTTTTGGTTTCTTGATGTACCATAGTCTTATTTTTCTTCTTTCATTTTCTCTTTTGGCACCCATTAGGTTTTTATTTTGTGAGTTGCTTTGTAAGACCATGGATAGGACCCAACATTCCTCATATAATTACCATCTTTTTTTTTTCTCACTTTATGCTTGCCAATTTTATTTTGGCACCCCTTGGGTTTTTATTTTATGAGTTGCTTTGTAAGACCATGGATAGGACCTGACATCCCTCATAAAACTACCATATCTCTTACTTTATCTTTTCCTTATTTTATGAAGTTGTAGTATAAGACTATGGATAGGACTCGACCCTCCTCATAAAATTACCACCTTTTCATGTTCTCGATTCTTGTTCTAAACTTTATTTTTTTCTTATTTTGCTAGATGAAATCTACAAAATAATTCTTGTTAGCATGTTTTCATCCATTTCCCTCATTCTCATGACAAGGAATCACATTTTACTTCCATTGTATCCCTTTTCCCCCTTTGTCACATTTTTTACAATTTAAAGCAATTCAAATTGTTCCATGTGTCATACTGTTTCTTTCATCTCCACATTGGATAAAACAAGGTCAAATTCAAGATAACACTTTTATTTCATCTAGATTTACGAGACTCTTAGACCCCATGCTCTTTGAAGTTCTATCTCTTATTAACCTTGTTCTAAGTATTCAAATGAAAGTCATATTTAGCACCCATGTTTGGTCTTCCAAATCCATATGGAGGAGGAATCGAAAAAGCCATCAAGAAAGTTAAAAGTCAAATCATTTGCAATAAAAGGCAATGATATCTAAAAGGTAAGATACAAATATTAAAAGTTAAGATCACACCAAAAGATGTGATTTCCTATCTTTAATCGAAGCTAAAACTCTACAGTTAGCCTCACATAGAGCTGGGGTCCTTTGGGGTGTAGTAGGATAGTAGATTAGAGTAGGGGAATTAAAAAAAACTTTGTGGTGCTACTTAATTTTTCACACACGTACCCAATCTTCATAGTAGACTGATGACTCTGTAAGGGGTCCTGAGGAATGGGGAACACATTGTGGGGAGGTAGGTCCATTTTACTTTCATGCATATAGCCTTCATGGGATGATCTATATAATTCATTTGTTGACTTAAGACATGTGTATCTAATAGAAGTTCTTCATAATCCTTAAGGTAGAAAGTCCTCTTGTTTTGACAAACCTAATTTGAGTGTCTTGACTTCGATAAAGATTTACTCTACCTTAGTTTTTCCTTCATTCTCCCCTCCACTCATTTCATTTCCCCCCTCGATAGCCAAATTGTGATTCCAAATATATTTTCCCTTCTTCTTCAATTCCTTCTTCTTCACCTCTTAAAAAACATGTTAACATTACTTTGTTTTAGTTTTATCTATTCTTAGAATAAAACAACATGTTTGAACAACTATGGATTAATTCTTTATTTTCTCACCATGATTATAAATCTCTAAACTTGTTTTACTTTCCTTTTACCATTTTTCATTTGTTTTACTATCTTGCTATTATAGACACCAAAGTTTGTATTTTTTTCCTTTGTTGAGTGAATTTGGCTTGTTACTTCTCACTCGACAATGTTGTTTTCCACTTTTATGCACCTTTTTCTATTGTTGAGTGAGATGTGGATTGTTACTACTCACTCATCAATGTTGTTTTAACATTTTATTTCTTATTTTACCTTTGATTTGTTTTGATTATCATCTTATTTGATATGTATCCTTGGTTTCACTTGGTGAGTTTGCCTTTCTTACTTGAGGATAACTAGTTTGAGTTTTTTGGTCTTTAATAGCCTTGGCTTTTTTATTACCTAATTTACTCTTGTTTTTTAACTTGGTCATTTGGTCTAACATAGAACCTATCACCACAACTTGCCAAAATTTCCAAGTACATCCCATCCTCATAGCACCAACTATCTTCACTTTTCTTACATTTGTTTATTTTTTATCTTTAGTTTTGTAGTCTTGGGTTTGTTAAAAGCAGTCTCTGTGCCCTACACAATCAAAACTAACAACACAATAGACAACCATCATGTGATAAATGTAAGTCAAGGTATGAATTGCACTTTAATTTTTAGTCATTTAATTTTAGTTATTTTTTCTTTAAAATACTACATTTTTTATAGCATTAGCATTATGTGTTACTATGTTTTTTCTCGAAGCACCATCCCCTATTATACCTTAGTGACACATGATGAGCTTCAAGTGGGGCATATGTATATACATAATATTTTCAAATTTTATCAAATATTGATACTTTACATCTTGAAAGAACCCATTGAGACTCAATATCTCTAAGTGCATGCCCTAAAGGGTGCACTGGAAAAGGGGTGTGCAAACCTTTGGTGCTTCACATGATTATTATCCCTTACTAACACATTATTACTAATCTAACCAACTCTTAAAAACATTCCCTAAGATATTATTCCTCCCTTGCACACTCTTCGAGTATTTTTCCTCTTTCTATCCTCCTTTTCTTGTCTTAATTCCCTTTTGGACAGTCAACTATACTAGGTCGACTAGGTCGACCCTATATAGTCTAGGGGTATTTTTCACTTTTTGGGTTTGTGAGCCTTTCAGCCAACCTAACTTAGACCTAGTGAATTGTCTCCAAAACATCCAAGGTTGACTAGGTTGACCCTATATAACTGACATTTTTAGAAGGATTTAGGGTAAGATCCACCAATAAATACAAGATCATTTCATCATTTTTTTAATATGCAATCAAAATTTATTATTCACTCGTGCTTCTTCATAATCTTCTCTTATACCATTCTACTTGAGGAGTCTTATCTTAGGGTTTCTACTTGGAGAATCTAGTCTTGTGGATAATTCTTGGATGCTTTGGCCTTTATTAGTGATCCTTACAAACCACACAACCTCTTACAAAGCCCCTTTGGCCAAGGGATAAATTGAGTCTCGACAGGTTCACATTCAGGTAAGTATATTCTAATTTTATTCTCCTCTCTTTAGTAGATAGAACTAGCATAAGTGTTGGCTCGAATGATATTACTCTTTATTTCCATAAACTAGGGTCTTACTCATACTTAGCTTAATTTATATTCTCTTATACATGTTTTGATTACTTTACTAACCCCTCATATTGTGCCATAAGCTTTGGTGTGCACTAGATTAGATTTACTTTATTGTTTATTAGAATAGGTGAATATTAAACCTAAGACTCTTTTAGGGTTGTTGCATGATTATGTTAGATTGTAGGCTTTGAAATCCTTCCTATCATGGTGTATTGTAACAAGTTATCCCCTAATCGGGTCTAGCATTCCCATATTGTTCATGCTCATACTTAACAAATGTATTCCCAATTGAAAGTGTAGATATGCTCTATCTTCTCTAAGCCATGATAGATTTATAGACATGACACATTTTTCATTGCATACAATAACCAAAATTAAAAATGACATATACTGCATATCCTCCTCCACCACATTATGGGCACCTATTATATGGGATTATTGGTACTTATACATGGCATACACCTCCCATGATTTAGATACACTCTATTACTTTTGGTGACATTGAGATTGTGGATGATGACTCAAATATTTATTCATTATTCATTAGAGCATACCTTAATCACCAGCCTATACACAATGTTATGATTAATAATGGTGATAGTGACAATGTTTTTACCATGACATTACTTACACATTTAGGTTATACACATGATGATTTTCACCCTTTGACCAAAGTGGTTAAAACATTTGATGGAACTTCACAAGAAGTCCTTGGTGAGACTGACTTACCTTTATAGGTTATCCTAGCACATATGGTCACTAAATTCTTAGTTATACCATATATGAGATTCTTTAATATGTTATTGGTATGACCTTATTTACATATCCTCTACATAGTACCTTTCACAATGCATGGGTGTGTTAAATACATTCATACTAGTAGGGTAATTATAGTTTCTATAATTCCATATGAACATCCACTTGAACAAAAGAAGTTTATACCTAAACAATTAATTTTCAAACCTACTAAGGTTAATCCTCTATATAAGGGTAAGCAATAGTCAATCCCATTTTATAGGTGATTGATAGTTCATAGACTATTGATACTACTACACGACATATTTAGTTACCTATACTACTACACGACATATTTAGTTACCTAGAGCAACCAAACATGTTCTTATTTTTACTATTCCAAGGAAACCACATAAAACTCAATGATGGGTTCCATAAAACCCCATTTATTATATTATTTTCTCATAACCATATATTACTATTATACATACATAGAGAATCATAGGTCCTATAGTGTAAGATATTTCACATATACATGTTTCTTGGCAATACCACCAATTTATAACATCGGGTTTTGAATGGGGAGATACCTACGACCATCCTTTGGATGAGATCATATGATAGTATTCTATTTTTAAATATTACAAAAATATCAAAAAAATTAAAACATTTAAAAATACAAAAAATATTCAACATTTTCATGTTTTTATTAGCTCCTTGGCATCTATGTTGTCAGTTCCATGTTGGTATATATCATATCATTTCTTGATATATACACACATGTTTCATACATATTTTGAGTGTGATACATGCATACCAAGGAAAATGATCTATGCACATATGGATGTTAGGCCTTTCATCTACTCACATCATCAAAACATTGGGGGCATCCACTTATTTGATCATGAGACACCCAAGTTACATTAATCTATGATCATTTCTATTATCATGTTTGATTTTATTTACTTACACATGCCTTTATCCATACTTACATCTTTCAAAGTTTACTTGATATGCTATGTATTTATATTTTTTGCTAACACATATATCCAATAACTAGAATGATATGCTTATGTTGGTTGATTATGATTCCATACTTTTTTTTTCACTTCCTTAAGTGTGCTGATTTTTATTGTATTACTTGTTCAAGAATTTGAATATGATCTAATTATTATGTCTCCCATGCCTATGTTTCCTATTTTTATAGTTTCATATGTTATAGTTTTTTGTATGTGGACATTTGAACATGTCATTCTATACTTTGTAGACATTTGACTAAGTCATGTCCCTTTGATTGTGAAAAATTTGAACATGCCCCTTATATGAGATGTCCTTGGACCATTGCCTTTTATTTTGATTTTGATTGTTCTTGATTACTTGTTGATATTATACTATTAATATCTAGATGTTGCCATGATTTACATCATGCATATTAGGATTTAAGATGATCACATAATGTATACCTCACTATTAAATCTACATATACATGTTAATCATATATACTACATGATCCATACACAAATTATACAATTATTTTATCCTTTTGAGGTAAGGTAACTACTAATTTCTACTTATAATCATCTCAAAAAGGGGGGAATATTAGTGGGGGCATGTCATAGAGGTATGAATTCAACATTTTCATAATTTCATATTACAGTGGGGGCATATCAAAAAGGCATGAATTCTATGTTTTCACAGATTTAAATTATAGTGGGGGCATGTTATGAAAACATGTTCTACACAATTACACCAATTTTTAGATTCTCTAGATTCAGTGGGGCATGTCATAAGAACATGTTCTCCACACTTGAAAATTTTGAAATTAGCCTAATTTAATAATTATATGATTTAGATACACATTTGTGGAAATATTCTATACATTGGTACCATTATTATACCCAAGTTTTAGCATGAGACATATATGAGGTGAATATTCCATGCAAAGGGAACCTAAAATTGTAAAATTAAATTAGTTTCCAAATTTCAAATACTACTTTGGATTGCTATCATACCCAAGTAATAATTTTAGAAAATTTTATTGACCCAGTTTAATGCAATTATTGGTTCACCTTTTGGTAAAGTTAAGGTAATTAAATCACTTAATCTTACCAAGTTTTTAAGTTAGACTTGATTAAATCATCTAAATTCACAAAATTTGTAGGATGAAGTGATTAAATTTTCCACTCTCATCAGATATATAGTGTGATTTAATTGGATCACTTCCACTCACCATGTTATAAATATGATAGGGTTGTATAATTGAGATAATCTCAATGGCCATGTGGAAACTCACCTTTTCACCAAGGTTGGGGGAATGTTTCCTCCAATCCCTATATATATATTATGTGTGTGCACTTGCATGTTTCCAAATTATCCTAATCTCAACTCTAAGGCTTCTTAAGAAAATATCTCTTCAAACCAAATTTATAAAAGGGAAGATGGTTGCATTGACACACATGTGTAATCATAACCTTTATCTCTTTACTTCCAAGCATTTCAAATTATATGCACTAATTATATACTATAACGTGCTCTTGGTTGCAAGGCAGTAACCAACAAAACACTCAAACTAGGCTCATGCAAATACAAGGTGTGTTATACACACTTAGGTACGCATTTATTTTATTTTAAACTAGAAATTTCATTACTAGATTAAAGGTAGGGAAAATTTAGAAACTAAATCTAAATTATAGAGCACCTTAATCTTGAATACTTAGAAAATACCTATCAGGGTTGTACCCTTCAGTTCTAAGACATTTTCATTACCAAAAGGCTCATGTTCACTATCTCTTTGTGCCAAATTAATTATCTCTTAGTTTGACCATTGTTATTATGATGAATAGGCATTATATACTATGCAAAATTTTCAAAAGCTGATCATTATCCTTCTTTGCTAGTTTTAGACCTATATATTTTTTTTAGCTTCCCAAACACTTACATCCCAACTAGACTAAGCGCCCCTTTTCCAACTAAGTGTATTATGCCCAAAATTCATCTAATTTGAAAATAAAATGTATCCTTATGGTTGGCCTAAGCTATTTAGTGTGAGATATTTTCAAAATAGATTGGTTATATACAAGATCAACACTCATTTATTCTTCACCTAGAAAATACTGGGAAGTCACAAAGCAACCTACCAAGAAACACTCAATCAAGCATTCAAGTGAGAAAACCTACCCTATTCATCCCTATTTACATATCAATCATAGGATCAGTATTCCCATAGGTTTGAATTACTAAATGAACATCCCACGAGCCATATTTTTTAAGCTACAAGCTAGGTTACTCTATGTACTTATTTATCACACATTACATATTTATCACACACAATCCAACACATAAGGAAATTTTTTTTTGAGGACTTCTTTAGAGTATTGGCTATGTAGACAACACCCATTAATATAGGGGTCCTTATGGTAGCTTGACATTGTGTGCCCACTAACCTATTTTTTCCCATAGTCACTCCAAAGGTGAGTAAACTAGGGTTTTCATCATTTTACCAAGAGAATTAGCTTGTGTGTAATACACACACACACACACACACACATATACATACATATATATATATATATATATATATATATATATATATATATGTATATATACATATATATATACATATATATATATATACATATATATATATATATACATATGTATATATACATATGTTATATATATATATACATATATATATACATACATATATATATGTATATATATATATATACATATATATATATACATACATATATATATATATATACACACACATATATATATATATACATATATATATATATATATACACACATATATATACACATATATATATACATATATATACACATATATATATACATATACATACATACATATATACATATATATATATATACATATACATACATACATATATACATATATGTATATATATACATATATGTATATATACATATATATATATATATACATATATGTATATATACATATATGTATATATACATATATGTATATATACATACATATATATATATATATATATATATATATATATATATATATAAACCCAAAAAAAAAGAAATAAAAAACCCATAAGGCTCTAGGTGGTCACATCTAAATCTAGTCACTATTTCATACTAGACACTTATGGCCAACTTAGACACCAGTGTCAATGCAAATTTATAGATCTAATATATATAAACCCAAAAAAAAAGAAATAAAAAACCCATAAGGCTCTAGGTGGTCACATCTAAATCTAGTCACTATTTCATACTAGACACTTATGGCCAACTTAGACACCAGTGTCAATGCAAATTTATAGATCTAATACAAGTGTCTAAGGCCACAAAGTGAAAAATTCTATAATCTAATTAATTTTATAGGATCATGATCTAGTCCACTTCTAGCCTATTTCATCCCAAATTTGCATACGCACAATAAACTAGTTAAGTACTCTTGTTTTTAATTTATCACAATACCAATCAATAAATATAATCTCTATTTTTGGCATGACTCAGTATTATAAATTTAGAATATTATTTATCTAAGTTTGTAAATTAATTAAACTAATATAGATTTTTTTATCACCTTTGTGCTTATTCACTTCTATATTCTTAACCCTAGATGATCTCACACATCTAAATTTAGGATTAAACAGTTTTATGAATGTTAGATAAGAAATAGGCTTAGACCTATTATGTATTAATAGTTTAATCTTTGGGTAAATTTTCATGCCATTAACATTTGAAACATGTGGGCTGACCCATAAATATGATTTGAATTTGAAAAATGACCAGTCCTTGGCATGAAGACATATCTATCATATTAGGACACTTAAGGAATTTTGAAGCCATATGAATTCTGATGAACTTGTATAGAAATTAATAAATATGATATAATTATCAAGAGGTGATCTAATTATGAGAACACACATACTGGACACAAACAAGGAAATTCATGTAGGTGACTAATAGTAAACCAACAAGATTGTGCCCATATAAGGCAAATAAATATGAGATAAAGGTGTGTAAGAGTCATATGTATATGCCTAAGTCATGTGAGGTAAATATAGGTAAAAATAAACATTTATAAGTGTAAAATTCTATATTTTATTGTCTAAAATGCCTCCTTTTATTCTAGTATTGAAAGTAAAACAATTCTAAAGTAAAAGGATACAAAAATGTACCTAGGTGTATAAACACACTTTGTATTTGAAATAAGGATCCAAGTGGGAAACTTACTCCCTAAAAACATACAATTAACATGTAGAAATCAATGTTTATATATTAAATTAAATCTTAAATTAATTAGATTATTGGAACTTTTAACAATTAGAAGAGCGAGGAAGAAAAAAACATTTAAGAGGGTGAACCGTTATGCCCTCTGAAGTTTTAAAGACATGTTTCCTTTTGAAGAATTAGATATTGGGTTTGATTATGACCAAATTTATAATGTCATGGAATTATCATATCCTAAGGCAAGTTCCATTGTTCAAATTATGGGTTAGGAAAATAAATTCCCCAACCCTCATCAAAATAGAGTAGTGTTAGGCCATTGAACTATGCATAACTTCAATTATACCATTTATTTAATTGATATTGAAATTAAAGATGGAAGGGGGATCCTATATTAGGCCCATTTAGGGAAAATAAACCATTGAAAATAGAATTATAGATTTAAAATATGACCTTTAGTACTATCAATGTTACATCAATGCCAACTTTGAAAATTAATAAAACCCTGTAATAGTGTGTACATGAATACTGTGCATGACCCATACTTTGATTAACTATCTCAATATGATATATAATGTCATAATTTTTTTATATCACTCTATTCCAAAGTCAAAATATCTATATAACCTCATTTATGTTCTTATAAAATCTCTATATATGCCCTCAAATTAGTCTCTATCTATAGAAATTTGTACCATAATTTTAATCAATCTAAACTCTTTGAATCATATAATTTATCCTAAAATTAGACTTATCTATGTATATAGGCTTAAATCTCTATGACAATCCAATTAATATTCCCTCTTTTGAGGTGAGGAATATAACCTATGAATTACTCATCTCAAAAGAAAAGAGTTAACTGCATCATATTATGTAGAAAAATGTAAGAATTTAGAATAATGTACAATTATGTGGAGAATATGTCATTGTATTATGAATAGATTATCAAAGTATATATCAAACATGTATCTTAGGGCATACATGTGTCATGTCAAGATATATATAACAATTAGGTAGGTATTAGTAATCATCACATACATAAGAATTAAATAATAACTTGCATAAAAAAAATGCATGGTATGGATCATGTCACCACACATAAGTAGTGAAGTGTGTGATATGGATCATGACACCATAAAATTATCAATAAATCCTATATTTATCCACTCATAATCACACAATGTCATGACCATGACACACACAATAACACTCTATGTCACACAAGGCAAGAGCCATGTGTAATGGATAATCAAATGTTATGCAAGGCAAGAGCTACATATAATGGAGAATACAATGTCACACAATAAGGAAAGATCCAAATTAAAATTAACAATAAAATGCCACAAAATAATGAAAGATACACATGCAATGGAAATTCAAATGCCACACAAGGCAAGAGACACACATAAAAAAAATCATAGAATGAGAAACTCAACCAAGAAAAAGTCATAGAAGGCAAGGACACAAATAAAGAGCATACAATAAAACAATCAATTAGAAAAAATCATATTAATTCAATTTATAAAACATATCATAATAAATTATTAGCCTATACAAAAATTAACTAGAAATAATGAAGCATAAAATAAGTCTAACTTATCTATACCATCAATCTCTGTTAGTGTCACATTATAAAAAAATGATATATCCTTGAAATGTAGTACTATAAATAATATAAGCATGGGCAAGACATGTGTAATCAATCAATGTGGTTCAACTTGATAAATGAAAAGGTCATAGAAAGATGTAACATGTAATAATGTAATGTATGGAATAATATGCCCCCAATGTTGGCATTTCCCATATGTATATGAATGTCCTACATTTGTGCATTAATGTATTATGCATAGCTTGTATGTCTTACATCTCATTCATATATACCATGAAATACATGTTTGTATGGAAAATGATAGTTTAAAACATTTGATAAATAATTGTAGGCACTAAGATTTCATAGAATAATATTTGTTGTAGTGTAGATCCTAAATCCCCTTTCTTATTACATCCTTATTTCACCCCATGTAATTACTTTTACTAATTACTATTTCACTTATGTAATTTATTTTAACTAGTTACCTAAAATTAAAATATAGACACAATATACCAAAGCATAATAAAAGTAAATAGTTTTAACTCCCTAACAACTCCCTCATTGTCTAAAATCTGTTCAACAACTTAAAGCCTAGTTTAAACTCATAGTTTAAACCATAACAACAACCTTTGGTAAAAATAGGCCATAATCAATACCGATCCCCACAATTGATGTTGTTTCTATTGAATCAACTTCAATTTAACCACAAGCCTCCCTTGAACAAAGGATCATAATTCTGCAACCGTAATTCTATGACCATAATTCTATAACCATAATTCTATAATCATAATTTTGTGACCATAATTATGCACCCATAATTATACACTAAAACA
The DNA here is from genome assembly GCA_037957365.1 of Torreya grandis. Lineage (NCBI taxonomy): Eukaryota > Viridiplantae > Streptophyta > Pinopsida > Cupressales > Taxaceae > Torreya > Torreya grandis. The sequence goes on along the minus strand of JARHVA010003753.1, from coordinate 245,165 downwards.
TTGAAGGAATTTATTAGGAATGTCTTCTAGACAATTGTTTGCCTATTGAAAAGCCACACTCTATGTCATCCCATCAACATTCATCCAAAGGTTATAATTTAGCTCATCAACCTTGAAATTACTATAGACTTGGAACACTATGAAAGTAAGTACATTTACTTGTTTTAAGTAATTCTATCTTTTCATGTTCTATTTTATAGTCCTATTTATCACCCGTACCATTCCTAAATTATCCCAAGATATCCTAGATCCCCTCAAATTAATCCTTACTATTTTGATTTTAGAACTTGGTCCATACTATTATAATTGATGTCGATTCCTAGAATTGGCATCGATTCTGTAGGATCGATATTGATCTCTATTTACATCCCTTTATATCTGCAATATGAACTTGATTCTATTAAGCATCCTTGAATTAATCTTAATCACCTATTTCTTAAACCATGAATTTCACTTGTAGATGACATTACCTATATTTATGTATGATGTAATCACCATTTGTGATTTGCCTATAATCTGATAGCCTTTCTTCTTTGACCAGAGTGACATTGTTTGAACTAAGACTCTCGTCAATTGTATTTGTCCCCACCATAGAGGCCATTTCCATTTAGTTAAAAGTTATACAAGAAAAAGAAGACTCAACTGAAGCTTATTGGCATGTTCATTTTGATAATCTTCATGGAATGGATGTAGATTAATTTAATTTATTCCAATTTCATATCTATATCACTATATGTATTTTGTATTTTTTTCTATCTTTATCCACTTAAGTACTTATACAGTGGGCTAACATCCTTGTTAAGAAGTGTACCATTTGTTGGGACTAGTCTAGTACCAGGTAGCCCACTAACATATCCTATTATTATATCTTTTTTGAGTTTTCTTTTGTGTGAAGGTAGTCCTTCCTAGACAAAAAAGAGATACCACATTCACTAGATTAATGGTACCCATCTTCTAAGTCACGGGTAATCCTTAAAACCTTGTATTTAAATTTGAATTTTTTAGTACTTTATTTTATAAAAGAATGAATGAAAATTACTTAAACATTCTAGCATGCCTTGTGGGATCATTTTTGGGCCTAATTATTATTTATTCTAGTTTTGTATGTCTTATTTCATTTGGTGAAACATTTTATTTATTTTCATTAAAGCAATAAAAATAAAAAAATCAAAAAAATATATAAATTGCTTTCATTTTGAAAGAATATTTTTTTAGCTTATTTGTTTAAGAAGCACATCTAGTGTAAGTAGGAGGATTAATTTACTGTTTTAGTCACTCTCTTTTCCACACACTATCAAATCATGTTAATCATAAAATTGGCAATCAAACAAATCCTACCCAGGTAGACCCACTTGGATTTCATCACTAAGTGGAAAGTCAACTCGGTGTTCTAGCTGAGTATAAATAATTGGTTGGTAGTATAAAGGCTAAGTACCCAACACCCTTATTATTGTAAGGTCATGAAGTAAGGGGGTAGGACCAATACCAATACATAGATTCATAGATTCATGCCTCAATATACCTTCATGTATATCACAGATTCCAACTTCAAACAAACCTGAGACTAAACTTAGCTTAACACTTCTTAGTATCTTTGTTAACCCAATGCCCCATCACATTCTAAAGTTTATTTCTTAACAAAAGTAAAAATAATTAAGTATGTTCAAATAAAATGTGTGGTTTATCCTTACTAAAATGAGATAAGCAAAACAAGTTGTGTGCTTTTACATTTATCTTTTATTTTTATTATTTTAATAGTATATGGTTGTAAAATGACAATAGTCATAGAAAGAACATAATAATTTCATTCATCCTCCTTAATGGAACATTCATCAAGCCTCCTACCTCTCCCAAATACATTAGGGATGATTTCCCTCAAATTTACCCTTAGGGTGATCTTGATTGTATAAATGTATTGGATAACAATTCGATCACCCTAAGTCATTATCTTACTGCATGATCCATACAAATTCTTATTTCCCCTCACAGTTAATCCTTCTAATTTTTATATGGCATGCCACTAGAAACATCTAAAGGGTACACAATGGCCATGGTTTCCTCTTTCATCAACCCACCACCACCAAATGGTTCCAATACTAACATGACACAACCTTTAGATACCCAATCACCATTAGTATCTAGTAGCCTTAATGTAATTGTTATTCAACCTCAAAAAATTAATACACTACAACCTATAACTTATCAACCACCCTCTTCCACTCTTCAAAATTTAGTAGTCTCCATCTTGATGACTCTCTCTTTGATCCAAACTTATGTAACCTCAAATCTCCAACATACCACCGAACCTCCACCATCTATACAAAAAAATCCCCCTTAGCCAAACATTCCAACAACAAATACCTTTAAATACTTAATACCAAACTCCATAAAAACTCCTTAAGACTACTTTCTTAACCCATCCCAACAACAAAGTCTACCCCTACTATTCTTGTAGTAGTAATCACATCTCAACTGACTATTACTACTTATATTGGGTATCCCATTTCACAACCACTCCCAAATTCACTTCTTCATCAACATTTGCAAAAAAATGTTTTAGGAGGTATCCCTCAATACAATGCCCATGTACACCCTCATGGATAGGATGGTAAACTTAGAAGCTTTTACCTCTAGGAAAAAGAACATTCTTACATATGAACAAATATGTAATGAACCTATTAACCCCATCATTCCAATCAAGCGATATTTAAATTAGTGGGAACTTCCTAAGTTTACAAATTTTCAAAATAAATAAGACCCCCAATAACATATTAGGGTATTTAGGTATGCATATTACCTTATATCCCATGATGATGCCCTCCTTTTGAGGACCTTCCCTATGTCACTCATAGGGCCAGCTGTAGATTGGTATAGTTCCCTATGTCCTTCGAGCAATTATCTCAAATTTTCTTAAAACACTTTATAATTAATATAGCAAGGAAAATAACCATCAAACTCTATGCCATTAGACAATTCAAAGATGAGTCCATTATAGACTTCATGTCCAGGTAGTGAGGCCTTATAAATCAATTAACATTCTTTATTCCTCAACTTGAATTGATTAGGTTATTTTTGAGATCATGTGCAAAATGTATTTCATCCATGTTCCAAGTTCAGTCATTCTTTTTGATGAGGCCTTTACCATGGCTTGTAAGCTATAAATTTGAGATTTAAAAGAAGGGAAAGTTAAGTTGTGAAATGAAAATTTTAAACCTGATCTTTTTAAAGGAACCAACAATCCTAAGTCAAAAGGCATAACTAATGTTGTTATCTTAAATTTAGCTTCTCCATCAATGATAAACCAACCAAGACCTTCCCAAACACAAACATAGAGAAATTTAACATAGTTTCCACCTAGGCAATACACACCTTTGGGGGAATCTTATGCTACTATTTTGGATAAACTATTAAAAGAAGCAGTTATTGATATTCCTCTGATTAGACCTATTGATGGCTCCTAACTAAAACCTAGTTGGTATAAAGAAAGTGATTTTTGCACTTACCATCACATACTCAATCATGAATTTAATAGATGTTGCTATTTCAAAATCTTGGTCCAGAACCTCATCGATTGGGGGGATTTGTAGTTGGATAATCCAAATGCTCCTTATAATCAATCCATAGACATATTTAGATAGCCATTCCTAAACTATCTATCCTCATCTAATTCTATACAAATAAATATGAGAGGCACCCTAGATCAATGCCCATGTAATAAATACTATCTATGATCAACTTTTACCTAAAGAAGTTGATAATACACCTAAATCATCTTTCAAAATAATAAGAATAACACACATCCTTAAAGGAGATACCTTTGAACCATCTGAACCAACTAAACTCATTTCTACCATCTACTCAAGCCTTCTTGATCTCATTTCATGGGATCCTTCAAAAGAAGGGTCATCCAAACACACTGAAAGTCACCCATGAAAAGTAGAAGATAAAAAAGTTACTCTAACCACATGGGATAAGTGCCTTGGTATGCCAAATGGTAAAGCTTTACAACATCCACCTATAAGGCTTTAACTCCCCCAAACATCCAAAAATGAGGATCCTCATAAAATTACACTCACAACCTCTAGCCATGCTCAAAAGGGAAAAATGACTATGCCCCAAGGTCAAACTAACCCATATATATTAGGACCCTATCCTTACTCTAAACTTAATATGATAATTATAGAATCATCTCTCAAAGGATGTAAGCTAAATAAAAAATACCTACTTATACTACCAATGCCGATACCTTGTATTGACTTTACAGACTTTTATTATTCCTAGAACTTATCTAAAACACCCTTACCACCCATTAAAAACACTTGTATCACAAACACAAAAAAGGAAAGTATAGACGTAAACATAATCCAAAAATTAGTGCCCCAAAAGATGACAAAACCATACCAAGGTCCTTTGCCAGGATCCTATACCACCATACTCAATCAACTTCTACAAACCTCCCTTATCATGTCACCTCCTATCAAAGCAATTAATCCCCATATCCAAAAACTAGCATGGTACATGGAGAATAAGGTGTGTGCTTACCATTGGATACTTATACATGACACTGACATCTATAATGCTCTCAAAGTTATAATCCAGAATCTTTCATATGAAGATGATTTCTTAATTAAACAACCTTGCCTTGATCCCCTCTTCAACCTAAACACTAAAACCATAACCATTCCTGAGAATAACTTAGTAGATATCATAAATCCTTTACAAGAAAATCAAAACAAGCATTAAAAAGCATGATTCATAGTCTCAACTCTGTCCCTGATCAACCCTTGGGACCTTCAAATATGGATAACTTGGGAACTTTGACAAGTTCTCCATTATTTTAAATTTATACAATAGACATAGCCACATGGTCTCAAATGTAGGCCCCTAAAACCCAAAAACCAAATAAAGCCAAAGTTTCCATAGCCAAATCCCCTATCCCAACCACAAAAACCTCCAAACCCTCCACTATAAAACTAAAAATCTCCATTTTAGGGAAAACACAGAAGAATAATTCCTTATAACTCATATATATATCAATTTTGAAGTAAATCCATCAAACCCTAATTAAGATGTCCTTATATGAACTCATTGATAATTCCCCACAATTTCATCAAGAAATGATAGAATCACTTCAAGCCATCCAAGTGTAATAGAATGAACCCCAATCTCTGACAACATTCTTTGGAGATTTGTAGATGGATTCATCTATCAATATTTTATAAATAGTTCCATTACCATTTAAAGACCAGGACCCACCCGTATTTATCACTACTCAAGTTAATCAAACTTAGATCAAAAGAGTTATGATTGACAATGGGGTTAGTATTAATATTATCTCCTCAAACACATTTAAGTAACTCCAACTTTATAAATAGTTGTGGCCCAATCCCCAATTATCTTGTGAGATTTTAATGATGCAGTGGCTCCTACTTTAGGGAACATTGTCCTTCCTATATGGATAGGTTCTCATATCCTTCATGAATTATTATATGTTATATAAGGTGTGCTTCAATATAATATCCTCTTAATACATCCTTGGATCCATGCTATGCATTATGTTTCATCCACCTTACACCGATGCATCAAATATGAGTATGAGGGCCAAGTCCATATCATCCCAACTGATCCTCATCCATTTAAAATTTGCAACCTAACCTTTTAACCTAATGATGTTTTACTCCCTCTAAAAAATTCAATCCCATCACCATCATCCAATGAAGTATTGACTAGTTCAACAATCCACTCATTGCAAACCTTGTTAAGGATTCCCTTGACTCCATATCCCAATAACTCTCTATAGGAGAGTATTAGTTATTGAAACTTAACACCCTTCCTACTCCTTAAGAGTATGGTTTCCCAGATAAATAGTGTAACTATCATCCTAATCTAGAAGATGTTATTCCCTTCATTTCTTCTTTCCTCTAGACTCATTTGGATTATGAAGGGATTAATCGATCTTCCTTAGGTCTTGATGTCCAATCTCATGCCAAACCATTATACTCAATTTTATCATTCCTAAACAAACCATGTTTTATTTAAATGCACTTACGATGATGCACCTAAAAAGGCTTTGGTATGAGATGTTATGAGCAAGGACCATATAATGTTGCACTAGGAGATTTTAAGAAACACAAAAAAATACATGGCCTTGGTTTTAATAAAACTCTTGAAGCCATTCCTAAAGTCACCCATTTATCTAATCATGAAGAAATATTATAGTGTCACCATCTAACATTCCCCATGAAATAGATGATGTTGTTTCCATCCCCCCAAACTTTTTTTAGTCAATACTTTCAACCTAGGACCTCTCACATATTGTAAAAATGGATAAACTACATCCATTACTCTTACCTTCCCTAATATGATATAAAAGGATTCTCCTACCATCCTCATTCTTTAGTGTCAAGATGATTATTATATCTTGACTTACTTAGGCACCGAAAACTCACACTTACATGATTATTTGCCAACTGAAACATCTAGTCTTCTAAATGAAGCCACCTCAGATGTTAACATAGGATCTTAAGATGCTCCACACATTATTAAGGTTAGCAAATATTTAGACCATTAGGAGCATCATGAATTCACCACATTTTTAGTAGAACATGGCAATGATTTTGTTTGGTCATATAGTGACATGTCAGGTATCAACCCTGCTATCATCATTCACAATATTGTCATTATCCCTAAAGTCAAATTGGTGAAGCAAAAACTATGAAAGATACATCCCCACATTGCACTTTTAGTTAAAAAAGAACTACATCACCTCTTATCCATTAATTTTATTTAGCCAATCGATTACCCTTAATGGGTGTCCAAGACTGTGCCTATCATAAATCCCATTGGGGGTCTCCATATTTGTACCAATTTTTGAGATCTCAACCTCACTTGTTCTAAAGATGACTTTCCTATTCCTAAAATTGACCAACTAGTAGACAAGACTATAATTAAATTACTTAGATGTTCACACAAAATGATTATATATCACATAAAATAAGCAAATATGAGAGATCACACAACAATAATTGACAACAAAGCAAAATACTAGATAATATAGCAAAGCCACTTCAAGGGGAAAACCTCCACAATAATGTACTAAGAACATAATATTTAACATGATGATCAAAGACTAACCACTACCTCCTATATATAGTCTACTTAGCCATGGTTATTCTATACGCTGACCTAACTAAGAACATAGAGAAATGTAATAAGAATATAAAAAAGGTATGTAAGCCACAAGTCAGCCACACATATCCCTAGACACGCCAAAGGTTAAGGGCATAGCATGCCTATCCCCTTCAAAAAAATGATGTCCTTAATGTTGAGTCACCTTTGGATGTCACTACACAAAAGATTCATCCTCCCAAGTGGCATCTTCATAAGGTAGAATCTTCCATTTGATCAGGTACTCTTTAATCACTCTAAACCATAGTTGCTTAGTGAAATTTTGAAGGATCACCTTAGGATCAAGAATAACTCTTCCTTCCTCATTCAATTATGGTAACTCAGTTTGAGTAATAACTCTATGTCTAATGACTTGCCTCAGGAATGAAACATGAAATACTGGATGTATGTAAGTGGAGGAAGAAAACTCTAACTTGTAGGCCACACTACCAATTTTCTATAAGATCTGATAAGGCCCATAATAATTAGAGGACAACTTGTTATCTTTTTTTTGTTGCTTCAAGGACATCTACTTATATGGTTACAAGAAAAAAAGACCTAATCACCAATGTAAAAATCCCTCTCACTCCTATGTTGATTTGCCTGCTACTTCATGCGATTCTGGGCCATGGCTAAATTTTCATGCAAACTTGCAAGGACCTCTTGTTGATGGTGAATATGTTATTCAACTACATAAACCTTAGGATGGAACTTTAAGGTTGAATTTATGGATGGAGGTGGTATCCATATAGTGATAGAAAAGGAGACATTTTAAAAGAACTATGAACAAAAGTATTATACCACCATTGAACAAGTGGCAACCAATGAACTAATGAAAAAAATAATAGAGATATCCTTTCAGACATTTTTTGACTACCTCAGTTTATCCATTTGATTGAGGATGATAGGATGAACTATGAGCCAACTAGGTGCCAAAACAAATTAACTCAGTCCAAAAATTGGTAGTGAAAATAGAATCTTTATCACTGACAATCATCTTAGGGGTACCATGTAATTTTTGAACTGTATTGAAAAAAGTAGAAGCTACTGTACTAGCAATAAATAGTTATGATAAAGAAAAAAATGAGCATACTTACTAAGATGATCTACCACCACCATGATAACATTTTGACCATCAGATCTTGATAACCTTGTAATGAAATCCATAGACACCTCTTCCCAATATTGGCTAGGGATGGATAAAGGCTATAAAAGACTTGGGGTTTTGATGGTTTCTCCTTTATTTTATTGATAAATCATACATTCAACCACATATGTTTGGACATCCCCCTTGATTCCTTCTCAAAAAAAATCCTACTTGATTCTATGATAGGTTTTCAAAAATCATGAATGAACCCCAATTGGAGTTGCATGAAGTTCCGAAAGGATTTTTTGTTTAAGAAGAGAATTCTTACATAGGTATAATTTTTGTCTTGTAAAAATTAGGAGTGGCCAACACTGGAGTAGTGCACATAGCCAATTTCAATTATTTAAATGCCCTAGTAGTTGTATCAATCCACTGAAAGGAGTCTTTCTTCAACAAAGAGGTGAGTGGGGATGTAATGCTACCATAATTTTGACAAACCTGTGATAGCAACTAGTTAGCCCCATATATCCTTGTAGTTGCTTGAGTGTCTTAGGAATCGACCAATCCACCATTGCTTGATTTTTTTTAAGATCCACTTTCACTCTTGCATGTGAAACCAAATGACCCAAATACTCAACCTCACAAGCTTCAAAATTACATTTAGAAGGTTTGGCATACAACTGATGTTGTTATAGAATTGAGAATACATGTTTTGCATGGTTCAAATGGTCTTCCCAAATTTTACTGTAAATGAGGATATCATAAAAAAATACCAGAACAAATTTCCTTAAAAATGGTCTAAAAATAGTATTCATCAAAATCTAAAAGGTGGATGGTGTATTTTTTAGCCTAAAAGGCATAACCAAAAACTCATAATGGCCCTCATGAGTCCTAAAAGTAGTTTTGGGCATGTCTTCATCATGGGTCCAGATTTGATGATACCTAAAACATAGATCTAACTTGGTAAAATAAAGAGCACCATTTAATTCTTCTAGAAAATCATCAATGACAAGATAGGAAACTTATCTTTGATAGTGCACTTATTATGTTCTCTATAGTCAGGGCACATCCTCCAAGTGTCATCTTTCTTTCTCACCATGACAACTGGTGAAGAATATTCATTTTGGCTATGGTGAATGATTCCTACATACATCTTCTGTACCATCTTTTCAATTTCACTTTTTTGGGCATAGGGATACCTATATGGCTAGATGTTGGGTGGTGTACTACCAGGAATAAGTTTGATATAATGATAATGCATGTAACTAGGTGGAAGTCCTTTCGGCATGTCACGAAAAATAATCAAATGGGAATCAATCACGTATTATAGATTAAGAGGTGTAAATGGCTAAGTTGGCTAAACTTCCATGGAAAACAAGCAAGCTACAACTCTTTTAGCACCCTTTCAAAGAATCTTTGTCATTTGATGGGAGCTAACCAGTTATGGAATGGAGATTTATCCCTTAATCCCCTTATCTCAAATGTCCTTCCCTCAAAATGAAAGTGTATGAATAATTCTTGGAAATTTATCTCAATATTGCCCAAAGTGGTGAGCCACTGTACTCCCAGAATAATGTCAGCTTGCCCCATAGGAATAGTAAACATAGGAGAATCCAACAAGTAGTCTCCCATGTTTAGCTTAATATTATGGAATTTTCTTGAGCAACTGATAGTACCACCATATGTAAACATGACCTAAAATTCTAGAGTGGGATAAATGAAATAGTTCAAGCGATCAACCAAATTACTATTGATGAAGTTGTGTGTGCTCTTAGAATCAATTAATACCATGTCCTTCTATTTATTTAGGAAACCCACCACCCTAAGAGTTTGGGGAGTACTAATAACTAATTCCTCCTCAGGGCCTTCTTCATCCTCACTAATTTCCTCCTCCTCCTCATCATCCTCATTGGCAACTTCAATGTAAAACAACTTATTTTTAACACAATGATGGTCTGTGTTCCATTTTATATTGCAACCGTAACACAACCCTTTGGCTCACTTCTCCTCAATTTGTCAAGGTGTCAATCTAGTGGGTTGAGGATATGATGGTGTTGGAAAGGTGTGATCATGACCATTAGTGAAGGTTTTCCATTTGAGCATCTCTTTTTACTCTACCATGTATGCCCATGGAATAAATTTTGATACAAATTTTGGGTTTAACATCTAAACCTCCAATTGGATTCTATATTTGAGGCCAACCAAAAATAGATTAGTCAAATTTTCCTTAGTGATGTCTTCCACCTTTAAGGATAGATTCTGAAATTGATGAATATAATCCTTCATAGATCCTGTTTGCCATAGTTTGGCTAACTAGCTAAAGTAGTTATCGGAGACATTATTATGATAATGAGCTAACAAATCATCAGTGAAAATAGACCATGTAACATGAGCACTATTCTTTTTCTTTTGAGCACACAACTAATGATACCAAATGAATTGCTTAGGTTCCAGATATAGAGATGCTACTATCACCTTTTGAGAACTAGGAGTTTGATGTAGATCAAATAAATTCTCAATTTGGGTAATCCAAGTGAGAGGATCTTTACCATCAAACTTAAGCATGTCTACTTTTGGCAACATCAGTTTCAGACCAGAATTGGAGTTGTTAGTGTTGAAAAAAGGAAGACCCAAATGATGAAGTGGAGGGTTATTTGACTATAACTAAGATGAAAGGGAAACCAATTGAGTAGTGATCTAATTTAATTAAGTGTGAACCCCATTAATCTATTTGTCCATCCCTAAAACATTAGTATGAACTAGAAAAAAGTCATCATGCTACACCAAGCCCTTTATGTCAGCTTGAAGTTGAGAAATCAATGGATCTAAAGTTTTAGATTCTATGTCATCGATAGAAGGAGTCTTAGGAGTTTTTTACCCCCCTTTTCTTCCCCATGTAGGACCTACCATATACAAAACCTAAGAGGGTTTTCACCTAAAAAAAAGTTTACCATGAGATGGCACCATTATGATCACCTCACTATGTATATCAATAAAGAGTAAGACAAAAATATAATCAACATTTAAAAGAATGAGAGTTTAATTTTGGAGACGTTATCCTCAAAGAAAATCAAGATGTCACAAATATGAAAAAAAGCAAGCAAGGAAAATTTGCTCCAAATTAGCTTAGAACATTTATTATCACTTAGAAATATGGATCTAGGGAATATCATTTGGCCTCTCTTGAAGAAAAACTAGAACATGAGCCTCTTAATGCTTTCCATCTACATCCTTTCTATTGTTAATAAACTTAAAATAAATTAAAGTCAACATAAGTTCTCCTCCTTTGGTTTTAAAAACAAACTAAAACCATACCTCTTATCATGTGAAAAATACCCAATAATGATAAATAATAATGTGGATATCTATAAACATACCTACCCTAACCTTAAATATGAATACCCTGGCTCTTATCATAGCATGTTCTGAATGGACAAGCTCCACCTATAACAGGAAGGATCCTAAAATCATTATTTCCTAAAATATCTTACCTAAAAAAGTTTATTTTAGGGATAAAAATATCATCTCATGTAAATAGATTTAAGTCACCTAGATTATCTTTAATACAAATCAACAATCTAAGATAAAAACTATCAAAGCAAATGGGCAAAATTATAGACTATTCCCTCAAATGATAGCTATTCATATAAAAAAGGCATAAAATCATAGACTGATCCCTTAAATGACATATTTACAAGCATACATCCTAAATTATAGACCACTCCACCGAAGGATGGATATTTAAAGTAACAAATATAGTATAAAACTTCCCACATTGATCAGTTTTCTAAAGTAAGCCTAAAAGAAAATCCTTGAAGAAAAATCCAAAGTATCCCAAGAAAGCATCTTGCATTGATCAGTTTTTTCAAAATTTATAATTTTTTTGCATTAATCAGTCTACATGGAAGGCTATAAGGTTAGCCTTACAAATATAAAACATGAGACAAGATTTATCTTCCTTAAAAAAAGAAGTAAGTTTTGACTCACATTGTGTGAAAATAAAAATCCATATTAATTCCCTTCTAAAGGGTCATAAATGTAATTGACATAAGGTTGTTAAAAGTCTTTATTAATAGTAAAGAAAGGATGCGAATGTAGATGCAACAAATTTTTTTATCTCTAGTTCAGGTCCAAGCCAATAAGGAGTCATTAAAACCTCCTTTATTCTTTATCATAATCATTAAAAATTTAAACAAATTTAACCAAATTATCCTTTGTTGAATATTATTATCTATCCACAAATCTCATAAAATTCAATTTATAGAATCATTAATCATTATAACTTATCCCATTATTTATAATCCATAAAAATATAAAGCAAAATTTAAAATACATCATTATATAAACCACATAATAAATCCATAACCATGGAAAAAATTAAAATATATCGCATAATCTAAATCTATAAATCACATCACATCAGTGCATAATTTAGAAACATTTAATGCAATGCTAACTCATAATAAAAAAACAAGAATATATATATACATACATACATATATATATATATATATATAAATGTATGTATATATATATTTATATATACATACATACATTTATATATATATATATACATATATATATCTACATATATATATCTACATATATATATATACATATACATATATACATATATATATATATATACATATACATATATATATATATATACATATATATATATATATGTATATATATATATGTTATATATATGTATATATATACATATATATACACACACACATATATATTCTTGTTTTTTATTATGAGTTAGCATTGCATTAAATGTGTTTAAATTATGCACTGATGTGATGTGATGTGATATATATATATATATATATATATATATATATATATGTATATATATATGTATGTATATATATATATACATACATATATATATATATATATATACACATACATACATATATATATATATATACATACATACATACATACATACATACATACATACATACATATACATATATATATATATATACATATATATATATATATATATATATATGTATATATATATATATGTACACACACACACACACACACACACACACACACACACACACACACACACACACACACACACACACACACACACACACACACACACACACACATAATGAATGTACATAGTCTAAAGTCTCAAAGTATAACAATATACAAAATGGCTCTATGGCTGGTATAATGTACAAAATATAAATAATTAGTAAAATGAATATGATTCAAATGGACATTGTCATTACCTCCACACTTACCTCCATCCCCTCCTTTGTTTCCCCTCTATCCCTACCATCTCTCCCTATACTACACTCCCCAAACTAGCTAACCCACCTTGAGTTCGTCATGATGATCTCGCTTGTGCTACTACATAAGTAATATATCGAGGTACCTTTGACAACTGATATAGTATAATACACTCATAATATTAGATTTATATAATAATATATTGGTATCTATCTAGGCTTAGTATCATGCCCTATCTTATGCTTAGTCCTGCTCTTCCTATACCTGGTTGCCCTGTAACCACTATAGCACCTCCTCATAGTTTATCCTTCTCTGTCTGATATCTATCATGATCTCACACTACCTAATCATGGATCCACTATAGTACCTCTATCTAGATCTGTAGGGAATCATAACTACCCTATATACCCATCAAAGTTTCCTACAATGTGGCCACCTATTCATGTAGTGAATCATGTTCTGCCCTCAATGCATCATGCTCTACAATAATCACCTATATATCGATTGGCTCCTCCTCCCTTACCTATACCATCTCCACATCCATTCCATCATGGTGTGGTCATATTAATCTCTCCTATCTCTCTCCCAACTGATCCCCCATCATAATGAGTATGCTAAAGTACATCCTTCACCATCCACATTTATGACCACTAGCTCCTACTCTGGTCCTACCTGTGGATCAACATAGTGGGCCTTTAAAAGATTATTCTATGTATCATTCTATCTATATATTTATGATTCATTTGGGATACCTTATACTAACCCAAAATATCTCCTCACCCTCTCAAACTAGAAAAAATCTAGGTGCTCTACTCTCCTCCCCTATAACCACATGTCCTACTGTCTCCTAGATAACCCTCCTTCTACGCCAGGCCATGATAAAAACTCCACATATGGTCTATAGAGCACATCTCACTCATGTATCCCCTCCAATACCCACTAATAATAATACATGTTGCATACTACCCCATTAGTAAAAGGTCTCACAATGTCTTCCTTCCACCAAAGAAAGCCCATACTAAAAGCTATCTAGTGCCATCATGCCCACAAAGTTAAACTACTCTAATGTGCTCATAATCCCAACACTGTAAGACAAAGGTCACATATAACCCAAACCTCTACTGCATCCTCCATCCCCATAAACCTTTGTACACCTATGCTAAAAGGATCAAATCCCACAAAAATATTGTGCAATGCTCCCACATGTTTTCCATAACATCTACCAAGCTCTAAAGAAATTTGCCTCCCACTGAATGTGCAAATACATAGTAAGAGATAACTAACATCATCATCATCATGACTAGTATCCCCTTTATATCCTCCTCATATAGTCCCTCACAAATAAAACCTCTAGCTATAAATTTGATGTCCATAACATCCTCTCCATATTGTCATGCCAACACTGCTACACAACCCCTCTAATCTACTAGCCCAATCATGACACCATGTACTAGTAGCTACAATATGCAGTAGATGTCTTCCATAGTCATCATAATCTCCTATATTAGTAGTTAGAATGTCCTTATAGCCACATCCCACCACTCTAGTAAAGCTAATAATAACCCTACATCTCTATGTACATAATGATAATGACACAATCCTCTAAAAATAACAACCTCCATGTGTTCTCAGTCCTTATCTCTCATTTGGTCTTGTAACTACTCTAACAGTGGTGGTACTCAGTACTGCATCATCAATCAAATCCATGCCTAAAATTATAGGCTATCCTTTATACTTTTGTGTCATGTACTCCTAATCTATCTTCAATTTTTACTACCCTACCCTAAATTAAAAACAATCCAAAGGATTTGATGTCGATCCCTAGGAATTGATGTCAATTTTGTATCAATCAACATTGATCACAATGTCTCTCCTTACTATTATCACTTAGAAGTGCACCCTCACAAGAACTTGTGTCTATTCTCACTCTTGTTCATATAATGGAAAATATCTAAGGTGTGGGTGACCTTATGTTGGAGATAATATCTAGATGAATGGCTAGTTACCTTTGGTACATTCACCTACTTCTCTTTAAACTATCTAATAATGTGCTTTTTTGATTAGGAAAAGGGTAAAAGGAGTAATACTAAAGCTAAAATTGAATATAAAACTAAAAATTTGGGGTCATGCACCAATATCAAAGTTAATTATGACTATACTTGACACACTTTAGAAGCTTAAGAACTTGCACACATTTTCTTGATCTTCACACAATGACTCTTGCATTAGTATTTCATACACAAGTCTTGACAAACACTCACACTAGCTTATAAGGAATAAACAATGGTTGAATTCACTTATAGTTTAGGTATAAATTAGACTTAGACACTCTATATGCCCTAAAAGAATTCTCATTTTATACATAAAGGTGAAAAAAGGTTAGACATAAACATATAAATATCAGTCCTTTACTAACTTACACCAATGAATATTAAACACACTGATTTAACCTTTTAGGGTTTTTACTATGAAAATCCTATGTTTATACTAAAGGGTTGAGATGTCTACATCAGTCAAATAAATATGCAATAATTAAGTACTAATTTTTTTTATAGTATTTTATTTATTTTGTCTTTCTAAAAATAACAATAAATAGTTATAAATAAATACTCATTTAAAAATTGACCATCATGGATGATCTAGGCTCTAGAAGTTGAGATCTAAATAACTCTAAGTCTCATAAAAAAGATTCTAGTATTCATCTATTCACTAGATAGTAACAATCAATATGGATAGTAGTGCCATATTTGTGTAAGGTCCTTCAGCTGGTGGTAGTGTCACCTTTGTGAGACCATTAATATTTTTTGAGAGCACCTTGCACTTTTGTTTGTAGGTCGTATTCCTGCATGCATAAAACCTAGAGCTTTGTGTTATGCATGGAAAACCTAATTTAGTGTGAAAAACCTAATCCTCCTTATAAGTATGGCATGAGTAATAATTATGTGTTTGTTAGTAGGATAGATTGGACATCCTTAACACCTGGATGTGAAGAGAGTTGTCTACATACCAATAATCTGAAGAGGGATCATGACTGATGCAGTTCTCCCACCTAGTGCTTGATGTAAGTGTAAGTGAATGCTAGAATGAGAGTGGGATTGGATGCCTTGAATATGCTTGAGCTTTAAAATATTTGAAAACTAGGCTTAGGGTTGTTGTAGATGGTAGTATGCAAAAGTAGTGCAGAATAAGGATCCAATACCTTTATTTTTCTCAACTTTGTCTTTGGTTTGAATAATTTTTTTCATATATTTTACATCTAGTGAATAGAGGTGAATTATATTTGTATTTACAATGTTCTATTGCTAATGCAGATAAGAAAATATGATTAGGCTAACCTTAGGAGGGACACATGTTTAAAAAAAGTATCCATTAGGAAGAGCTAGGGCTAAGGACAATAGTGCCCATTTAAGGACACTAGTGCCATGTGGCTGTAGTGTCCCAAATGTGTAGCTAATATCCTATTTGTAGACTATTGAACAAGTTTGATTGGGATCTGAGAGGCTAATCCTAGGACTATGTTTTGACTAGATGAAGGTGACTCTAGTCTACTCAATAATTGGAAAAGTGAGTCTAAGGCTCTATAATGGGTCTGCTAGGAATAGGGTAACTCAAGCGACACTCTTAACATCCAATTACAACTTTTAGGTGATTACATTTTCCCCCCTTTATGCTAATAATGTAGTAAAGGGAAATGACTAGTATAAAGGAAAAAGAAGCATACCTAGAATTATGTACAATTCAATTGAAAATGAAAAGTTCATCTTTTTAAACATAGAAATTCCTTAGATGGATGATGTTCAGTGGATTTTTGAATGCCTTTCCATTGAGTGAAGCTAGACTATATACTTTTGGGCTAAGATTTTCGATGATGATATATGGTGCAATCCAATTGGGTTTAAACTTTCCTTTATTTTCTTCTTTGGTGTTGACATTTTCTTCAATACCAAATCATTGACTTTGAATTCTTGGTTGTAGACTCTATTAGTTTAGGTTCTCTAGATATGCTTCTAATAAGCTCTGAGATGTTTTACAAATTGGATACATGTATGATCTAATTATTCTAGTTCATGGAGATGTCACTCTTTGTACTAGTCATCTATGATGAGCCCTTTTAAAGAGACCTATAAAGATGGGATTTTTAATTATAATGGAATAACAAATTATGTGTCATATACCAGGGAGTAAAGAGTATATCCTGTTGGTGTATGTACATTGGTTTGGTAAGCCCAAAGTGCATAGATGAGTTGATTGTGTTAGTCATCACCAAATTTATTGACTATTTTGTTGAGAATGTTATTGATCGGGTTATTTTTTGCCTCTGCTTGTCCATTACCCTATGGGTAGTATGGTGTGGAGAATGTGTCATATTTTGTATTTGGCACAAAACCTTTTCAGTGTTTTATTCTAGAAATAAGTTCCATTATCTGTAATTATGGCTACTAGGAGACAAAAGTGGGAAATAATATTGGTCATGAGAAACTAACAAATATCCTCCCCTTTTATTGATTGTAGTGGGATTACTTCTACCCACTTTGTAAAATACTCTATTGTGGTGATAATGAATTTATGGCCACCTACTAATTCTAGGTTGCTAATTAAATTGAATTCCCATAACATGAATGACCATGTTGATATGATAGGTTGAAATTGCTATAAAGGTACATGGTGTATTTTACCATGGCACTAGCATTTATCACATAATTTTGTGTACTCTTGACATTCTTGTTCTATAGTTAGCTAGTAGTAACACTGTCTGAGTAATTTGTGTGACATTGTTTTATTGCTAAAATGACCACCACATTCACTATTGTATATCTATCAAATATCCAACTTAGCTTCTTTGGCTGTTAAACATCAGAGTAAGTTTCCAACAAAGGATATTTTAAATAAATGACCACCGATAATGACATATTAAAGAGAATTTAATTGCAATTTCATTCTTTGTAAAAGTATTTGGTGTGATATATTTATTCAAAAAGTTGTATATATTGGAGAACCATTTAGATGTTATTGAACTGCATGTGGTAACTAAGACTGTTAGAGTGATAAGGTTGAATTTCATGTTGTTAAATAATGGATATGTATTGTTTAAATGACTAGGTGAAGTCATTATGATTAAGAAATGCATTTATGACTATTAGCAAAGATAAAATTCTCTATTAATAGGCTTAAATGTTTAATAGACTTATTGAAGTCAATGACATTCTTGGATATCATTTTTATTAACTCTTATATATCAATAAGTTGTATTAAAAAAAGAATATAATGAAAGTTTAAATTATTTAAAATGATATTTGGTAAATATCGTTGTTTTGATTTAACATCATAACCAAAGGCATTAGTGTTAACCATATGCTAGGGCAATGTTAACAATATCATTATGTGGTAACATCATGGTGTATGATTATGTTATATTGTTTATTTATTTGATGACTTTATGTTAAGTAAATGCATTGAATGAAGACATTAATACATGCATAGTTCGATGGGGATATTTCAATTGTTATTTTATTTAGTTACTGATAGAACTCTTAATATAATTAGGGTTAATTGGGCATTGACTTAGTGATAATCATACCAGATGAGAAAAGAAGAGTTCTATTTGGTTTTTGCATGGAGAAATGATTAGTGCACTGTGAGTTGGTTAATCATGGCATAATGATTAGAGAATTTTGTGGCATGCAAGTAACATGCAAATGAATAAAAAATATGAAGGAGAGGCTGTAGAGGACACAACTAGAGATAGAAGATTAGATAGAGGATTTGAGCTTGTAGAGAAAGCAAAATTTTGAATCATTGAATTGGCATTGGAGATTTCATTACCTGGTCTTTTTTGTTTTAAGATTCATATGTTTATTATGATAAATCATGGTAATTAATTTATAGAAAGGGTTTAATTTATTTTCAACATTTTGAAATGAAAAATAATTTTAGTTGAATGATGGGCCTTACAAATGGCTCGACCATCCACATAACCCATCATATAACCCTAAACCCTAGTTAGATAACCATTATTGTAAACCCATGCTATGGTTTTCATATAAACCCTATAAGGGATGAATATTATTCCATGTCGTGTACAAATTTAATTAAACTTGAGAACTCTATGTATTTTAAGGGTGTGACAAATGTCAAAAACCCTAGGTAAAGTTAAATGGTTAATATTTTACTTAACCAAGTATATTTAGGATTGATTAAGATTATCCTTTAGCTTATTGTGTTAGGGATATGGGGATTTTTGTTAATATACCATCATTCTGGTCATAATAATCATACACTTTTGAGATGGGTATTATGTGATTTTTCTATGAGATAATACAGTCAATTTAAACCCAGGAATAGGGTTTGATTGTGTATAGAAATTATAGATAGAATAAAATGATATTTGGGTTTTATTTTTATTCATTTATCTTTATATATATATATATATATATGTATGTATGTATGTATGTATGTAAGTATGTATATATGTATGTATGTATGTATTCTTTTATATACATTAATGTGTATATATACTCTAGGTCATTGAAGTTTTATAAGGTGTATATACGTACCCCTACATACATACATATATACATACAAACATACAACATTATATACATATACATACATACATACATGTATATATGATGATTCAGTTTATTCTATGACTTCTATGTGACTTTGAATCAACTTAAGGTTGTGCATTGTATTAAAAGTCAATTGGTTGTTATGTATATTGAATTCTAGTTATGTAGTCAACTAAGCAGAATTATGTAAGTGTATAATATATAAAGTGACTATATATGCAAAAAACATAGAGATAATTTCAGGTTGCATTATAACCATGAGTTGAATTTGGGATAAATGGTGTTTTGAAAGATCAAAGTTTAGCTATTTTATGTAAAACGTATAAATATTGTTGGCTGAGTTAATCTTTGAACTATGCATTCATTTAAATAATTATTATTTGAGGAATTTATGAACCTTGGGAAAAATAAAAAACTATGTATTTAAAATATTATATATAATGGATAAATAACATTGTCTTGAATGAACTTGATTAGGATTGTATAATATAGAGGCTAGGTTTATATAGTTGTTAATATATCCTATTATGTAAATATCATGAAGTCTATTTGAATTATCTTATGAATGAACTCAGATAGTTAATATTGTGAATGAGAGTTAAAGACATCAAAAGATTTATATATTGAATGAGTTATGTCTTTCAAAATAATAGAATTTGTAAAGTATCATTGGTTAAGTTCAAATTAGTAACCATTTAAATTCTGTGTGTATTTGGTTGAGGCACTAAATTGGGAATTATTTGGTATTATGAAGATTTGTGATGAAACATTATAGTTTGAGTGTTTACATTTTGTATACGTGATACTCTAAGCATAGAGACAATTACAGTCTTCTTAGAGTATACCGTATGCTTTCTTCAACAATCAATTGGTTAAGATATTGTTTATAAAACTCTATTTTGATTGTATACATAAATATATGGTATGTAAATGTGAATAACTGACCATTTAGTAAACCTGTAATGGTATACCATATATAGATGTATACAAATTATTCATTACATGTGACCAATAATTATATAGCAAGGTATTATGGGTGCTTTGTTATGTATTTAATGTTTAGTTAAATCATTAAAAATATGGTATTTAAAATATTTAAATACAGATCATATTAAGTTTTTATAATGATTGGCTTATGGTTACATTTATGGAATATGAACAAAGAAATAAGCTATGATTAGTGTTATGTTATATGGATGAAATAACATTTTAAGTTACATATGATATTGGGTAACTTGTAGTATAGATATAATTCTTACCTAGATGGTATGTTTATATTGATGACTATTTATGATTTTATTTATTATTCTGTAATAAATAAGATGATTATTAGATTCATTGCATTACATTTAATGCACTAAATGTATATATTTGATATTTCCGTTCTTAGTATATTTATTATCTACTATTAGGGAATATTTTAATTGAATATATTGGTTTTTATTATATTATATAATTAATCAAATCTCTCATTTATGACACTAAACAAGTAGTGGACAAATTCTAGTGTCTTAATTAGTGCCATCAATACAAGATGAGGTATAATCTGATTGAGTGGTGTGTATGAAATTGACTAATCCTATAGATCATTAAATATTTGAAAACTATGGCCAAAGTAATGTTTATAATTAAAAATTGTCTTTTCATGTGGTTGATATAGTTTACATGTTTTTATAATATCATGTTAGAACATATTTTTTATGGTATACATCGTGTATTAATTATCTTACAACACACAAATTTTAATTTGTCTCTATGGATTCTCGCATCATCATTATCTACCCATCCATGAAGGGAGGGACATTCCCTTGTTGGGATATAATGCAGGGGATCGATGGTCTATGGTTGGTGTGGAAAATCACTTAGATGATGCTTTCCCTCCTCACAATAATACTACAGTATAGACTACACTTGATATTAGAGATAGATACTTGAGTTCGTGGAGACTCATGTTCCATGGAGCTTTATATCTTTGTATTATTATTATTATTATTGAAATTATAATATTTATTCATTTGTACATCTACATCAATGGCTGTAATGTTGTATCAACCATGGATAAAATTATATTATTAATTTAATAAAATAAATGCAATTTTTATTGTTTAATCAACATTGTTCATGTTTTTTTATATCATTATTATAGTGATCATTAGCTAAATGGATTAGATATAAACCTTGTGAGGTTAACTAAAATAATACATTTAATTAAAGATCACTTAGGTTTCTCATGATGAAATATATTAGATGAATATGTGTAATTAATTAAAGAAATTACTCTATTCTAGTAAAACCCGTGGGGTTATTACATTGTGGTATTAGATGTAGTAATACAACTCTAAGACTTAATGTGTTTGATAATGCAACATGATTCTCTTATTAACCAAGAAGAACAATGGTTCATGATAGAATAAGAGGTGAGAGTACTTTGAATACCAATGCCCCCAGTGATCCAAATCAGTTCATTATTGAGCAAGCTACAAAGTTGGATCAAATCCTCACAACCATGCAAGAGACTAGGGATCGAATCATAGCCATAGAATAATAAGCACATGGGAATGAAGAGGTAAATGCTAAGGAGGAACCCAAAGAGCATCCTATTAAGAAGGAAAATACTCAAGAGTAGAGGCATGAGGAAGTGTCACAAGATGCAAGAGCTTGGGTAGTTGTAGAGTTGGCATGTGACATGAAAAAGGTAAATCCACCTAAGTTTGATGGAACTATTTTGGGAGATAGATATGAAGCATGGATGATAGAGATGGATAAGTCTTTTAAGATTCAAAATTTCTTTGAAATCATGAAAGTAGTCTAGAGAGCATATCGATTTGTTGGTGAATCAATAACTTGGTGGGCAAACAAGAAGCTCAAGATGAACCTTGACTCTACCACCACTACTTGGGAATAGTTTGTGACATTGTTTAGGTCATGATGGATTCCATAGTTATAATTTGATTAGAAGCTTACATATTTTTAGAATCTTAAATAAGGAGACCTATTAGTGAATGAATACTGGGAGCAATTTATGAAGCTCCTTAAGTATGTACCTTAATATCAAGTGGATGAGAGGTTTAAGATCATAAAATTCATCATGGGATTAAAACTCCAAATTGGTTGTGAAGTAGATGTGCATGGGCCATCTACCATGGATTAGGTTTTTGAGAAGGTATTCAAGTAGGTATAGAAACTAAAATCTCTTACCCAAGTTAGAGATAAGTTTAAGAAGTTTAGAAGTTTTAAACCAACTTTTTAAAAAAATAACTAGAAATAGAGGAGTGGAGACTCCAAGAGTCAGTTAAAGAACCAAAATTCCAAGTTTACTAGTGGTTTAGGGAACAAGAAACCTGGTAATGGTTTCAAGGGAGGTTTTAAAAGAAGCTAATAGTTTGATAGGAAAGGACCACCTGAAGGTTCATTCATTTGTGGAGGTGACCATTATGCTTGAGAATGTACTTAGGACAAGTTGAAAAATAAGGGTTCTGCTTCTTAGTAGGTTATATTTCAACAACAAATTCATGTAGTTGTTGACAATTGTCAGGATGAGTATCAAGCTTTAACCATTGAACTGTCAGTTATTTTGTTTGATCAACCAATTTCTATTTTCATTGACATAGGAGCTACACAATGTTTCATTGCTCTGATAATGCTTAGTAAATTGTCTAGAAAAGCTAGAGTTATGGAAAATACATGGTTAACATAGTATGATAATGAGTTAAAGGTTAAGGTTGATAAGTTTTTAGATGAAGTTGAGATTAGGTTTCCTAAATTCTATAGTAGTGGATATTTATTCTGCACCAT
Organism: Torreya grandis; assembly: GCA_037957365.1. Classification (NCBI taxonomy): domain Eukaryota; kingdom Viridiplantae; phylum Streptophyta; class Pinopsida; order Cupressales; family Taxaceae; genus Torreya; species Torreya grandis. The sequence goes on along the minus strand of JARHVA010003753.1, from coordinate 221,282 downwards.
TAGGGTCATATGATGTGATCCTAGGATTCAATTGGATTGCAAAGCATAAAGCTAAGGTTAACTGATTTTTGAAGAAGGTTGAGTGTCAACATGATTTTGGAAATCAGACACAACTTCAAGGTGAGAAAAAAGATTTGAAGTTTAAGTAAATTTTTTGAAATTCGACTTAAGAAAGCTCAAAGGAAGGGATGTTAGGCATTTATTGTTTAGGTAAATGAGATGGAGGAATCTAAGGAACCATCCATCAAAGATTATCATTTTCTAAAGAGATTTTAGGATGTGTTTCTAAGAGAATTACCTAGATTGCCACCCAAACATGATTTTTATTTCTTGATAAATATCATACCTGGATTAGAAAAAAAATTTAGGTCACCATATAAGATGATGACCATTGAATTAGTTGAGTTAAAGGATCAGCTTTAGGAGTTGTTGAAAGGATTGACTCAACCAAGTGTGTCACCATGGGGTATACAAGTAGTCTTTATCAATAAAAAAGATGGTACTATTCACCTAAGTATTAATTATAAGATGTCAAACAAGGTGATGATCAAGAAAAAATATCCATTTCCATGCATTGATGATCTCTTTAATCAGATGTAAGGGGCAACAGTCTTTTCTAAGATTGATCTTAGAACAAGTATCATCATATGAGAATATACAATGAGGATATTATGAAAACAACATGCAAAACTTGATATGGACATTACAAGTTCATAGTATTACCTTTTAGGCTGATAAATACTCTTACAACATTTATGAATCTTATAAATGGTGTGTTCATAGATTATCTAGATCATTTTATTTTGGTCTTTGTAGATGACATCCTCATATATTCTAAGGATGAGAAATATCCTCTTCAGCATCTGGAACTAGTTTTGTAGTGTTTATAAAAGCACATGTTTTATGAGAAGTTGTCTAAGTGTGTATTTTTCCAAAAAAAAGTGCAATAGCTAGGACATATTATCTCTATGGATGGTATTTTAGTAGATCCAATGAAGATAAGAGCCATAATGGAATTGCCAATGCTAAATAATGTGTAGGAGGTAATGAGTTTCATAAGATTAATTGGCTATTATAAGAAATTCATTTTAAATTTATCTAAGATAGCTAATCTAATTACCTCTCTTTAGTGGAAGAATCATAGTTTTATCTAGTCAAACAAGAATGAGATAGCCTTTTAAGAGATGAAAAGGAGGCTTAATTTAGCACCAATGCTAGGAGGTCCCAATCTTAATGGTAAATTCTTAGTGATCATAGATGCATCTAGGGATGGACTTGGAGGAGTTCTTATGTATGATGGTTCAGTTGTAGCATATGAGTCCAAGAAACTAAATACTTATGAGGTGAATTATACCCTTCATGATCTAGAACTTGTGGCAATTGTGAATTCCTTGCAAGTTTGGAGTCATTATCTATTGGGGAAACCATTTGAGCTCAAGATTGACAACTTGGGATTCAAGTACATCTTCACCCAACCAAAATTGAATCCTCATTAGAGGTGATGGTTAGAGTTCTTATCTAATTATGATTTTGATATTAATTATATCAAAGGCAAGAGAATAAAGTTGCTAATGTTTTAAGCCATAGAAGGTACATAAAAATTGTGGCTACTATTAGAAGTACTTTTTGAGATAAAGTAATTAAATTATCACCAAGAGATGAATTCTATGATCAGGTCAATAAAACATTATCTAAGAATGCTTCAAAATCTTAGGTATAAAGGATTGAAGATAGAGAGTGATGGTCTTTTGAGGTATAATGGTAGGATGTATGTGCTTGATAAATAGAATCTAAGGAGCATGATTCTAAAATAACTACATAATGCCTCATATTCAAGACATTTAGGTGTAACCAAGATCATGAATAAGCTAAGACCAATCTATTTATGGAAAGGAATCAAGAAAGATGAAATGAATTTTGTGTCTCATTGTTTAGATTGTTAGTGTGTGAAAGCTGAATATGTGTATCCAGTTGGATTATTATATCCACATGATATATTAAAGTGGAAGTGGAAAGTGATTAACATGGAATTCATCCAAGGGTTACCATTATCATAGAATAAACATGATATGATCTTGGTTGTAGTTTACAAACTAACTGAGGTAGCCCACTTCATACTAGACAACTTGACATATGAGGCACCGATGCTTATGAAGAGATTCATGAAAGAGGTGTTTCAATTACATGGATCTCTAGAGAAGATCATTTTGGATTGAGTTTTGAGGATGATGTATAAATTTTTGTTGACTTTTAATTTAGAACTAGGTATGCAGTTTAATTTTAACACTGCTTATCACCCAAAAATTGATAGATAAATAGAGCGAGTTAACTAGGTTTTAAAAGATCTCCTTCATATGTATTTCATGGATTAGCAATACAAGTAGGAGGAGTAAATTCCATTAGTTGAGTTTTCTTACAATAAATCATACTAATTAGTGTTGAAGATGGATCCATTTTAGGCATTATATAGAAGTAGATGTAGAACACCAATTAGTTGGGATAGGTTAGAGGACAGAATAGTCTTTGGACCTAAGATTCTTTTAAAAATGGAAGAGCAAGTTAAGACAATTAGACAAAGGTTGTTTGAGGCTAACGATATATAGAAAAGTTATGTTGATATGAAGAAAACAACAAGGTAGTTTTATATAAGTTATAAAGTGTTTCTATGAGTTAAACCTAAAAAAATCTTGATTAAGTTCAGGAAATTAGCAAAACTTTCACCAAGATATGTGGGATCCTTCAAGGTTTTGGAAGTGGTCAATATTATAGTGTATAAACTTGCATTGCCACTAGATCTAGGTCTTTTGAATAATGTCTTCCATGTGTCTTATCTTAAAAAACATTTTGTTAATCCGTCACATGTGTTGGATTAGAATGCTTTTTGGGTTTTGGATCTTGGGGTGGTCATGGTAGATCTAATTAGAATAACTGACACTTGTAAACTCAGTTTGCATAACAGGGAAGTGTCATAGTACAAGGTTTGGTGGGACTAATATTCTGAAGATAGTGGCACTTGGGAAGACTATGATGAATTTTACACACTGTTTTCACATTTCTTTTCTTGATTTATAATTGCATATTATGTTATTTTTTTGTATAATAATATTTTAAATTCAGAACTTATGTTTGAATAAGTGTCATCAAGATGATGACCAATTTTAATGGGGAAGGATATCACATCCTAATTTTTCTATGAGATGAATAACCTTTTAATCCATAGATTTTCATGGTTATTTTTTGAATAATTACTATGTGATTAATATTTATTTCATATGATAATTATGAGATATTTATATGATGATTAATTTACATGATTGATTTGCTATGATATTAACTGTACTTTTATATTGTGTACATTATGATAATGTTGTATAGTTCATTATCATAGTATTTTATGGATATATTTATATTTCAAGCTAATTACCTTCATTGTTGTGAGGTGGATATAGGATATATCCATCCATTAGAGTGTTATAGAGGGAGGGAATCATAGGAAAGGGTGGTGTAGATGGAGGTGTTGGGGGATGATAGAGAAAAAAGCTAGAAACTCAAACACACACCACAATATATTAACATGTTTTATGTTCATTGATTGAGTTAGATAGCTATAATATATTATTATTTATATTTTATATGTTTTCTATGATCTTATTTTCTATTTTATGATCTTGTTAATTTTAGCACTCTAATTGTGTACTTAATTAATAGTTGTTGATGTTATTGCTTGGTTGATTGAGTGAATCTATACATATTTTATTTGCCTTACTATTGTCTTGGATTTAGATGTGTAGTATAACAATGTGTTATTATGTATACATTGATATAATAATTTGTAGATAGATTCTATTGCTATTACTTGATCTGTAAGATTATGGTGATAATAATACTTAGAAGATTATAATAATAATCATGTTGCCAAACAATTGATAAATGACTAGGTGAAGCCATTATGATTAAGCAATGCATTTATGACTAGTAACAAAGACCAAATTCTTTATTAATAGGCTAAAATGTTTAATAGACTTATTGAAGTCAATGACATTATTGGATAACATTGTTATTAACTCTTATCTATCAATAAATTTTATTAAATAAAGAATACAATGAAATTTTAAATTGTTTAAAATGATATTTGGTAAATATCATTGTTTTGATTTAACATAATAATCGAGGGCATTAGTGTTAACCATATGCTAGGTAAATGTTAACAGTAGCATTATGTGGTAACATCATGGTGTATGATTATGTTATATTGTTTATTTGTTTGATGACTTTATGTTAATTTGATGTATTGAATGAAGACATTGATACATGAATAGTTCAATGAGGATATTTCAATTGTCATTTTATTTGGTTAATGATGGAACTCTTGAGATAATTAGGGTTAACTAGGCATTGATTTAGTGATAATCATACCAATCAAGAAAAAAAGAGTTTTGTTTGGTTTTTGCATAGATAAATGGCTAGTACACTATGAGTTGGTTAATCATGGTAGAATGTTTGGAGAATTCTATGGCATGAAAGTAGTATACATATGAATAAAAAGGATGAAGGAGAGGCTATGGAGGACACATCTAGATATAAAATATTGGAGAGAGGTTTTGAGCTTACAGAGGAACTAAAATTTTGAATTATTGAATTGGCATTAGAGAATTCATTACCAAGTCAATTTTTTTTTAAGATTCATATATTTGTTATGAATTTAAAGAAAGGGTTTAAATTATTTTAAATATTTTGAAATGAAAAATAATTTGTGTTAAATGGTGGGCCCTGTGGATGGCTTGGCCATCCACAAAACCCATCATATAACCCTAAACCCTGGTTAGATTGCCATAGTTGTAAACCCATGCTATGCATAATAAATTTTCAAACAAACCCTATAAGGATGAATATTATTCCCTGTTGTGTGCAAATTTAATAAAAATTGAGAACTCTATGTATTTTAGGGGTGTGGTAGAAGTCAAAAACCCTAGGTAAAGTTAAAAGGGTTAATATTTTACTTAATCGAGTATGTTTATGATTGATCAAGATTATCTTTTATCTTATTATGTTAAGGATATGGGGATTTTTTTTAATATACCATCATTCTAGTCATAATAATCATGCAAATGTGAGCTGGGTATTATGTGATTTGTCTATGAGATAATACAGTCAATTTAAACCCAAGAATAGGGTTCAACTGTGTATAGAAATTGTAGATAGAATAAATTAAAATTTGGGTTTTATTATTATTCATTTATCTCATATATATATGTTAAAGATATGGGAATTTTTGTAAAAATAACATCATTCTAGTCATAATAATCATATGATTGTGAGTTGGGTATTATGTGATTTATCTATGAGATAATACAATCAATTTAAACCCATGAATAGGGTTTGACTCTGTATAGAAATTATAGATAGAATAAAAGGAAATTTTGGTTTTATCATTATTCATTTATCTCTAATATATATATATATATATATATATATATATATGTAAGGGTGTGTATATACACCATATATGCAAGGTGTGTATACACACCCTATAAGACTTAGATGACCTAGGGTATATATACACATCAACACACACACACACACACACACACACACACACACACACACACACACACACACACACACACACACACACACACACACACACGTGCGCGTGCGTGCGTGCACACACACACACACGTGCGCACCTGCGCACGCGTGCACACACACACATGATCATGTAATTTATTGGATGATGTCTATGTGACTATGAATCAACTTAAGGTTGTGCATTATATTAGAAGTCAAATGGTTTTTATGTATATTGAATTCTAGTTATACAATCAAATAGGAAGAATTATGTAAGTGTATAATATATATATAGTGACTAGATAGGCAAAAGTCATAGAGATATATTGATATTGGGTTATATTATAAACATGAGTTAGATTTGGGATAAATGGTGTTTTGAGAGATTAAAGTTTAGATATTTTATGTAAAACATATAAACATTGTTGGCTAAGTTAATCTTTGAACCGTGCATTCATTTAAATAATTATTTGAGGCATTTATGAGTCTTGGGAAGAATAACAAACTCTGTATTTCAAATAGTATATATAATGGATAAATGACAGTCTTTAATGAACTCAATTATGAATTTATAATATAGAGGATGGCTTTATATAGTTTTTAATATATCCTATAATGTAAATATCATAAAGTCTATTTGAATTATCTTATTAATGAACTCAAATAGTTAATATTGTGAATGAGAATTAAAGACATCAAAAGATTTATAGATTGAATGAGTTATGTCTTTCAAAACAATAGAATTATTAAAGTATTGTTGGCTAAGTTCCAATTAGTTACCATTTAAATTATGTGTATGCTTGGTCAAGGCACTAAATTGGGAATTTTATTTGGCATTGTGAAGATTTATGACGAAACATTATAGTTTGAGTGTTTACATTTTATATACCTGATACTCTAAGCACAAAGACAATTATAGTCTTCTTAGAGTATACCATATGATTTATTCAACAATCAATTGGTTAAGATATTATTTATAAAACTATGTGTTTTAATTATATACACAAATATATGGTATGTAAATTTGAATAACTGACCATTTAATAAACATGTAATGGTATACCATATACAGATGTATACAAGCTGTTCATTACATGTGAACAATAATTATATAGCAGGATATTATGGGATCTTTGTTATGTATTTAATGTTTAGTTGAAGCATTAAGAATAAGGTATTAATTTTTTTTAAATATAGATCATATTAAGTTTATTATATGATTGATTTATGGTTATATTTGTGGAATATGAAAAAAGAAATAAGTTGTGATTAATGTTATGTTACATGGATGAAATAACATTTTAAGTTACATATTGATATTGGGTAATTTGTAGGCTAGATATAATTATTACCCAAATGGTATGTTTATATTAAGGATTGTTTATGATTCTGTAATAAACAAGATAATTATTAGATTCATTGCATTACATTTGATGGACTAAATGTATGTATTTGATATTTTTACACTTAGCATATTTATTATTTACTAATAGGAAATGTTCTGATTGAATCTATTCATTTTTATATTATTATATAATTAACAAAATATCATATTTATGACACTAAATAAGTAGTGGATGGATTCCACTATCTAAATTATCATCATCAATACAAGATGATGTGTAATTTGATTGAGTGGTGTGTATGAAATTGATTAATCCTAGAGATCATTAACTATTTGAAAACTTTGGCCAAATTAATGTTTATAGTTAAACATTATCATTTTATGTGTTTGATATAGTTTGCATGTTTGTACAATATCATGTTAGAACAAATGTATTTATGGTATACATCATGTATTAGTTATCTTACATCACACAGGTTATAGTTTATCACTTTGAATTCCTGCACCATCATTATCTACCCATCCGTAAAGGAAAGGCCATTCCCTTATTGGGAGATAGTATGAGGGATAGATGGTCTATGGTTAGTGTGGAAAAGCACTCGGATGATACTCTCCCTCCCCATAATATTACTACACTAGAGACAACACTTGAGATTATAGGTAGATACTTGAGTTCATGGAGACTCATGCTCCATGGAACTTTGTATCATTATAATAGTATTATGACATATTATTGCTAAAACTATACTATTTATTCATTTGTACATCTATAACAGTAGTTATAATGTTATGTCAGCCATGGCTAAAATTGTATTATTAATTTAATGAAATAAATGTGGTTTTTATTATTTAGTCAACATTGTTCATGTTTTGTTATATCATTATTATGGTGATCATTAATTAATAGATTAGTTATAAACCTTGTGGGGTTAAATAAAATAATAGATTTAGTTAAAGATCACGTTTATCATAGTGAAATATGTTAGATGAATATATGTAATTAATTTATTTTTAAAAATTTACTCTATTATAGTAAAACCCAGTGGGGTTGTTACATAATGAGAGCCACTATAAGATGCATTTTTTGAATATTTTGCATTACTAGTTTGGCATTGCAATATAATGTAATTCTAGGTACTATGATTGACATACCAATGCCAGGCATATTAGAATAAGCCCATGCAAATACTTTAGAAAAATTAGTTAAAATTTGATGAATATTCATGTATTTTGATTTATGTAATGTGGTAGCCAAGAGTATGATGCAAGGATCAAATTTGGTGCCATAATTAAATTCAACTATTTATTCATTAAGTAATGTAGATCGATCTAAAGTATATGGTGTTGTAGGGATCATATCATCTATGTTAGGTAACATATGATCCAAATCATTTGAACACTCAATAAAGCATGCTTGAGCACTTGTGGAATGAGAAAACCTATTCTTATGATAGAAGGAAGGGAGATCCTCACATGCACCTAGGAATTCCAAAAAAGCTTCATCATTAGAGAACTCATCAAGAACTAGTAAATCTGGTGAAACTATATCATCGATGAGGTTAGGGTATATGACTAAAAGTGTATAAACATGGTTTACTATATCAAATTCTTATGGAATAGATGGAAAAAATGTAATGTGTTGAGAGCCATTGTGAGAAGATCAGGTATTAGATGTGTCATTTATATATCCAAGCCCTTATTTTCCCTATTGATCATATGTTTCAATAAGATCTAGAATTCCATGTTCATGTTTACTAAGGCCTTGACCCATGTAAAGCATATTTTGAAAATATTGTACTGTGAAAGGTAAATTAAATTTATTACCTTGTGTACTAGACATACCTGTTGGAGTTGTGTCTTTTGAATTATGGTCTTGGGTGGTGTATTAGTAAAATTCATATGTGGAATATAACTATATGAAGGTTATGTATGTTGATAATACTTAAATGGTTATTTATTCATAAGGCATGTATATATGAAATCTATAGCTAAATTTTAGACATGCATGTAATGTTGATAGAATGACATGCTTAGTATGGATCCATGGTATACTAAGAAAGAGATTGTAACTGAGATCATTTGGCATAACTTGGCATGTTGTAGGTAGTATATAGGGTTTGAGGGTAAGGTTTAATGTGATTTGAACCTAATTTTTTTATGGAATGTTGTCAAACCTTTGGATGCCCATATCAGAAGGATCCAAATCTGTAGCATGGATGTTAACATGACATAGAAAAAAATGTTTTATATGTTCAACCCTGATCCATTATCAACTAGAACTCATTTGACACCTACTTAGTTAATTCATAAAGAAATATATAGAGGTAGGTGTAGATATATGATGTGATGAGGTGGAAATTACTCTCTCTCAAAATAAATGTGCTCTTATATCCATTTCATAGAGTTGATAATATAAGCCACATAGGTGGGCTTAGATGTTTGTGGTACTTTAGTATCATAAATTTCCACATATAAAATATCTTTGTATATGTTATAGTGATGCAAGAGTTCTAAAATGGAAATTATACTTGAATAAGTACTGCTCTAATCCATAAATCTATATTCATAGTTGTTTCAAACCTACCAAGATTCAAGAATGCATGAGGACATCATAACTTAGACCACAGGGTCTACCAAGAGTGTAGAGCTAAAATTAGAAGCAAGATGTGAGTTAGATGTTTATGATTGAGAATAAGGAGGGATAAGTGATACCAATTATGTTTTGATATGTCTAGGAATGATGTGAAAGGAAATAACTAGAGATCAAAATTCATCTAAGGGGGATTGATTGATTTAGGTAATATAAATATTGTTTGGTTTACCAAGTTATCTATGTATTGAAAGAATATTATCTTAACTATATTACACATAGAATAAAAATAACATGTGAATGAAATAATGCAACATGAAAGGCATTAGAGTTGATATGAAACATCATGTATGCATATGTTTATGTGATTAATGAAAAATGTCTTAATTATTCTGCACATAGAAGAAAGATAACATGTGAAAGAAAGAATGAAACATGAAATGCATTTGAGTTGATATGAAACATCATGTATGCATATGTCTACGTGATTAAATAATAATGTCTTAATTATTTTTCACATAGAATAAAGATAACATGCTATGTAATATGATAGTTATTGCATTTGATAGCAAGTGCAATCTATACATGTATTAATGTCTTTTCTAATTTCATTCTGAATTAAAGGGAATAAGCATGCAATGAAAGTATGAAACTTTAAAACAAAAAGTAATTTATTTCTTCTATCATTATGATCATGAATAAAGAAGAAATATAAATATGAAATTATGGAAATGTATACACTATGTTTTTGTATTGCCAAGGTTTTGAATTAGGGGATGTTAAGTAAAGATCTATATAAGATTTAAATAAATGGTACCCTAATGTGGTAATGATTAGATGGGATAGGTTATACACAAAAAATAGGAATTTATAACCCTAATTTATATTGTCTAGGGTTAAGGTTTTTGGAATCTTGAGTTTCTTTGTACTGACTTAAATTATATGTAAAATAGTTTAAAACCTAATATGAAATTGATTTAATTACCTAGGATATCTAAATAAAATAAAAAAATAAAAAATATGTAGCCCTAATTATTACACAAAAAATTAAAATTAATAAAATATAGGGGTTGAAGCAATATTTGAAGTAAGTCAGGTTCACTGAATGTTTTAACCCATTACAGTTTTTACTATGAAAATCTTATGTTTAGATTAAAGTGCTAAGATGTCTAAATAAGTAAAATAAATATGCAATAATTAAGTACTAACTTATTATAGAATTTGAATTCTTTTAACCTTCTAAAAATAGTAATAAATATGCACAAATAAGGAATGATATGAAAACTAACTATTGTGGATGATATGGGTTCTAAAAGTTGAGATCTAGGCAAATATGAGTGTCATCAATAGGATTCTAGTGTTTGTCTACTCAATAAATAGTAGCGACTAGTATTGATAGTAGCACCATGTTTGTGTAGCATCCTTTAGGTGGTAATAGTGCCCCCTTTGCTAGTTTGTTCTTATTTTCTAGGAGCACCTACACCTATGTTTATAGGTCTTGTTCCTACATGCATGAAACCTAGAGCTCTGTGTTGTGCATAGAAAACTTAATTTAGTGTGAAAAATATAATCCTTCTTGCAAGTATGGCATGGGAAATAATTGTGTGTTCATTATTAAGATGGACTGGACATCCTCAACATCCTACTATGAAGAGAGTTTTCTACAAACCAATGCTCTAAAGGGGTATCAAGCCTAATGTAGTTCTCCTATCTAGTACTTGATGCAAGTGAAAGTGAATGTTAGAATGGGAGTGGGATTGGATGCCTTGAATGTGCTTGAGCTTTGAAAACTAGGTTTAGGGCTAATTTAGATGGTAGTAAACAAAATTAGGGCGTAATAGGGATCAAATACATTAATTTTGATCAAATTTATCTTTGGTTTGAAAATTTTTTTACATGTATTTTGTATCTAGTGAATATAGGTGAATTATACTTATATTTATAGGTTTTTATTGATTTTGTGAATAATAAAATATGCTTAGGTTGAAATTATAAGGGGCACACATTTTAAAAAGTATCCATTGGGAAGAGATAAGCTTAAGGACAATAGTGTCCAGTTGGGGACACAAGCACCATGTGGTTGTAGTTTCCCAAATGTGGTGCTAATGTCCTCTTTGCAAATTGTCGAGTAAGTTAGATTGGGATCTGAGAAGATAGTTCTAGGATTATGTTTTGAGTTGTGGAAGGTGACTGTGGCCTATTTAATGACTTAAAAAGTGAGTCTAAGGATTTAGAATGTGTCTAGGGATAATTTAGGAATAAGTTAACTCAAGTGACAATCTTAACATCTAATTAACACTTTAGGTGATCACACACACACTTCATGAAAAAATAAAAAATGGAGGAAATTTTAGCTCTTTATTACTTCAAAGGTGATGTAGTAAAATTTTTGGTAGAGTTTATGTAAGCCAAAAGAATAATCTTCTCATAAACTTTCAAAAATAAAAATACATATATAAAATAAGAAGAGAGAGAGGAGACAAAGTATCCGTAAACTAGATGAGTCAACATGCTAACTCATAGTTCACTCTTCCTTCAACTGAACTCCAACTCAAACTTCAAATCCAACACCAAAATTTTAAATTTAAATGTAGCATATTTATTGTTTAAACATTATTTATTGAAGTATGATGTAAAAGTTAGAGAGAGAAGCTTGTTTGAATTATTTAAAATGCAAAGGTTCATGCATGTATTGATGGTCTTCAATCTTGAAGAGATCTTCAGTTAACTCCTCTTAATCTTGCATTGAACTCATTTGATATTGCACTTAACTAATTTTTGACCTTTCATGCATCTTGAAGTTTTAATTCAATTAAATTTATTTCATCTTCAATTTTTACTGGACTTATCTTAACTTGTAACTTGGAGTTTGACTTCAGCTTCTTGACTTATAACTTAGAGTTTGACTTAAGCTTATTGACTTGCATCTTATATGCATGTTTCTTATTTTAAAATTTATAAATATATCACAAAAGGGGGAATATTAGGATAGATAAGGTATTATTTCATTCATGGAGACTCTTTAACCCTAAGTTCATTTTTAAAACCAACACTTAACCTATCCTTGATCTTTACTTAACAAAGAGAACATGTGATTGACTTGAATTTTCTAAATTTAGCTCAAATGGGGTATAGCAGAGAGATATATATTATTTAATGTTTAACTTATTTAAACCTTCATGAAATATTCTTTCTTATTATTCATTTTATGATGGCAATACTATCTCTCCATACTAGTTCTTGGAAGTGTACATCTTCTGTGGTTTGACAAGCTTCTTGAATGTACCACGAGAACTTGAAACTTGATGAATTTTATTTTTTTGAATATATAAATAATTTAAATAGTATTTAAAATAATAAACATTTTTTCATGAAACTTAAAACAAAGTTTTAGCTCCAAATTCCATTTACAACCTCTAAAAATGCCATTTTTTACTCTCTAAGCCTCAAAAAACCCTGATTTGGATTAGAGGGTCTAAAATGAGTTATAGGCCTAAAAAAATAATAAAAATATTCTAAATGGATAGGTATAAATTGTTAATACATATAAAAGTTTTAAAATATTTAAAAATATTCACCAAACTCCCAAATAAAAATTCACAAAAAAGTGCTTGCTTGTTACCTGTAGGGTGATCTAGAGATGTTTTTTCAATGAGATGAACCTATTTTAAATTGGGTTTAATTTAATGAGAATGGATTTATACCTTTAAATGAATTTAAACACTCTAAAATCATTTTTTTCCCTTATAAATATCTTAAACACTCATTTTTAACTCTATTTTTGAGTAAATTAGTGCAAAAACCCTAATTTCCTTCATGAATAAACCTGTATTTTATCAATTTATCACTCTTAAATTATATTAAAGAAATGAAAATAATTTGAAACATTAAAAGACATAAAAAAATACCTACAAATAAAACTTTAATATATTTCCTTTAATAAAACTTGAAATATGTACTTTTTGGTGTTTCCTAGCTTGCACAATATCATTTTTGAATGCCAGCAGGTCTGAGTTTTGATATTTTATTGAGTTTTATGAGGAATTAATACCTAATTATTTTTTAATTAATATTTTAAATAACCTATACAATCATTAAAAAAAGTTTATATGCTCAAAAAAAACTTAAACCTCTAAAAAAAATACCTTTTTTGAATGTCTCTCTTGTTTGCTTAAAACCCTACAACCTGTACCTTTACCTTTCTCTATTAGTTACCGTAAAATTTTTAGTTTGAAAGGTGTATAAAGTTTATTTATGCCTCATAATATCTCATTTTTTCTATTTACAACAAATAACTCAAAAGATGTAATCACATTCCCTAAAACTGAGCCATTAGGGTTTAAGAAGGGTTTTATAACACCTTTCCTTATTAATGGTTGTTCATAAATTTAACATATTTAATATAAAAAAATGAATGAAATATGGAGGGAATAATTGTACCATATTCACCTATTACTATTATAGAAAATTCTTCTTCTTCTTTATGAAACGAACATTTGAAAATTGCACTCACTAGCTTGCAACTAGCTTATTAGAGGAATAAAAGAAACTTCTGCCAAAATTTGAACTTGTGAAAAATTAATAGGCATGGTTTTAGCCTTATAAATTTTATATGATATTTTTTATAACCTATTTATTCCTAAATCCATGAATGGAGTATTCTTGAAAAACTACACATAAGCAACTTTGACCAATAGTTGCAAAATTTGTCAACATTCTTGCTGACTTTGTTGGTATGTTTACCTACTAAACACTCAAGACTAGGAGATATATCCATTTAAACATGGATTTAATAAAATATCACCAAATATAAAACTAAAATTTCCCTCAATCAACTATGAAACTTGTGCATAATCACTTATTAAATTGAAAACTAGACAACTGAACATGTGCCAGATAACACTTAGAGGAAAGTGAAAACTAAAACTACTACCAACTAAACATGTGCATAACAACACTTTGAGGAAATTTAAATATAAAAAATAATACATAAAACACTAAAAAACCACTTGGATAAAATCAAAAACCTCTTAGGTCCTCTCCATATGGTTGATAAAGATGAGGAACAAGCCACTATTTAAGTGCCATTCTGGTTGGATCAGCTCTTTTCTTGCTTGTCAACCTCTTTGGATTTTATCAAAGTGAATAAACTAAAAAATACATGTATCTAATATAAATAAAATCTTCTTTTAATTTAATGTTCACCTCATATTTTTATTTAACACTAATAAATCTTTCCAATGTAACCACATTCTAATTTATAATAATAATTATAATTTTAGCCTCAAATGGCTCACTAGAACATTATTCTTGGATTTCTATGACATCTTGAGAGATGCCATATTGATTGTCAACTACTAATTTTTTTTAAATATATTCATCAAAACATTATTTATCCTTAATTTTACCTTCTTAATCTTTTCTTAGTTCATGTATAGGGTTATTACCTTGTGAAATCACTATTGTAATTTCACTAGCTACTGCCATGTTATCTTGAACATCTTCATGATAGACTTCTTGAAGTTCAATTTTAGCTACAATTTGATTGGCTGAAATATGATCGTATTCTATGCCAATTGAATCTTATTTGACCAACATAACTCTTGATCATCCTCTTTTGAAAAATTCTCCTCTTCACCTTGATGTTCTTCTTTTACCCTCCATACAATAGGTCCTCATTCAAAAGGGTATATGGTGGGAGGACAAGAGGTTCCATTTGGTGGCATATGAATATATGGCATTATCAACTACTATTGAATGGAATTTGGGATTTAATAGGCATTAATAAGGCTTTGAGATTTGAAAGTAATAGTTTTATTCAATATTTATTTGAAAAAAGGGAAAGAAATTTGTGTTAGGGAGCTTAATATTTATCTTTTCACTCAAAAACCAACCTCTCATATTATGATATGCCTTGATCTTCATGGATAAATTAAAATTGAAGATTAAATTAGGGGCTCAATAAACTTGGAAATTTTCTTGGTTAGGATTCTACAACTTTTTCCATCTCTTGATTTTGGATAGGCATGGGAAAAGGCTCTCTATCAAGTGTAGGCAAGACACAATCAGGGGTCTTTGTCCAAAAAGGTTTCTAAGATAGAATGGTCTTAGGATATTTGGGAAGAGTGAGTAAATACTATATAGGAATAAAATATTTCATAGGACTAGGAGTCCTAAAACTTGAAATTTTTAAGTAGACTCTCTTAAAGGTTCAAGGGGTTCTAGTTCTTATTTCTTACTTGGGATTTTGGACTCAATTTCTTGTGTTCTTATGGACAACTATTGAATTTGTTCTCTTATAGCCTCATTATTTATCTTTAATTATTTTATCTCTTACTAATGTATATAGTCTTGATATGCAAGTTCTTCTTGATGCCTATTTTACTCTTCCCTATCACTCTCCATACATTGTCTCTCAAAGTCAAGTCTTATTTCTTGCACATTTTTTTAGGCTAACTAGAAAGAACATGATTTTGCCAAGGCTGATTGGAAACATGATTAGGGGTAAGAGGGGGGTAAATATCAAGAAAATAATGATATCCTACTAGTCTAAGGTGAATTGAGGTAAAACCATAAATATTTTTATCTTGATATGAAGAATATGAAGGTACAAATGATGCATTTTCACAAAATAAAGGATTAAAATACATACCAAATGATGCTCTTTAGGTACTTAGACTAGTTAAAATAGTTGCATATAACTTAGAGTCACCAAATTTTAAATACTTAAATAATTTATTTACTTAAAATTTCTAAAACCAACACCAATTGTTAGCAATATTCTAAGCTATGGTCCCACCAAACATGCCATAAACTGTTATCACTTAGAAGTGCACCCTTGCAAAAATGTATGCATGTTCTCACTCTTATTAATATGATTTAAACTATATAAGGTGTGGATTACATCATTCTGGATATAATATTGAGATGAAGGGCTGGTTCCCTTTGGTACATTCACCTACTTCTCTCTAAACTATCTAATTATGTGCTTTTTTGACTAGGAAAAAGGGTAAAAGGAGTAATACTAAAACTGAAATTGAACATAAAAATAAAAATTTGGGGTGATGTATCAATATAAAAGTTAATCATGACTATAATTTACACACTTTTGAAGCTTAATAACTTACACACATTCACTTCATCTTCACACAATGACTCTTGCATTAGTATTTCATACACAGGTCTTGACAAATACTCACACTAGCTTGAAAGGAATGACCAATAATAGAATTCACTTCCAAATTAGGTATAAATAAGACATAGACACTCTATATTATCTAAAATAGTTATAATTTTATGCATAAATTTTAAAATTTTTAGACACAAACATAGGAACATCAATCATTCATTAAGTTACATCAATGAATATTAAGCACACACTTCATGAACAACTTTAAAATGGAAGAAAATTTAGCTCTTTATTTCTTCAAAGGTGATGTAGTATAATTTTTTGTAGAGTTTATATAATACAAAATCATAATATCCTCATAAAATTTCAAAAATAAAAATACATATAGAAAGAAAGAAGAGAGAGAGAGGAGACAAAGCAACCCTAAACTAGATTAGTCAACATGCTAACTCATAATTCACTCTTCCTTAAATTGAACTCCAACTCAAAATTCAAATCCAAAACCAAAATTTTAAATTAAAATGTAGAATATTTAATGTTTAAACACTATTTATTGAAGTATGGCATAGAATTTAGAGAGGGAATCTTGTTTGAATTGCTGAAAATTCAAAGGTTCATGCATGCATTGATGGTCTTCAATGTTGAAGAGATATTCAATTAACTCCTCTTGATCTTACATTGAACTCCTATGATATTGCACTTAAATAATTTATAATATTGAATGTATATTGAAGTTTGAATTTAGTTAATTTTATTTCATATTGGATTTTTACTTGAATTTTTTTTACTTGTAACTTGGAGTTTGACTTTAACTTTTTGACTTGTAACTTGGAGTTTGACTTCAGCTTCTTGAATTGCATATTGCATACGTGTTTCTTCTTTTAAATTTATAAAATTAAAAAAAGTGAGGGAATATTAGGAGAGATAAGGTATTATTTCATAAATGGATATTCCTTATTAACCCTAAGTTCATTTTGAAAACTAACACTTAACCTTTACTTGATCTTCACTTAGCAAAGAGAACATGTGTTTGCCTTGACTTTTCTAAATTCATCTCAAATGGGGTACAGTAGAGAGAGATATATTATTTCATGTTTAATTTATTGAAAATTAATGAAATATTCTTTTTTATTATGCATTTTATGATGATAATAATAAATCTCCATACTAGTTCTTCTTGGAAGTGTACATCTTTTATGGTTTGACAAGCTTCTTGAATGCACCATGAGAACCTAGAACTTGATGAATTTGAGTTTTTTGAATATATAAGGAGTGTAAATAGAATTATAACATAATAAAAATTATTTTATAGACATTTAAATAAAAATTTAGCTCCAAATTCCTTTTACAACCTCCGAAAATGCTATTTTTTGATCTCTAAGCCTCAAAAAACCTTGATTTAGATTAGGGGGTATTAAATGGCTTCTAGGAATAAAAAAACACTCTTAATATGCTCATTAGATAGGTAAAAATGGGGAATACTTGGATTTTTTTTAAAATCTTAAAAAAACTTCACCAAACTCCCAAACAAAAATTCACAAAAAGTGCCTGCTTGCTGCCTACAAGATGACATATAGATATTTTTTCAATGAGATGAGCCTATTTTGAATTGGTTTTCATTACATGAGCATGTATTAAGAAATATTAGTTCAATTTTATCCTTTAAGGGGTGATTTAAGAGGCATTAATAAGGCTTTTAGGTTTTGAAGTAATAGTTTCATTCAATATTTCCTTGAAAAAAGGGAAAGAAACTTGTGTTAGGGATGCTTAATATTTCTCTTTTCATTCAAAAATCAACCTCTCACATTATTATATGACTTGATATTCATGAAAAAATTAAACTTGAGGATTAGATGAGGGGTTCAAGAAACTTGGAAATTTTCTTTCTTACGATTATATAACTTTCTCCATCTCTTGATTTTGGATAGGTACGGGAAAAGGCTGTTTCTCAAGTGTAGGCATGACATAATCAAGGCTCTTGATCCAAGAAGGTTTTTGAGATGGAATGGTTTTAGGATCTTGGGGAAGAGTGAGTAAATATTTCATAGGAATACAATCTTTCATTGGATTAGGAGTCCTAAAACTTGGAATTTTGAAGCAAGTAGACTCTCTTGAAGGTTTAATGGGTTTTAATTATTCTTGTTTCCTACTTGGGATTTTGGACTCAATTTCTTGTGTTCTTATGGATAACTATTGCATTTGTTCTCTTTTAGCCTCATTATTTATCTTTAATGATTCTATCTCTTACTTATGTATATAGTCCTAATATGAAATTTCTTCTTGATGCCTATTATACTCCTTTTCCCTATCACTCTCCATACATTATCTCTCAAAGTCAAGTCTTATCTTTTACACACTTTTTTAGGCTGATTGGAAAGAACATGATCTTACCAAGGCTGATTAAAAAAATTATTTGGGGTGGGAAGGGGCTAAATATCAAGAAAATATTGATATCCTACTGGTCTAGGGTGACTTGAGGTGAAGCCATAAATATTTTCATCTTGATATGAAGAATATGAAGGTATAAATGATGCATTTCCATAAAATAGAGGATTGAAATGCATACCAACTGATGCTCTTTAGGTACTTAGAATGTTTAAAATAAATATATATAACTTGGAGTCACCAAATTATAAATAATTTAATAATGTATTTACTGTAAATTACTAAAACCAACACCAATCTTTAGAATATTCTAAGCTATGGTCCCATCGGGCATGCTGGAAACTATTATCACCTAGAAGTGTATCCTTATAAGAATGTGTGCATGTTCTCACTCCTATTGATACAATATAAAATATCCAAGGTGTGAGTTATATTATGTTGGAAAAAATCTCAAGATGAATGGCTGTTTCCCTTTGGTACATTCACCTACTTCTCTCTAAACTATCTAATTCTATGTTTTTTTGACTAGGAAAAGGTTAAAAGGAGCAATATTAAAGTTAAGATTGAACAAAAAACTAAAAATTTGGGCTGATGAACCAATATAAAATTCAATTATGTCTATACTTGACATAATTTAGAAGATTAATAAATTTCACACATTCACTTCATCTTCACACAATGACTCTTGCATCAGTGTTTCATATACAAGTCTTGACAAATACACTCACTAGCTTGGAAAAAATTAACAATAGTAGAATTCACTTATAGATTAGGTAGAAATAAGACTTATACAATCTATATGACCTAAAATAATTATCATTATTTGTATAAAGGTGAAAATTTAAGACACAAACATAATAAAATCAATCCTTCACTAAGTTACATCAATGAATATTAAGCACACACTTCATGAACAACATGAAAATGGAGGAAAATTTAACTCTTTATTCCTTCAAAGGTGATGTATTAAAATTTTTGGAAAATTTTATGTAATCCAAAATAATAATATCCTCATAAACTTTCAAAAATGAAAAAATATATAGAAAATAATAAGAGAGAGAGGAGACAAAGCAACCCTAAACTAGATGAGTCAACATGCTAACTCTTAGTTCACTCTTCCTTCAACTGAAGTCCAACTCAAAATTCAAATCTAACACCAAAATTTTAAATCAATACCTAGAATATTTAGTGTTTAAAAATTATTTCTTGAACTATGTCATATAATCTAGAGAGAGAATCTTGTTTGAATTGTTGAAAAGTCAAAGGTTCATGCATCCATTGATGGTCTTCAATCTTGAAGAGATATTTAGTTAAATCCTCTTGATATTGCATTAAAATCCTTTTATATTGCACTTAAATCATTTATGATATTTAATTAATCTTGAATTTTGACTTTAGTTAACTTTATTTCATCTTGCATTTTTACTTGACTTATCTTGACTTGTAACTTGGAGTTTGACTTTCGCTTCTTGACTTGTAACTTGGAGTTTAACTTCAACTTCTTGACTTTCATATTGCATTCATGTTTCTTATTTTTAATTTATAAAATTACCCCAATGGGGGGAATACTTGGATATATAAGGTATTATTTCATTCATGGAGACTCCTTCTTAACCCTATGTTCATTTTGAAAATCAACACTTAACCTCTCCTTGATCTTCACTTAACAAAGAGAACATGTGTTTGACTTAAGTTTTCTAAATTTAACTCAAATGGGGTGTAATATAAAGAGATATATTATTTAATGTTGAATTTATTGAAATCTTCATGAAATATTCTTTCTTATTATGCATTTGATGATGATAATAACAACTCTCTATACTGGTTCTTCTTGGAAGTGTACATCTTCTGTGGTTTGACAAGCTTCTTGAATGTACCATGAGAAGTTGAAAATTGATGAGTTTGAATTTTTTGAACATAAAAGGAGTGTAAATATGATTTTAAAATAATAACCATGGTTTTATAGACATTCAAATAAAAATTCAGCTCCAAATTCCACTTACAACCTCCAAAAATGTTATTTCCCCCCTATAGGCCTCAAAAAACCTTGATTTGGATTAGGTGGTATAAAATGAGTTATATACATCATAAAACAATATTAATATGATAATTTAATATTTATAAATGGGTAATACCTGGAATTTTTAAAAAATATTTAAAAATCTTCACCAAAAACTCAAACAAAAATTCATAAAAATGTGCTTGTTTGCTACCTGCAAGGTGACTCAGAGATGTTGTTTCAAAGAGATGAGCCTATTTTTAATTTATTTTAAATGAATTAGAATTTATTAAGACATATAAGTAAATTATAAATTCTATAAAATCATTTTTTACACTTAGAAGGATCTGAAACACTCATTTCTAACTCTATTTGTGAGCAAATTAGTGAGAAAACCCTGATTTTCTTCATGAATAGTCCTATGTTTTGCCATTTTATATCTCCTCATGTATAATAAAAATATGAAACTAATTATAAAAATTTAAATACATAAAAAAATATCTACATGCCAAATTTTAAGATATTTCATTTTATAAAACTCAAAATATGCACTTTTTGGTGTTTCTTAGCTTGCACAATTTTATTTCTGAATGCATGTAGGTCTGAATTTTGTCATTTTATTGAGTTTTATGAGGCCTAAAAACATAATAATTTTTTAATTAGGATCTGGAATAACTAATATAATCATTCCAACCATAGGATATTCTCAAACAAATACATAAATCTATCAAAAAATTCTTTTTCTAATTGTCTCTCTTGCTTGCTTAAAACCCTACAACATGTACCTTTATATTTATCCATTATTTTCATTAAAATTTGGATTGATTAATGTGTATTAAGGTTATTTATTCCCCATAATAACTAACACAAATTTTTATTTGTAATAAAGAACTCAAAAAATGCAATCACATTGCTTAAAACTGAGCCATTAGGGTTTAAGAAGGGTTTTAGAGCACCTTTCTTTCTTAACAATTGTTTATAAAGTTAATCACCTATAAAATTAAAAAAATAAATGGAATATTAAAATAAAATGGGTCATAATATCTCCATAATACCATGTGAACCAACTCTTTATCTCCTTTATGAAACAAACATTTGAAAATTGCCCTCACTAGCTTGCTAGAGGAATAAAAGAAACTTCTACCAAAATTTGAACTTGTGAGTAGTTCTTGGGCATGGTTTTGGAATAATTAAGGTCATATTATGTTTTATATAACCTCTTATGTAATAACTAAACTAATAGAGTCTTTTCAAAACCTAAACATAATAACTTTGACTAATGGTGGAAAAATTATCAACACTTACTAATCTCTAAATCTTAATTTACACCAAAAATGAAAAAAATAGAAAAAATTAAAACCTACCTCATTGTGATATTTATGCCTCCTCCTATATCTTCTTTCACTATTCTCCATCATTCATAATTGGCTAAGACATGTAAATTGGTATCAAATTGTTTACTCTTGTACACACATCATCGATCATAAATGAGCACCTAACACATTACACTTACTATATATATCCATTGGAGATTGACATTGATTCTATTATGATCGATGTAAATTCTATGCAATCGAAATCAATTCATATGAATTAGTATTAATTGGATCTATTTGGTTCATTTTTTTGCACTACTTACAAAATTTTTGCATCCCTCTAGTCTTGAACCAAAGCTATCTAAGTTATATTTGTTACAACTATCCCATTAATTGTTACCTTGAATTAGGATTAGTGGACATAGATCCCCTTTTGGTCCCATAGCCTTAAATATGCCTACACTCATTTAGGATAATATCCCTTAAAGATCCTAAGAGTGTACTTCATCTTGAGAATAACTGTCTCTAGGTAGTGCACATGTACCAAGCACACTAGATGCTTTTGTTGATCCATCCTATCCTTTGTTTTCTTGATTGATTTCAATTTAGACCACTTATTCATAGTTATGGAAATCCATTACTTGTTTTCCTTAGGGAATTTTTGATTGGATATCTCACATCTTATTCATGTAAAATTTTACTTCATTGCTACCCTTGAAGTTTTGACACTCATTTGATATCTATATTATCCCTTACCATCTCATTTCGAACCCATCAACAACTCATCATCCTTCATTATCTCCCATTTTTAGTGTGGATGACTCTTCACATAAACCTGGGTCACAATAACTCTCTTAGATTTTGTCTTGTGATAGCTTATTACAAACCACTCAATAAAAAGGTTTAAATGTAGGCACTAGGATTTAACATAATAATATTTGTGCTAGTGTAAGTCCTAAATACCCTTTCTTATTCCATCCCTATTTCATGCCATGTAATTAGTTTTACCAATTAATATTTGATCCTTACCTCAAGTAATTAGTTTTACTAATTACTATTTCACTTATGTAATTTATTTTGACTAATTACCTATAATTAAAATATAGTGAAAATCTACTTAAGCATAATAAAAGTAAATAGTTTTAACCCCATAACAACTCCCTCACCATCCAAAATCCAATCAACAACTTAAAGCCTAGTTTAAACTCAAGGTTGAAATCATAATAATAACCTTTGGTAAAAATGGGCCTAAATCATTACCAATCCCCATGATTGACTCCGATTCTAATGAATTAACGTCAATTTAATCATAGGCCTCCCTTGAGCAACAAACCATAATTATGTGACCATAATAATACAATCATAATTCTATGATTGTAATTATGTACCCATAATCCTATACTAGAACACTAAAGTAATTTATTTGAAACATTTTATACATAATTATTTAACTATTAGAAATCCACACTCCTGCATCAACCCCTTAACATTCATCGAAAGGTGAAAAATCAGCTCGTCAACTTTGAAATTACTAAAAACTTGGAGCATTATGAAAGTAAGTACATTTACTTGTTTTAAACAATCCTATCTTTTCATGTGATATTTTATAGTCTTGTTTATCACCCTTATCATTCCTAAGCTATCCTAGATCCCCTTAAACCAATCTTTAGTCTTCTATTTTCATAACTTTGTCCATACTATCAGAATCAACATCGATTCCTAGAATCAACATCAATCCTATAGGATTGACATTGATCTTTATTTAAATCCCTTTCTATCTGCAATCTAAACATGTTTCTGTTAAGCATCCTTGAATTAATCTTAATCACCTATTTATTAAACCATGAATTTCACTTGTAAATGACATTACCTGAAGTTGTGCATGATGTAATCACCATTTATGATTTGCCTATAATCTGACAACCTTTCTTCTCTGACTAGAGTGACTTTAATTTTTAATGAGGACTATGAGAAATTGTATTTTACCCCACCATAGAGGACATTTACATTCACTTAAAAGTTATACAAGAAGAAGAAGACTCAACTAAAGCATATTTGCATGCTCATTTTACTAATCTTCATGGAATGGATGTAGGTTAATTTAATTTATTTCAATTTAATATATGTATCACTATATGCATTTTGTAATTTCCTTTGCTATCTTTATCTACTTGAGTGATTATAAAGTGGGTTGACATCCTTGTTGGTAAGTGTACCACTTCTTGAGACTAGTCTAATACCAGGCAACCCACTAACATATGTTTTTAATCAATCTTTTTCAAAATTTCTCTTGTGTGTAGGTAGTCCTTCCTAGCCAAAAAGGAGCTCCCACATTTGCTAGATCAATGATGCACAATATTCCAAGTCATAGGTAATCCTTAAAACCCTGTATTTTAGTTTAAAGTTTTTAGTAGTCTATTTTATAAAAGAATGAATGAAAACTACTTAAAAAATAACACAAATCATTGTAGTAACTAGCCAAAACATGTTATGCTTAGGCCCTAACTTTTTTATTTTATAATTTTCTTAATTTTTTTTTATATTTTTTAATATTTAATGATTATGCCTCGAATAACCAATGATCCCATCAAGGGGATCCTAATATAAACATACTATATTAAATATGATAATGGTCACCTATCTTGAGTGAGTAACATCATATGTATTTGTATCTAAATTTGATAATTAATCTCATGTTGTAGTATATTCATCATCATCATGACTCATAGGATCCTATGTATAATGAGTAACCCTAATAGGCATGGTATCCTATGAATTTTTTTGTATAGTAAAAACATGTGATTATGTTCAGTTTGGAACATGTGAAGCTTTCCATAATACTAACTTAGGACATGATGGAGTGGAAAATGGTTGTTATAAGTCCTAAATAGCTTTTTGGTGCAATGTGTATTGAAGCACCGATCATGTAAGAAATTCAAATACTTGTTTAACCCTTTTAGGAATCAGGGTTAGGGGAGAGTAGCCAAACCAAATAGGGAAAACTAATATAAATTTAGGCTAATTAATGAATTTATATTCTATTGATATTTTGATAAAAAATATTGAATCTAAGTATATGCTTGTAGACACCTAAATTTCAACATTTAGTGTTGAAATTATCTTTGACACATTAACTCTTCACCATCCCCAATTAAAATTTGTATTAACATAATTTAACTCCAAATTTAAAATAATTTATTAATTCATAATTAATTTATTAAATCATTCACACCTATTTTACTTGAAAACTAATCAAAATCTAGATTTTACACCTCATCTAGACATCCTCCACATTTATCTTAACCAAATTTTGACTCATCCAACCACGTTCCTAAACTTCCTTAACCTCCTCATGAGTCATCTTATAACATTTAAAATACCTTGTGAGTCATCCCTCAAATTTTTAACTATTTGGAACCATTCATGTTGAGCCACTCAACTACCAACTCTTCCCCTTCTCAACACATGGGAATTAATCACCATCATTGAGATGAGGACTCAAATCCAACCATTGATGATTTCAATAATTCAACAAAGTTGGATTAGCATAAAATGTTCATCTTACCACCTTCAAGCCTATAAATTAATGTGCAATCCTTCACTCAAATCATCCACCTTCAAGCTATCAAAACTCTTTCAAATTATCCTTGTAAATCCATTGGGATCAAATTCATTTACAACCATACGCTGCCTAATTTCCTTTATCTAGAGAAGAGTTGAAAATCCACATCAGGTAAAATAGATCAAATTTACCATTGATCACATAATAGATAAGGTGATGAACACACATTTCATGTGTTGTAAGTATTTCATTAGTTAGTTTTCTCTTATTCTCATTGCTCCAACAATACGTTAGTGTAGTTTAGGAAGAATTGCATTGCATTTTGTCTTTATAGTTCACATTCTAAATTTCACACTATATATTTTGGCACACTTATTGGGACCTTTACCTCATATTTCACATCATAAGTGCATTCATGATGTTATTTTAGTTATTTTTTATTGATTTTCATGTGCAAATGCATTTAACCTTTATTTTGGAAAATTTTATTTGTAGTTACAAGTCTATCTTCTTGGTTTCTAAACTTGTTGTGTGTTACCCTATGTAATAGTGAAATCATAGACATTAATAGTGAATTCCTTGGGGAAAATAATGAATTCATTCCTATGGAATTTCTACACATAGTTTTACAGTTTTTTAGTCTTTTAATAGTTTCTACGTGTGTTTTATTTTCCTAACCCCTTTTTGTTTCAATTTTACTCTATATTCTAGATTCTATTTTCTATTTAAATCATTTTTATATAACAACAAAATCATTATGTGTGATAAAAAAAACCATCCAAAAAAATAATGAAATATTTATTTGAAACATTTGAATCATCAACGTAAATAATGAAATCATCCAAAAAAATAATGAAATCATCTAAACAAAAAATATAATCATCCAAACAAATAATAAAATAATTTTACATAATAACAAAATTATTCTACACAATAACAAAATCATTCTACACAATAGTGAAATCATTGAAGTAAATAATGAAATTGTGTACAATAGTGAAATCATTTAGTAAGTATTTGCTTTCATTTTTAGTCGCTATTTTCTATAGATATAATCTACTAATGATTTTGCTATTTTCTCTATCTATGTAGCAGTGAAATAATTAAAAACACTAATGTTTTATATATTATTTTCATATTTTTTTAATCTTTTTTGGCTAATTTTTTAGGTTACCTTGCTCTTTCTATTTTCCAAAACTTCTAACAGTTTTTTATAGGTTGCTAGTCTAGTTTTTAAACAAGTGAAGTAAGCTAAAAACAAATATCATTTTTTGATAATTTAGTTTGTTTTTATTTTAAATTTTTGGGAAAACCTTATCATTTAGTGTTTAAAAAATATTTCAATATTTATTTTCAATAATAATTAGTTAATATTTTTGATTTGGTGTTAATTAATTATTTCATTTCAAGCACTTTTTTTGTGTGTGGTGTATGGTTGTGTATGCTCTTTCCTTGGCATCATATTGATGATGATACTCAAGAATAAAAAATAACTTTGTAATTTTTATGTTACCCAAGTTGTGTTTATGTGTATGATATTTATTTGGTGTCATATTAGTGATGATACATAGGAATCAGAGATAAGTATTAACTTCTTTATTTTATTTTTTTAGGGGATCTATCGACCATGAATTTCACCACATGTGATAGGCCAAACCCCATGTACTGATGGGATATAAAAATTGAGTGTCAACTATTTCAAAGGCCTAAGTGGTGTTATATTTTAATCACAATATGATGCAATGGATTTCCATGATCTAATACCTAGGATTTTAATAGTTGCCTCAAAGTTTGATTTTTTTTGACATCAACCTACTAAAATATTACTTGTGGGTTGAGCACATTGGGACTAGACCCATTTGTGTGCATCCGTTAATTCAAATTATTCTATGGTTTTAGGCCTCATGTACCAAAAATAATTTAGATAACTCTTCTTAAATAATATTGTGAAAACTTTAAGCTTAGGTGAGCCATTTTCCCATTCAACTTTGGTGCATTGGTTAGTGGTTAACACTAAAAATTTACTTTACATGTGCCCTTAAAACCAAGTCTAGTGGGATATGAGAATATTATTTTCTCTATAGTTAGTGCTCTAAAATATTGGGCTGACACTATTCCATGAGAAATCAAGTAGCAAAGAAAACCTAAAAGTTATTCAAGTCCTTTATCCTAGTTTTATCCCTTGTGTGTTTAAAGTAAGAACTTGTTTATTTTTATTCCTTGTGAAAACCATGTGCTAAAAACCTTTTGATATAAAAATATTTGAGTTTTAAACTCAAACCAAAATCATATCCAAAATTTATAATTAAATAAAATTCTAAGGTAAAAAACCCAAAATTTTATTGTCAATCATAATTGTTGACCACTTTCTAGTCTCAAACCTAGAAAAAGGGTCAATCTCAAGTCTTAGAGTCCTGATCCATCATTAGTTCTCATGGTTGCCACTAATCCTTGTGAGATTAGAATGTTAAAATAAGATCATTGTATTATCATGTTATAATATGATTGATGTTTTCCTTACCTCTATTTCAACTTAAATAAAGTGTTTTAATAAGGTTTGAACATATATAAAGGTCCTTGGTTAGTTTGATGAAGCTTCAATATGTAAAGGAGTCATTATGGAGGTGAGTTAAGAAGGTAGCCTAGTGAAGGACCATAAAACATCTCTAATCTACCCAATCACATAAAGTATGCCAATTTTCAAGATTTCAAAAACATCATGAGAAGTGTTTTGGGGTCCACCTGAGGTATTTGATAGGTTCTAAAGGTATCTCATATATGTTGGTGTGATGTTTATTTACTATGTCACTTTAAAGTTATGAATATGTCTTAAAAGTGAGATTTTTGACCATGATGAGACCTAATTTGACCTTGATGGGACACTAAACCATAATTAATGACTTTAATAGCCTTTATGAACTTTATTAGGCCATAATAAGAGCATTTCATGCACCATTGAACCCATTTCCATAAAGGTCAATGCTTAAATCCTCTCTAATAGGCCCCACATTTGCTAATTTATGCCTTTTCAACTTCCCTAATTCATACCATGGACTTAAAAACATCACATGACCCCTAATTTCCATTCATCATACCTTTAAATAATTTACTTTGGTTTGAAACATGAGAAAATGTAGGTTTCAAAGGTTTTTTGAGTGGTATGGATTTGCACAATATGGACCGACTTAGGTGAAGTCAAGGATCCATAGGGGGAAGTCAAAAATGGAAAGTATGGAAGAAAATAGAGTATTTTAGTACTTGGAGATCTAAAAACCAACCTACCTTCCCATAGAGCTCATTGACAGGCTTAAAGAGCACTCCAGGTTTATGCTTAGACCGCATGGAGGAGAGAGAATAGGAACCCAAACTCTTAGCTAGAGGAAGTAGACTAAGTTAGCATTCATTCATGAACATTGGTTTTTAGATTGGTACCATAAGATTTATGAACATTCCTTAAGAAATTAAGGAATTTGAGCATCATCCATGTCTGCATAGGCAAAATGGAATAGAATGGTTCTGATGGAGTTTTAACTTGTTTAGCCAAACAAATGGTTATTCTTATTTCCTCACGTATTAAAATAATCTCCCATGGATTTTTAAGTGTTTGTCTCACATGTGTGAGATTATATAACCAAAAAACCTCTAAAATGGAAGGGTCTATAGTTTATAATAAAATTTGGTAATGAGCAGAGTGTTGAGTGTTCTCACCATAAGGAGTTAATAATGTTTAAATATTGGTTGAGTGCTTTAATATTCCCCATATATTTTGATCAAGTTTGATATTTACATTATCCCTTATCATCTTAGAGTGTCTTCAAATAAAGGGCTCATATGCATCTGAAGTTCACTATGTAGGAGCACTATATGTTGTTCATTATTGCCCTCAAATCCTTCAAACATAGTTAAGAACTTGAAATGGAATGTTAAAATCATGACAAGCCATCATTACATCCTTATGAATAGATTATTTAGTTTACATGATAGACTCATAGGCCTAAAAACCAACCTCCTTACCCTCAAATCTCACACAGTTATTTTATCGAAGGTTAAGGTTTCTTAGCTAATGTTAAGGTTTTTTAGAGATCCCTTGGTTTCATTTCTAACTGCATATGCATTTGCCTAGTCTCCAAAGTGCCATGTTTTGATAGGTATGTGTATTAGGGTCTTCAATGTTCTTTTGGTTTGTATTTATTAGGTTATCATACTTTAGTTCATGCCATATTCATACCTATACCATTTCATGTTGTTTTCATTGCCATTACACTATGTTTCAACCCTATCTTTCATGTTTCAACCCCTAGATCAATCCATAGTCGTCCTCATTCAATCAAACACCCTTCATTCCATGATTTAACCATATGAAGCAGACCTAACTATCCCTTGGGACCCTAAAAAATCTTGAGTTTATGGAAGATATATCTATATGGGTCATATAACCTGCTAAAGTAACAAATGGCCACCTACAGGAAACAATCTTGAGCATACTTGTGAGAGTCTTCAAGGGCATTGTGTATGGACCATTCATGATCATAGGAAGTGGTATGATATAGAGAATGGATAACATAGGAAAGTTAATTATAGTATGAATATTTCATAAGGGTTCAAATAAATTTAAAACCACACTTTTCTCATATAACCCTATTACTTAGACCCTTATAGATAGTCCACATATGCGAGCGAATGCCTATAACATTATTGATGCATATGGAGAACCACATATTACTTGTGGAAAGAGGAAAAAATAATTAAAGGATAATTAAGGTTAAAACTAATGAAGAGGAAAAATATTAGTGGTCACTCCATCTAAATGGAAAGAGAACATCAAACGTAGGATCGAGGACAAACATGCCTAATTGGGCATACACCCTAAGCCTAAGAAGGGGAAGATATGTAAAGGAAAAGATGTTGAAAATTTATATTTGAGAGTATACAAAAACTTGAGAAATATTATTCACATTATATCACGATGAAAATTTCAAGAAACAAAGGACAAAGGCCCTCAAAACCCTCATGCTACTAACTAGTCAGAGTTTTAAGCAACCTACAGCTAGTCAGGATAAATGGTTGTTTGAGGTCTCTATAGGCATGACAAAGAATTAAAAATGAATAAAAATGTTAATTATGAGTGTTAAATGGAATCCATGCTTCAATTTAGGTCATAAAAATATTGGGAATACCCATTATATTGTCTTAGACCTAACCCAATATGTGATAGTTAATTCTTGGGCTAGGTGGGTGAATTCATGATTTAAAAGGCTTGCAGGTAGATTAGAGTCCATAAGTGGTTATAAATTAGTACAAGATGATGGTATAGGTATTAATACACCATAAAAAGGAATAAACATATAGAGTTATATTCAGATGCATGTAAGGCTAGGTCAAAGTAGACAAACCTTAAACCTAGTCTTAAATCCTACTACCATCTTGAAGAATCCCCAAGTCCTAACAAGGTTGATGGAAATGAGGGATGTGGAAGAATTTTTTAGGCCCTAATAAGATTTTTTTAAGTGGAGAAAATAAATAAAAGGATCATATGACCTCAAACAATTGCTCGAGTAACAAAACTCCAACATAGTCAAGTTGACGTACAACTTCAAGTGTTCGTACACTCTACCACAGAGAAACTCAGGCCTAGGGTCTTTAGGGAAATTTAAGTCCCCATATGGACTAAAAATCCAAGAAATAATAATAGGAATTAAGGGGATAACTTTTATGAATGATAATTAAGAAGTTAACCTATTGAAATTGGCTAACAGAGAGTTTGAAGGCCACCTTTCAATGCTCCTCTCTCGACACACCTTCTGCATGGGACCCAAAACTATTAAGAGAAGATGGAGTCAACATAATACAAGTTCATGGAAATTGGTTCTAGTTTGTATGTCCATATGCTATGAACCATCATTAATATGGTGAATGTACTAAACCCTACCTAAACCCTAAACAGTACCTAATGGTGGTTTCTTTCTCTAAAACACATGTAAATGAGGTTGTTTGACCCTAAAATGATCTTTAAGGTCTCCTCAAGTCTTATAAGCATCATGACAACTCACTAGTTAGCATGTACATGGGGAAAAATATATAAAACAAACTTGATAAGATTAGTTTAAGCCTAAGAATAGATAAATGAGAAGTGTTTGGGTACATCATGAGGTTAAGAAGGGATAATGGGTCTTAAAGCTTCTAAATGGCCCTATAGAAGTCATCTATAGATACCTTCATGACTAGTTTTGTTTGCAGATAGAAACATATATTGAAACTATGAGATGTATGTATTCAATAGAATCCAAATGGCCTAATTAAGCCAATATTACTTCTCCATGAGACATTTGAGGTGATATTCAGATTGAAGACAAGGTATAAATGGTTCATAACCCCAAGGTTAGGGCCAAAACTCAATATTTAGGTGTCTAGACAGACTGGTCTAACAATGCCATTAAAAGGTGGAATATAGAGACAATTGAGAAGCAAACACACCATAGAACTTCATGAGAGAGTTCATCATGATGTTTAAGGACCTTTTTGTCACTTTGAACTCTAGGAAAGTTCCCACAGTTGGTCATTTTGGTCTGTAGACACCCTCACACTATCTGAGAGCTATGTTTCTCACTTGAGGAGCATTTTCAAATGCTCACAACTATACAAAAACATTGCATGGGAGATCAAGAACTTAAAAGGAGACAAAGGGGTCTATAGACATGAATTTAGTGTAATTGGTTTAGAGATTTAGGCCCTGATCTCTATAAACCATCATTAAGAGTCTTAAGCACTATTAAACCCCTCTAAAACCCTAATAAGGACTCAAATAGATAAATTTGGTGAGAGATGCATCTAAATAGGAAGGGATCACTTGAATAACACTTGTAACATGTTTTCCACTTAGGAGAGTCCTTGACCATGGTACTTGATTATATGAAGGCTGTATAGACACCTCCAAAAAGTGTAAATTTGTAGGTTTTAAAGTGGAAAATGGGGTATAGGACCTAATAAAGGATTATAAATAATGGGAATTATGAATTTAAGACTTTTTATTCTAATCCAAAGCTAGAATTTTTCATATATCTTCCTGTAGGTATCTTTGCTAACTTCACCTAAT
The DNA here is from genome assembly GCA_037957365.1 of Torreya grandis. Classification (NCBI taxonomy): domain Eukaryota; kingdom Viridiplantae; phylum Streptophyta; class Pinopsida; order Cupressales; family Taxaceae; genus Torreya; species Torreya grandis. The sequence goes on along the minus strand of JARHVA010003753.1, from coordinate 188,295 downwards.
CAGTCAATATGTGGAGCTAGTCTAAGTGGCCTAGTTATGCAAGGCAGATGGGTTATAGGTAAAGGATATTTGAAAGGTATAAGTGTTGATATAGAGGGTTAATCAAAGAATATTTCAAGCCTTCTCATATTATTTTAGAGTTTGATTTAACTATATCAATTACCCAAGGAGTAGATGAGCAGAAAGATGAGGAACTTGCATGTGAGACCTACTTAATCAACATGTAGATTATCCTATTAGGTGTAGTATGGCATTATGATATTAATGATCCACATTGTAACATTTGTAACTATCCATTGAGGTGAAAATATTCCATATTGAAGACCATAATGAAGGAATAGAGACAGTTTTAAATCCAAATCAACATGCACAATGAAGAGGAAACTACTCAACACCTCTTGAGGCCTAATCACACCCCATGTGTGCTTCATAGCTATAATTTTATGTAATAATGGGATATTTTAGGCATGGTAATACCCTACATAAAGTTAAATAGGGAAGTTATAGCCTCCACACCTCACCTCAATGCCAAAATGGAGTGATTGAAGTAGTGTCAATGCATAGAAGAAGTGAATATGACTACTATATCTATAATATGGACACTTTAGTCTCATTCATGGCCTTTAATACACCTTTATCCTTATCTAATCTCTCATAAACATTCTATATAAGGAGGCATTAAGCTCTTTGTTCTTATCCCTTGACTGGGTGTAATAAAGCTTTACCACAATTATATCTTGTGCCTTTGAATCAATATAAGAATAATTAAAAAATTCTTATTTGAATGTTAGTGTGTATTGTGAGAGTTGATTTTTAGATTTATGAGTTTCATTATCTTTTATAGGTCCTTTCATGCACCCAATTTCATGTTATCAATATATGTAGGTTGTGTGAAGTATTGATAAGTAGGAGTGTTCTTGAAGTGTTGATATGTTAATAGGGTCTTATGTAGACCTAGGTTCTTAGCATTTAAGTTTTAGAACTTACACTTGATCTTAACATGTAATATTCATGCCTAAGACTTTGTTGAGAGGTCTGATCAATTGTTAGTTTTCATCAGGTTCATAAGTGTGTCTAAGGGTGAAACCAAGAGAGGATATTCAAGTATTAGTGCATCACCATTGTTAGTGTAGGTTTATTTCTATGTTTAATCTTTATCCCTTTCCATCCCAATATAATTAGGTCTTAGAGAGAGAGATCAAGTGATAAATGAAGGGAGATAACCCCATAAGCTAAAAGTTTGAACTAGACTATAGGTATCCCATAACCTATAGGTCAATCCCATGTTAGTCCAAGTTTGATGAGGGTTTGAACAATCTTATTCAAGAGGGTAAAAATTGGGTATCTAATAGTTCTGACACACCCAATAGGACCACCCTTTAAGTGACATTTGGATATGTTGTGACAACCTTGGAGGATGTTTGAAGGATAAAAATAATTAGTGGTAGATCTGTAGGTAGTTTCATGTAAAAGGTGTTTACTAGAGCTTCTTCAAAAGGTAAGAGTATTGAATTTTTTGAACTATCATTGGATATTACAAAAATAAAGAGGATCCCTAGGTTTAATCCTAACTCTACACCTCCAAATTATCCAAATACACCAATTCTACCCAAACAAATTTTTCTACAAGGCCTCTAATCCCAATGGTTAGACCTAGATTACAAGATTTTATGCCTTTTTATAGTGGTAGTCCTTTGAAACTTAACTAGTTTGATGATATCCCAACTACTACCCTAAAAATCCATCCCTACTTTATAATAGATAATTCAACCACCCTTGTAGAGCACATAACAAATATAGCTAATCTATGCTTAGTGTACAACATAACCTAAGATAATGTGTTTATGAGACTCTTGGCAAGCTCCTTGAGAGGTAAAACACTTGGTATAGGGGTCTCACACATGCCTTTATAAACACATGGGATGAGTTTGGTGAGCATTTGTGTAAACATTTTGAAGATAGGAGTGACCATGTCTCCTTAGTATAATAATTCACCTCAATTAAATGATCCCCCTAGGAATCCATGGTAGATTTTAATTATAGGTTTCAGAAAACCTAGGATAGGATTCCTATCATCATCAAGCCCACCCATAAATATGCCTTCTTGTATTATCTAAGGGTCTTAAATTATGATGTAGTTATGATGATACAATCAATAGGGGAAATACCTTATCAAAAGCCTATGAAATATCCATAAGATCAAAAAATTGCCTAATCCAAGTAGGAAAACTTAATCCTAGACATCTCATGCCCTTATTTATAAAAATTCAACTCCCTATTCCCACTATCACTCCATTACCAGCCCTAAACAATTAGGATCAATTTGATAGTAGCTGAGGAGATAGGTTAGGTAAGATAGAGGGATTGCTTAAAGCCCTAAAAAATAAACTAGTAGATTTGGAAAGGCAAGAACATTCATCTTATATACCCTATCAAGCCCCATATTAAGATTAATATCAATATTACCCATATAATATGCCTCCTTATCAAGCTAACCAACAAGGATAAGGGTAGATTACATAGGCCAGACCTTACAACAATTTTAATCCTAATGTTGTTAGCAGTTCAAGGGCCTTGGTGCCAACTCAAAATAACTATGCATAATAAGGTCAATGGTCTACTCCATGGGGGAAATAAGGTGAGATGACAATGGATCTAAGTAGTAAAATATGTCAGTCTTCTTATATGTAGCATGGTCCTACCTTTGAAACACATGACAACATGCCTCCTCCATAACACAAAAAAGGTTCTCAAAGGCCTCATGGAGACATGCCTTTCATGACCCTAGCTAAAGTTCCAAGTAAAAAAGGATGAAATAGAAGTAAGGCACCTTATGAAACCAATTTTGTCAACTTTCAAGAAGGTGAACACTCATTTGAGCAAGTAGCAACAAATTAGGGGTAGAATGTGCTCAAGGCATATAACTTACTTGCAACCCACACAAGGGATAAGAGAAAGATGGTTGATGAAAGTTTGGAGTAGTTTAAATAAACTCCAACACACACCCAAATAATTCAAGGGAATGAAACTAAAGGTGTAGTCCGAAAAACACCTCAACACAACATGCATCACAAGGACATGGGTAGTAGTAAAAGAGTCCTATTATTCTCTAAGTCACACAAGTTACAAATTATGCTTCTGCTTCCAAGTTTTAGCTTAGGAAAATTAACTCTCCCTTACAAATTTTAGATTAAATGAAGAAGGAAAATGTTATTATTCCTATGTGGGATGATTTACTCATTATAGGGAAGAATAATTTCCTTCAACAAGAGCTCTCTAAGCTCCTTATCATGGGAAAACAAGTTGATAAGGTAAGTACAATGTTTTTAATGATAATCAACCTAATGAATCCTAAGATTCTAAAGTAGTCGAGCCACATCCCTTCTACTTATAATTAATAATAGGAGACTCCCTTGTCTATAATTACATGATAGATAGTGGTACCATTACTTCTTGTTGGCAATTTGGCTTGTCAAGGCCAAATGCCAACCCCTACCACTAAAAACTTTTTAGGTCCTAATTGTCTTGAGCCCTTAAGTGATGTTCTTGATCATCTTGATGTCATTGAATATATTTTGAAGGGATTAGGTCTTAGTATTGTCATTATCATGTCTCATTTAAATTGGTGTCAAGTGTCATTATGATGTTTGAGAATGTTGGAGGTCTTTGAAAAGCAATTGAAGTAGTCTTGTGATAAAAAGTGCCTTAATGAAGATGGTAAAGATAACAACTAATGAATCATCATGATATTTTATTATATATTAATTGTATGCAAGGTATGGGATAGATATAAAAATTTAAGTGTGATAAAAATATATTAAAGTTTATTTGAAACCTTTTAGGAGGCTATAATATGCTCTTTATGACATTCAGTGGAAAATATCCTTTGTGAATCTATGTAAACATTGTCTAAAAGGAATATTTTAGATTTAAAATGGAAAAAATTACACCTAAAAAGGCCACTAAATTATCCATAATATCTCTAAACACCTTTATATTCATGTAATTACTTTAAGTCAAATGTCTTATGCTTTAAAAATATCTCTTTATGCAAGCATAAAGCATAGTTTGAACTCCAAGAGTTACCACATGTGAAAAATGCCCATATTTTTATGTCAAGAGAATTATTTATTGTTATAATCTCCATATTGACTTGTAATCTTTATCATATTACCATAAATTTGTAGTTTAAAGCTTGAAGTATGAAGAAAATACAAGATAAATGCTATTTTCATGAGTTTCATGCAGGAAGTATAGATTTGTATGAACTTTTCCATAAATAAGAGGTCAAAAGTTTGAATATGGATTAATTATAGGTGTTTTATATAATATTAAATGAAAAAAATCTAAAATATGCACAAAACTAGTTTTCTTCATCCACCTAGTTTCTTTGCAGCTCAAGACATACCTTTAGTTTTGCAGATGGTATAACCATGAGAGAGAAAATCAAGATCTAGAATTTTGGGAAGAGGAAGGGGTATTAGATATATTAAATATTTGGGAATTGGTTCTTAATTTTTTTGTCTCTCCTTTATAAAAAATCCTTTACGAGTTAAGGCACTCACTATGGATTCTTCATTTAGACAAGTAACCAATTTTTTGAGTTTTCTCCTCTCATGAGCATAGTTTTAGAAAGATAAAAGTTTAAAGAGATTTTAAAGAGTTTGAAACACATTTACATGGTACTATTTAACTTATTTTTACATGTGTGAGTGTACATGTATCTCAATAAGACATATACTACTAATTTATAACTTGGAAGCAAATAAAGGAAGGTTGTATAGTTCATGAGAGGTCCTAAAATGTCAAGATTATTTAAGATTTTGTTTGAAGGGTTTAATTCATGTCATATGTATTTAATTAAAGTGAAAAAAAAGGTTACTTAGGCTCAATCCCCCTAAAACATCCTCAATCATCCCTAATAACCTCATAGTCCTAGTTTAGCAGATATTAAGGAAAGTTAACATTTATTAAGGTATTTGATGATTCCTTGGTTTCCATTTTTACAGTGTATGCTTGCTCAAAAGCCTCCAAAATTGTATATCCTATTGGTATATATGCCTATGCTTCCATAATGGTCATCATGACTCTATATAGGTTGGATTCTAGTTTCTTTTCAATCCATCATGTTTCATCACTTTACACAATCTTCACACTACCATTTTTCCATTGTATAAGCTTGTTACTCCATCTCTATTCTCATTCTCCATGATCCATTGTCATCATACCAATTTTCATCCACTTACACCTAATTTATCCACTATTTTTAGGAGTTAATTCTATTGGAAGCATTATGGTCATGAAGCTATGTATACAAGTCTTAAAACCCTGCTTAAGAGAATGATTACCTACAACTAAGGGAAATACAATCAAGGATGTGATTCATGGAAATGGTGTTTTGAGGAGACTATAAGATGTGAATATCTGAATTAAGGAGGTTAAACTATCTCCATTTGTTGATTTAAATGAATTAGAGGTTCATATTCTATAATATTTGACCTTCTCAATACCTAAATCTATCTCAGTCTATACAAAACATAGTGATCATGACCTACATTCATACTAGAACATAGTCAATTAACCAATATCCAAGGAGGTTTTGTGTTTTGGTTTTTGAGAATTATAGAAAGAAATATTTTGATGTTTTGATCAAGGTGAAAGAGTTTCATATGGTGAATTTTGACCATTTTTGCCACAGGGCAAAATGGGTCAACCCCCTATAGTCAGAATCTTGTATAGGGGATTTTTATAATGTCACAAGGTATGTTGTAGTTTATTTTATGTCATTACATATGCCATTATATCTTTGGTCATAGTCTAGCTTATTCCTTGTGTCATTTGGTTTCTTAGGGATCATTTTAGAGTTATATATGCAAGTGGTAGGTTTTCACAGTGTTTGAATAGTTATAAGAGCAAGTCTAGAAAAGCCTACTCTACACTTAGGAAATATTTCAAAAAAAGGCTAAGTGCAAAACCCATTTTTTGGCTATGTCCTTACTTGGCATATTGTTTTGAGATTTTATTTGGCTAAGTTCAATTCTTATGGAATTTTTCATTTTTGACTAAGTGTTGGGAATTCTTTCAGACATTTTGTCCAAACAAAATTTCTTAAGGCATATTTATTTCAGACATTTTATCTAAGGCAAAGGCTAAGTATATTCTATTTTGAGGATAGTGGCTGAGAAAAAATCCTAAAGATTAATTCTTTCAAACATTTTGTCCATAGAAAAAGAAGCTAAATGCATTTGTGTCAGGAAAATTGTCTAGGATAATTTTCCTGAAGACCTAGTTCTTTTAGACATTTTGTCCACAAGTGTACCAAGAAAAATCCCAAAGGAAATGTCTTTGAAAAAATCCTAAAGATAAATTTTTTGATGAAAGATACAAGGTAGAATTCTTTTAGAAAAATTGTCCCAAAGGCAAAAGACTAAAGACATAAGTCTTTTAGGAAAATTGTCTGAGACAATTTCCCTAAGGACATTTCTTTAGAAAAAATGTCTGAAACAATATTTTTGAAGACACATTTTGGTTGGACAAAATGTTGAAAGTAAGAGGACCTTGTCAAAAGCTAGAAGATATTTCCATTGGGCAAAATGTCTGAGATAATATGCCTAATGCAAAGCTCTAATGGAATTAAATGGTTTCATATAATTTGTTTGTTTAAGCCATTAAAATTGATCCAAGCAAGATCTCACATAGTTCATAAGATCATAGGGACATGCACTAGATTGACAAAACCTCAAAAAAACATCATGACCTTAAAATATTGAATCAAAATGACTTGGGCAACTATGATAAACCAAACCATCATGAAGACATCATAAAGAACCATACTAGTCAGTGTGTTTGTGAATTTTATAAATGGACATCAAGAAGCCTCATGAGCGAAAAGATTATAGATCCGTAGAGATCTTCATGCCTAGATCATATCCTAAAAATTTCATGTCCACATGAGCTTTCTAGTTCAAGTTATGGAGTTTCAAAGTTGGTCACACAAAGCAAAACATTCCTGCAAGTGTCAAATTCAAGCCTTGATAAGTAGCTATTTAGGTTCAAATGATTAGTGATAGGAACTTAGATGTCATGTAAAGAACATAGGTCAACTTAATTGAACATTTTGTGAACATACTTAGAAAGCTCCAAAAAATAGTGGATCAAGTGGGCATTATCCTTTTAGTATCAAGAACATCTCCTACAAATTGGTGCCTTCATGACCTTTACACTTCTAGATCCAAGCTTTCAAATTTGGTCAAATAATGGGAGAGATTTTCAAAGACATCAACTTTAAGCTATGGAAAAAACCATTAGGGTCTTAAATTTTATGGTCACATAGACATCAAATGATGGTCGTGTAGATGTTAATTTTTTAATGTGGTAAATAATCATTTGTTTTTAAAAATAGGCAAATCTAATGGCCCACACTACATCGTACATCTTGATCTGATAGTGTGAGATGAGTCAAATGGTTAAGGAGCTCAAGAAGCCACCATGTGGTGTAAACACATAAAACAATAGACTGATAATGGATACTGAGTACAAATGTGGGACTACCAAGTGGTACCAACTTGGATAGAATTGATAAGTCAAGGATATGATCGATGGCTCTCACTTGATCATACTAATCAAGATCAATGGCACATGGATATGTCAAAATGAGTAAATGATCAAAGACATAATTTTTGACCAATTAAATTGAAGGTTGAGAAGCTAAGGGACCTTTTGGAGATAAAACACATAACCAAGGCCAAAATAGGGTAAGGTTTTAAAAGGGCACATGCTACCATAGATTGCCATGGAAAAGATATAATGTTGTAGTTAGTTTAAAGGACATAAAAGGATTGCCATTAAAACTAAATATGGATTTATGGTTTGACATTTTAGGGCTTGCAAGTTTCATTCTGTGATTGTGTTCACCATTCTTAAAGGGATCTATGTATATGATGAATCCTCAGTTCTTACAATAACATAATGGGTCTATGTGGACCTAATAGGAACTAGGCATCAAGTAGAGTGTCATCGGCATAATGACTATATGAAATAACAATAATCTAAGATTGGTTTTCCATCTATAGTGGACCTATGAACATGGGGATGAGTTCGAGCATGATCTAGTTTGGACAAGATCTAGCATTTCAAAGGATGCCACAAAGTCATACACATAAAACACAATAGTTTCATCACCAAAACTAGCTGCATGAAAGGGACCATTCTCTCCACTTTTGCATGCCATGACAAACTAGTTAGGAGTAGTTAACAATAATATAAAATTATGATATATGGATCCAATTATTGTAACTACATTAATGCCAAAACTTAGCTCAAAACAAATTGATCCCACTATTGCAACAATCAACGAACATCAATGAGGGAATAATGTAACTGGACAATGGATTGTAGTGACTTAGATCAATCATGAAGCTTGAATGAGCATAATTTTAGAACTAATTGTATATATGGTTCAAATGAGGTTAAACTCATTTGATTCCCATTTGGACTTCTCTTTTCCCACTTCTCTCTCAAATGCTATAAGTAGCTACCATTTTGGTCTTTGGAGGATATTCCACTCCATGTATGGTAAAGCCCTACTATAATGATGTATATTTTACCTTTGAACATTAATGTAAATCTAATTTTGAGTTCTTGAACAATTTTATAAGTGTGCAAGTGACGTATGGTGATGTAAAGTGATAATTCTATATCCTTTCTTCCTTTATCCTTTCATGTTTATGCGAGATTTCTTATTCTAATAGGTCATATGAAGTGTTTTTAAGTGTATGAGCCTATATTTTAAGTGCATAATGAGTCATAGTATCTACAACTATCCTATTATTCACTTACCTTGGATAGCTCTCATGCATCTCAAATCTATATTGAAATACTCATGTTAGAATCCATAGGACTTGGAAGTTAGTTTGTGTGCCTTGTTTCTTAGTGTAGGAAAGTATGATGGTCCTATGGAAGACATCTTGGTGTATCACCCCCATATATTAGGTTCATTTGATGTAACTTCTAACTCTTTTCCCCATAAATAACTAGTTAAGTAGGTATGAGCATTTCAAAATAAAATCAAGGAGTTAGCCCTTAAATTTAGAGGCTAACTTCCATTATAGGTACACCCACATGATTATAAGTGTTCCCTTGTTGCCTAAATATAGAGGAGGCTCAAATAACCTCTTCTAGGGTACAATATATGGTGATAACAATTTTGGCATACCTAGTGGGACCAATGCCCAAAAGAGTAGAAATATTGTTGGTGTGTCTTTCCTGTAATCAGCTTTTAGAAGCAAATAATCTAGCACCCATGGTGACTCCAATTGATAACATCTGATTGTAAGTAGTCCAGGTATCTTTAGTTAAAGTTTTGATCTATTTTTTTTACATTTATTTTGATACATGAGGTTGACATGAACATCTATGGTGAATATCCCTACCATAGACCTCTTTATCAACCTTTCTATGAACCGGAGTATACTCCCCAACAATTCTATCAAAATGGATATCAATCTTATGAACCATGGAAGCCCTATAATCTTCCATTCCCCTCTCCCCCCAATATAGACACCATGTTATTGGATAATCCCATTAGGAAGGATACCAAAATACCTATCAAGAAATGCCTCCCCATCAGTCCCAATATGAACCCTATCCACCATACCATGTTGCCTATGAACCTCAAGAGTAATCCTATGAGTATTTAATTAAGGAATAAAATGTTTATATGAATTATACACAAAGGTATTACAAGGCAATATATGGATTCTTGTAGACTAAAATGCAAAAAAATGAAGCTGGTATTGATCCTCATCATTAGCACCCTCCTCCATTTTTTACATCTTATATCAAGTCTTTATTGGCATCTATAGCATAGTTAATAATTAATGAAGATGAAATTATAACATGGGATGATGAGTATGATGAGATTTTATACTCATCTCATAAAATGGTTGAGAGGTGTTACCTAAAATTATATGTAGAAGTTGGAGACATTTGAAGAACAAAAAGGAGTTCAATAGGAGGTCAAAAAACAAATAGACTTGGAAAAGAAGTGACTTCAATTGTTAATAGATATGTTAAGTAAATGGGAGGATAAATAACTTGAAAATGAACATGCTACTGTAGAATAAACTCAAAGAGACTATTGGTAAGATGCAACTCTTACTAATGTAGATGTTTGTCCTTCTAATCAACCTAATAAATCACTTCCCTATGAGATTAATAGTGCATTCATCTTTCCTAAATCCACTCAAAACCCCTTTCATACCCCTCAAATCCATCTCCAATCCATAAACCTTCCACTACATATCATATTTTGGCTCCTTCACATGAGCCCATCTTGAGAGAAGCAAGTGAAGAAGAGCAAATCTAAGCCAAGGTTAACCAAGAGGATGTCATGAGTGACTATGAAGAATAAATAACCATATAGACTCACCTTCGTTATCATAAGTGTAATCCTACCTTCTTATATGAAAATAAACATATTGAAGATCTTATTGCAATATCCATGAGGAATGTGGCCAAGACTTGAAGAGAGAGGCATTCAAAGAAGACTCCATGTCTAATCATGAAGTTGTGGATGACCATCTCAAGCATGAGGTGGAGTGTACTATCAAAAAAGAAGGTCAAGTCACTCCTCAAGAGGTTTCAATCCTAATAGAGTCTCATGAGACCAAGATGGATGAAATGACTCTTGAAGATGACACTCATGAGGTGGATGAAAATGGCTTGTGGCAAATGTTTGATTTCATATGTCATGAGTTTGATCAACTCGATAAGGTTAATCCTCCTCCTAAAAATTATAAATATAATTTGGATAATTCCTCTAGTAATCATATTGATGATTTTATAAATAAGCATGGAAAAATGTCTCATGTTGTGAATGAGGAGGAACTATGGAAAAAACTCAATGCTATATGCAAAGATTTTGGCGAGTTGGGTAAGTCTCCTTTTTCTCCAAGAGAATATATATCTAATGAAAAGGTTACTAAAAATACTAATGGTCATGTTGAAAAGTATTCCATAAATAATAAAAATGAAGGTCATTTTTCTAATCAAGAATCTGATATCATAAAGCAATCTCATGATGCTAGTGTCCAAGATATTGTAGACATGGAAAGTGAGGGCAAGGTGGAAGTTATTTCACCTCAAGAATGGTCAAGAGACCCACCTAATATTGATCCATATCTAAAGGTATTAGATCATGAAGAATAAGATATTGATGCTTTTGAAAATCAAGTACAATTTAAGAAGGTGGAGAAAGAGTCTTCCATAAAGGACAATGACTAGGATTGGGCAGATTATGTAAAGCTCCTTGATGAGCTTAAAGAAGTTGCATCTGAAGAGAAACCAAATCTTATTGAGGACACTATGAAATTGATAAGGTAAGCCTTGTTTAACCACCATTGGAGGTTATAACTAAAAAGACACATGATAAAGTTGTATCTATTGGGATGCAAGGAGAGTTAATTTCCATAGCTAGCCTATTTGGAGCTGTTTAGTTCTCATTGAACATCATGCCAATGAAATTGGCAAAAATGATGAAGAAGATGGAGGCATCAATGTCAAAAAGCAAAAGGCTACATGATTCATTCACTCTTTCATGTCATAAATAAAGAGAGGTTTCAAACTTCCCCTTTGATCCTAGAGGAAGTTTCATTTTAGGCTAGTTAGTTCTTGATTCAGTTTGTTTAGTTGTGTGTTGTGTTACTTAAGCGATCATGAAGCAAAAGTGTGTTTTTGCTTAGTTTCTTGTCTTGTGTGTTGCTTCTTGTTGCTTTTCTTATGTTTTATGTGTTGTCCAACGTAATTTATATGTCAAACCTACTGTACATGTGACTACATAGCCTAATAGACATGATTAGGCAATTGGTCATGACATATCAAGCATGCAACCCTTGGGAAATCATCAAATATGTTGACCATTTTTACCATAGGCTAATCCCCCTATAGTTATAATCTTGTATAAGGGATTTTTATAATTTTATAAGGTATGTTGTAGTTCATTTGATGTCATTTCATATGCCATTATAGCTTTGGTCATAGTCTAGCTTAGTCCTTGTATCATTTGGTGTCTTAGGGGTCATTTTAGAGTCATATTTGCAAGTGGCAGGTTTTCATGGTGTTCGAGCAGTCACAAGAGTAAGTATAGAAAAACTTATTCTACACTTAGGAAATATTTCAACAAAGGAAAAATGCAAAACCCCATTTTTAGATAAGTCCTTAATTGGTATATTATTTTAGGCTTTTATTTGGCTGAGTTCAATTCTTACAAACTTTTTCATTTTTGAATAAATGTTGGGAATTATTTCAAACATTTTATCTAAAACAAAATTCTTGAAGGAATGTTTCTTTTAGATATGTTATCTAAGGCAAAGGCTAAGTCTATTGTCTTTTGGGGAAAGTGGTTAAGAAAAAATCTTAAAGAGTAATTATTTCAAACATTTTATCCACATAAAAAGGAGCTAAATGTATTTGTGTCAAGAAAATTGTATGGGATAATTTTCCTAAAGACCTAATTCTTTTGGAAATTTCTTCTATAGCAAGTGTACCATGTAAAATCTTAAATGAAATGTCTTTACAAAAATCATAAAGATAAAAGTTTTGATAAAAGGTAAAAGGCATAATTATTTTGGAAAAATTATCCTGAAGGCAAAAGACTAAGGACATAAATCTTTCAGGAAAATTATCCAAGATAATTTCCCCAAAGACATTGTTTTCATAAAAAATATCTGAGAGAATATTTTTGAAGACACATTTCAGTCAGATAAAATGTCTAAAGTAAGAGGCCCTTATCAAAATCCCAAAGATATTTCCATTAGGAAAAATGTCCAAGACAATATGACCAATGCAAAGCTCCAATGAAATTAAATGGTTTTGGAGAATTTGTTTGTCCAAGCCTTCAAAATTGATCCAAATAGGATCTCATAGTGTTCATAACCTTTTAGGGACATAATATAGATTGATAAAATCTTGGAAACTCATCAAGACCTTTAAATATTGAATCAAAATGACTTGGGCAATTCTAATAAACCAGATTGTAATCAAGATGTTATGAATAACCACACTGATCAACATGTTTGTGTATTTTATAAATGTACCTTAGGAAACCTCATAAGATAAAATATTGTAGTGTCATGAATCTCTTTGTGCCTAGAACATAGCCTTAAATTTCCATGTCTATACAACATTTATAGTTCAAGTTATGGAGTTTTAAAGTTGGTCATGTAGAGTAAAAAATTTACACAAGTGTCAAATTCAAGCCTTAACAAGTAACCATTTAGGTTAAAATGATTAGTGATAAGTACACAGACATCATGAAAAGCACACAAGTCATCTCACTTGAACATTTTGTAAACACACTTACAAATCTCCTAAAATTAGCAGATCAAGTGGGCATAATTATTTTAGTATCAAGAACATCTCTTGAAAATTTGGTGCCTCTATGACCTTTTCACGTTTAGATAAAAGCTTACAAAGTTGGTTAAATAATGGGAGACATTTTCATAGATGTTAAGTTTAAGCTATGGAAAAAACCATTAGGGTCTTAAATTTCATAGTCACATAGATGTCAATGATGGTCATGCAAACATCAAATGATAGTTTGCAAACGTTAATTTTAGATGGTGGTAAATAGCTCTTTATTTTTAAATCTAGGCAAATATGATGACCCATGCTACATCATACATCTTGATTTGATGGTGCAAGATGATTCAAAAGGTCAAAGACCTTGAGAGGCCACCATGTGGTGTAAGTGCATAAAGTAGTATACTTACAATGGATCCTGAGTACAAATGTAGGACTACCAAGTAGCACCATCTTGGATAGAATTGATAAGTCAAGTGTAGGATTGATGGATATTACTCAATCATACTAATCAAGATCAATGGCATGTGGATGGGTCAAAGTGAGTCAAAAATTTGAGCCATAGTCAATGACCAATGAAATTAAAGGTTGAGAAGCTAAAGGACTTCTTGGAACTCGAACACATGACCATGTTTAAACCAGGGAAAGATTTTCAAAGGGCACATGCCACCATTAAATCTTGATTGAATGCCATGAAAAATATATAGTGATGTATTTAGGTTAAAGGACATAAAGGGACCACCAGTAAAATTGAATATGGGCTTTTTATTTGACATTTTATGGTTTGTAGGGTTCATTCTATGACTATGTTCACCATTCTTAAAGGGATCTATGTATATGGTGAGTCTTTAGTTCCTATAATAACATAATGGGTCTATGTGGGCCTAATAGGAACCATGCATCAAGCAAAGTTTCATCAACATAATGACTATAGGAAAACCAAAACTCTGAGATTGGTTTTCCATCTATAGTGGATGTATGAACATGGGGATGAGTTTGAGCATGATCCAATTTGGATAAGAGATATTATTTTAAAGGATGCCATGAAGGCATAAACATATACCCTAATGGTTTTATCTCTAGAACTAGCTACATGAAAGGGACCCTTCTCTCCATTTTTACACACTATGACAAACTAGTTAGGAGTAGTTAACAACAAGATAAAATTCTAACAGATAGATCTCACTATTGCAACCATTAGGGAACATCAATGAAGGAATAATGTAACCTTGCAATGGATGGAAGTGACCTAGATCAATGAGGAAGCTTGAATGAGAATAATTAAAAAATTAGTTGGAACTATGGTTCAAATGAGGTTGAACTCATTTAATTCCCCTTTGGACTTCTCTTTTCCCACTTCTCTCTCAAATGCTATAAGTAGCTACCATTTTGGCCTTTGGAGGATATTCCACTCCATGTATGGAAAATCCCTACTATAATGATGTAATATTTTACCTTTTAATGTTAATGTAAATCTTATGTTGAGTTATTAAATAATTTTCTAAGCATACAAGTGATGTTTGGTGATGCAAAGTGATAATTCTCTATCCTTTCTTCCTTTATCCTTTCATGTTTGTGTAAGATTTCCTATTCTAATAGGTCATATGAAGTGTTATCAAGTGTATGAGCCTATATATTTTAAGTAAAAAATGAGCCATAGTGTCTGTAACTGGCCTATGGTTCACTTACCTTGGATAACTCTCATGCATCTCACCTCCATATTGAAATACTCATGTTAGAATCCATAAGACTTGGAAGTTAGTTTGTGTGCCTTATTTTTTAGTGAAGTAAAGTATGGTGGTCATATGGAAGACATATTAGTGTATCACCCCATTATATTAGGTTTAATTCATCCAAATTTTAACTCTTTTCCCCATAAACAACTAGTTAAGTAGGTGTGAGCATTTCAAGATACATTCAGGAAGCTAGCCCTTAAATCTAGAGGCTCACTTCCATTATAGGTATACCCACATACCTATAAGTGTTCCCATGTTACCCAAATATAAAAGAGGCTTGAATACCCTCTTATAGGGTGAAATATTTGGTGACAATAGTGAACCAAGAAGACATGGTCTGTAGTAAGTCATGAATGATGAGACACATAGTCAACACCCCATCTTCACCTACAACTGAGTGTTATGAGGACACTTCAAGATATGGTTAGGAATTTTTTTTGAGATCAAGACAAGTGAGATATAGAAAATATTTGTATGGTTAATGAGGTGAACTTAAAAAATTCAATGGTCACCATGAAACCTTTCCAAACCTCACTCACCATATACCATGATTGTACTCTATCTTAGTCTATACAAGGTATAATGAACCATAAACTATAGTCATGCCAAGATATAATCAAGCTACCTCTCTAAGGTTTGATAAAAATAATGAGGAGATAAAGTTTAAATAGTTAAAATATTTGAACCATTCAAGATTAAAACCAAATGAAGGATGTGGTGGTAGGTACATGGACTCAATGAAATAGTCAAATATGCATCTACAGTCAGTTCAGAGGTAATGTCAGCTAAGAAAAGTAAAACTAAATTTTGACAAAGATGGAGGGTGGAATTGTGATGTTTAGAAAGCATGGTTTTGGTGTTTGGACCTGATTAAAATTCATAATAAAGTTCAACCATTGAAAGGCCTTAAAAAGGGGTTATGAACCAAGCATAATAGTCACCATTTCCTACACAAATTACAATTACTAGTACTATACTATGTCAATGAGAAAGAAAACATGATGCATTGTGTTTAAGGAAATTTGACTTATAATGTTCAACCCTCATATATTCTTAATCATGTTTAAAGGACTGTATAGGCTTGATTAGCATATGAAGTGGTCTTAGAACATGAAAAAACTATCAAGAGACTATAGTATGCTTGATTACTAATGTTTCTTATTTAAATATGAAAGTAGAAGAGGACTATTAGTACGGTATGAGAAGCGAGTTAGGTAAAGATGATGCCTATAGGGTTTTAAAAAAATTATAGCATTCATACACCTCTGTTACAAACATGAAAAGGTTAGAACACATCATAAATAGTTCAAAACCAAGGAAAATATAGGCACAATCCATGCCATATGATAATTTTAGAGGAATTTATGATTTCAAGGCCTCTATGTTTAAATTAAGTATCTAAATTTTGGTATATATGGCCATATAAGATAGTAGGAACTAATAATTCCATTATAAAGGTCATATAATTAGTGAAAGAATTCATTGTTTTATCATAGACAGAACTTAGTCAACAAACAATCATTCATGAGATCAAATGAGCTATTAAGAAGTATGAGGGAAAGACAGATGGTTGGGACTTCATAAAGGAATTTTTAGGTAGTGATAAATGATGTTAGTATATTTATATATTTTGTAAGGGGATGTGACAACTATGTTTTTGGGTAGGGCATAATAAGGAGATAGACCTAAACAAGCCTTAATGTGGAGAATATTTATTGCTCAAGATATATGCATACTTTTGAATTTTAAAAGGGTGAATACATAAATTTATTAAAGTAATAATTATTTTATAATTTTTTAAAAATGTATCAACCTTATTTAGAGGTTTTAAAACATCAAACTCTGTCTTAGGGTTGGTCAATCCTAGTGAATCCCAAACCCTAAGCTGACTATATAGAGTATACAAGGGCATAGTTGAAACATAGTTTGGATTTTAGGATTTGATGAAATTTAAAATATGTTTTATCAGTTCAAATTATATCAAAATTTCATTGGAAGGGACTTACATACCTCTGGCTTCCATACACACATAGGAAAGTAAACCAAACCTACAAGCAACCACTTTAATAAGAAGAAAAAAGTTGAGTTTTAAGAATTTGAAGGTAAAAGGAGTGATAAAAAGTATAAAAAGGTATTTTATGTTTAATATGAGTCTATAAAAACATCTATAAGCCACACATTCCTCAACACTCAGTACTAGGCCTTTTAGGCCTAAAACTAGTCTTGAAGCCTAAAAGGTTCACATCACCATAAAGACACTTTTAGAATCTCATAAGCAAAGATTAAATCATGTTAAAATGTAAAGGGATGATACAAGTCTTATAGATTTGATTTAAAGAAAAGAAAAGCAATAGTAAGGTTAATTTTATCCTTGAAGGCTAGTTTGAAATATATAGTCTACACAGTCATCTCAAACTGCCTGTTTTAATGCTTATATCTTTAACCACAGGAAGAGTTGGAAAAAATTATTTTAGTAGGAGTTAGGAACCCTAGAAAAATTTAAACCCATGAATTATTGAGTTTTATTGAGGAGTTGAGGTTTATGAATCATTGCTAAGACTACAAGCAATTCCAAAATGCATGTAGAGAACCACAAACCTACTTATCTACATACGTATCTTTGAACATATTTTTCATGGGAACCCAAGATTATTAATAAAGTTGAAAGGGTATATGGAATAGGTATCCATGGAAATAAGTTCTATTTTGGAGGTCCATACCTTATGAACCATCATTATGAATGTGGACCTCCAAAACCCTCTTTAAACCATACTACAAACAAGTTTTGATAAAAGTGAAGTTTATTGCACTCAAACACCCATTAATCACCATATAAACTCTTTAATAATGAATTAAACTTAGAGAGGGTCCTGAACATGGTACCATGTTGTATAGAACTATACAAACCTATTAGAAAATAATGTTTTTTGGGGAAAAAGAGTAGAATGAGAGATACAAGGAAATTTTAGAGTGAAAATCATTGGAGAGTGAATATTGACAATATTTATATCTCCTCAAGTCATTATATTATCAAAACCATGCTTATAAGTGCCCATGTGAGTTCATTCTAATCGAGCAATCTACAAGATTATAACATAAGGTGACCTAGTCACGTAGTTTGAGAAATTTGTAGATGTTTCTGGCCCAAGAAGGCATATGTCATGGTATGTGTCACTAATTAAGGCCTAAATCTTACTTTATCACAAGTTATCAAGGTTTAATATAGGTTTTTATGTCTATCAAACACTAGTAGTTAAGTTAGTAGGCCTAATTAGCCTAGTATACCTATTTGGTCAATCAAGTAAAGATGAAAAATGGCATAGAGAACTATTGGATGAGTTAATGTAGTGGAAATACATGAAAAATAATTGATATTAAGTGTAAATAACATGCATAACTAGTATTTAGGTGACATTTCCATGCATAACTGGTCTTAACTATCAATCACATGCAAAATTGATCCTTATCATGAGTTAACTGATCCTAATGTGGCAATCAATGCATGTTCCATGGTATTAATGCAATAAGGATTTTACCTTAAGTTAAGCATTATGATAAAAATAAAGAGAGGTAGATATACACTTATGATGGCCCACCACCTCATTTCAACTCCAAATAGCTCATTTAAGGATCATGCAAGGCATCAAGCATGGAGAGTTTTATGGAGGACTATTTATAACTGAAGTTATGATAGAGTTACTAATAGATTGAAGATATTTTATCCTCTTCTCTATGACATTATATACTTCTTATTATCTTCTTATCATCTTATATATATTTAGGCTTTTAAGCCTTGTTTTTAGGGATCCTTCTATAGACACCTAAAAACCACACACCATGGTTCCACATGTCACAACTTAACCTACTTAAACCACCTCCTAGCTATTTACCCCACCAAACCTCCATTTGTCTAAACCCAAACTTTTGACCAAGTTAAACTTTAACCTTTAACCTTGATTGCTAATGGTCAATAGTCTGACCACTAATAGTCAATGGTCTGACAGTTGATGGTCAGGTTTTCCCCACCAAACATCTAATTGGATAAACCTACCCTTTTTACCAATTTAACCTTTTATCATTGACCACCGATGGTCATCTTGACCTCTGATGGTCAGCTTCACCACTAATAGTTAGATTGATTACCAATGGTCAACTATCCACTACCTAAATAGTTAACTCCAACTCCAACATCAACTACAACTTGATTTTTTATAATTAGATTATGTAAGTCAATGCATGTCCAAGTTAAATTTAGATGTGAGTTGAACCCGTCTTGAACCTACACTTCCACCTCCCCTTCTTTATTATAAAAATAGAGCTTTAGGAGGTGAAAATGGATCTAATCCATAACCATTTATCTATAATTATCAAGAGCCATCTGCATCTACCATCTTCATTTGTTAGAGTTTATTTTATAGGTCAATCAATCAACATTAGCCATCATCAACATCAGTAATCATCACCAGTAATCCCCATCAAATAGACTTCTTCTTCATCAAGATATCAACTAAGTATTTTTTCATTATTCCAAGTTATTTAATTTTTTATATCTTGAACCCAATCCCTAACCTCTTGACTATCTAAGCAGTCAACCTCTAAGTTAGACCCTTTTGAAACCCACCCTCTATCTTGTAACCATCAACCAACCAAAGATAACCTTGAACCAAATCAATCAACCTTACCTAACTGAGTCATTTTACCTAGACTAGATTGATACTAACCATCAATGATCCTTATGCTCACTGATGATCTATCTAACAATTGATTATCAATGGTTTGATCATCGATGGTTAGCTCAACTGCTAATGGTCACTGTTAGACCAAAAAACAATAAGCAATTAGAAAGCACTTAACCACCCAATAAACCCAACCAAACTCTATTTTCTTGACCTTTATCACTATATAAACTAAAAACAACAACCTAACCCTAACCTAACTAACATTTTGATATTTTAACATTTAATTTAATGTTATTTTGTTAAACATATTTCTTCTGGAAAAGTATTTATTCAGTCGATTAAGTACTTTTATATCTATTATGCAACCTTATTTTCTAAACATTAACTTGTCTTAAAAGGTGGATTGATATCCTCCAAGGGAGCTCACACTTCTTAAATCTATCTTTCTAGGTAATCCACCTTGTTTACCTAACTAACAAATCATTTTCTAGTCTCTTTCTTATGCAAGTCATCCTCCTAAGTCAAAGAGGAACTCTCACAATCATCTAGATCATAGAGCACAAACCAAATCAAAGTTATACCAACCATACCCATAGTTTCTTCTTCTTCTTCCTCTTTTCAAAATATAAGCAAAAATTCATTGAAACATTATGGCACACTCGATGGGACCCTTTTGTCTTTACTTGGGTTTTTTTTATTTGTATTTGTATGATTTTCTCTTTATTCTATGCTCATAAACAACATCAAGGTTTATTTTGGGCTTAAAATTAAGTGCACACATCAATTGCTTGCAATTTTACCTCACATAAGCTAGCTTAAAGCAAAGTAATCCTATCATAACATCACCCTTTTTTACACACACTAAACCAAACCACCATCATCAATTAAACATCAAACAAACTTGAGACAAGGCCCAACTAGGATTTCATCACATTACGGTCACCTTACCCTTTCCCAAGAATCCTACTTAGATATTATTACCAAGGGGATAACTAACTTAGTCTGTGGTTGAGCATAAACTTTGTAAATTTAAATATATTGGCTAAGCACTTGATGCCCTTATTGTTGTGGTATGTGAAGTGAGGGGGTAAGCCCTCATACCAAGCCACATATTGATTCCAATATAAATTCTTTTTGAGATCCTAAGCAACTTGAAACTAACCATAGACTTCTTTTCTTATACTTGATATATAAGCCTAGTTGAGTCACATAATTCAAACTTAAGGCATAAGCTACAAGAGAGACTAAAAATAACCTTAAGATTTAATGTGCTTGTATGTTTTATCATCTATGACTTTTTATTTTCTTCTCTTTGTTTGAGTTATGAGGAATATAATTTCCCTTGGAAACCTTATACCATTTTGCCTTCATCCACCTTATCTCCATTGCCTTATTTAATGGAGAGCCCTCCTATAGTTTGTCTAGGAGATACTAACTTTTTAAGACTCCTAAAAGATAACCCTATTACCTTAAGACACTACCTTGCATCAAGAGCCACTTATACCCCCAAACTTACTTACAACCAACCCAACCTTACCTATAGCCAACCTAACCTCACCTAAAATCAGCCTAACCTCACCTACAATCAGCCCAAACTCACTTATAACCAACCTAACCTTGCTTGTAATCAATTCAACCTCAACTAAAACCAATTGACAACCTCTCAACAACCACTTGATCATCTCCTCAACCAACCAATAACCTTTTAACCCTTATTAGACCTTTGTCATAACCCACCTCAACTATCTCAACCTCACTAGTCTTTGGGTTACCTATCCCATCCATCATATCAATTACCTCAACCAAATGATATCAATCACCTATACCCCCTTTTTGGCAACCTTATTTATCTCAAAACCATTACTTGGTTTATCCCCCTAGTCATACCACCCACAACTATCAACCCAAAAACTACCAAAATAACTAATATCAACCTATTTTATCAACCTCATCATATCAAACCAACATTAATCCAACCAAAAACTATCAAACAAACTTTTCTAACTAATAAATCTTATCACCCTTACTAATGTTATCAATCCCACCTACCATATCTACCTTTTCAACCTTATCAACCCCATGAAATCCAACCAATAACTATCAACCTACCCTATTGAACCAACCAAACTTTTTAAACCACCAAACCATATCAAACCTACCCACCATATCAACCATGTTAAATCTATTAAATACCTCAACCTTACCCAACCTCTCAAACAAACCTACCTTATCTACCTTATCCAACTGACCAAACTTTTCAAACCCACCAATCTTATTAAACCAACCAACCTAAACAAATCATACCAATAACTATAAACCAAATTTTTCGAACCCACCAACCTTATCAAGCATACCCAACCCATAAAATCACTCAAACTTGTCAAATAAACCAAAATTATTCAACCAACCAACTTTACCAAACCAACCAATTAGCTCTCAACCTCAAGAGCCATTGGTGTACCCTCTTCCTAGGCCATATATTCCATCAGAGGAATTATATACCTAAATCCTTGACAAAATTTGAAGGTATTATATCATTAGACTCCTTCAAATAAAACCTATCAATGCTTCTCTTCCAAAACCCATTTGGTTCATAGAGAATGAGTTTTATACATATCATCATACAAATAGACATGTGGTAGACAGATGTGGGTCTTTTAAGATGTTTGCCCAAAACCTTATCGATCAAAAGGAGGTTCTAAATGATATTATCTATGTTCCCCCAACCTAACCTTGAATGTCTTCAAGCAATAAATCATTGAACCTCTTTTTTCACCTATTATTGTGAAAAACCATGATCAAAGCCCTCAACACAATGAGGTTCCTTCATTAGATTTGGTCCTTAGTGCATATATAACTAGGTAAACCATAATCAAAACCAAAACCAATCCACTTGTTAACCAAGTGCACCCTTTTTAACTTCCTTTTGAAATCATCACTAAGGAAGAATCAACCTTAAATCACCCACTTATTGACCAAGAGGAGCCTTCTCAACTTTCCTCTAAAGCCATCATTAAGGAAACCAACCCACCTCTTCTAATTCCCATTTTAATGTAGCCAATCCAATCTCAAAACACCTCACATATAACTAAATCCAACCCAACCTCAACTCAAATCAAACCCATTCAATTCCTATATAATCTACTAGTTTTCATCTACCTAATGACATTATCTTTGGTTTGATTCCATTTTGAATAGGGTCAAATCTTTATCACCTTACCTTACCAAACAAACCAAATAAATGAGCAAACCCAACCAACAAGCCTAACAAACCACCAATTTTTTTCTCACCATAGCACCATAACTATGATCTTACCTAAACCACCACCTACGACTTGAACTCTAAACTAACAACTAACAACTAACAACCCTTAGAGAAAAATGAAGTCATCTTCATCCTTCCTAAACCCTATTAGTTTGATCTTTACCTTAGAACTTGAACTCTAAAATAATTACTAACAGTCCTATTAGTTTACCATATACAACAACAAATCAAAAGAACCACTATCAAAATCACAACAAGATCAAACTAATCTTGAAAGTTGCAATCGACTGTCAAATAAAAAACTAAGTTGGAAGCCACAATCAGCTTCCACACGTGCACTTCCCACATATATCAATCTACACATTTTATGACATAGACCTATTTATATTGGATCTTTGGTGACCTATAGAAGAGACATACTATTCTCACAAGAAGGTTCCATCTTCACCTATCTCCCTTTTTTTCAAGGGATTTTTGAGCTTACTTGACACTTAGTGATAAAGCTACCTTTTTAACCATCAAACTAACAACAATGCAAAGCATGAAGGGTTTATGTTCATGAGCTGACTCATCTTGCCATTATGGTCTTTACTAATCATATTGTTTAGCCTATTCTTCATTTCATGACACTTATCAAGATGTATGTCTTATATTTTCACATCTTTGAACCTTCAACTACCAACTTTTGCACCCTTTCACTAGGAAATGGGGCAAGGTTTTACCAAACCAAGCGGTACACCAAATTGGGTAGCCTATTTAAACACCACACAACCAACATGAAGATTACCCTTTCTCCCCTACTAAACATTTTTGAACAATTAACCACCTATTAGGGAGTAACTTATTCTCCTTCAACCATTTAACCATTGGAGATCACCATTCTCCACCAACCAACTAACTAGGAGATCACTCTTTCTCCACTGACCTTGAACCAAGTAACCTTTGACCTTTTTGGAGATCACCCTTTATCTAAAACCTTTTACACCACCCAAATAGGAGATCACCTTTCTCTACCAACCTTGACTTTTTGAGTTGACCCATTGGGGAATCACTTATTCTCCTTTAACCATTGACCCATTGGAGATTAACTTTCTCTACCAACCAAACCTTTTTGGTCAACCAACCCAACCATTGGAGATTACCTTCTCCATCAACCATTGACCCATTAGAGATCACCT
The DNA here is from genome assembly GCA_037957365.1 of Torreya grandis. Classification (NCBI taxonomy): domain Eukaryota; kingdom Viridiplantae; phylum Streptophyta; class Pinopsida; order Cupressales; family Taxaceae; genus Torreya; species Torreya grandis. Next base: position 164,078 of record JARHVA010003753.1, on the reverse strand, counting down.
TTCTCCACCCCTCTTGGACTTGGCCATTATGGCACAACCTTTTGTATATTTTATGATGACCTTGCCTAGTCCTTTGACTGTAATGACAACATTTCCATGTTGACCACTTCTTAAACATATGCAACCTCACACATACCTGACCCACTTGTGTCTTATTAAGATCACTTCCTACCATAGATACCCATGAAATTTGACCTATTTGTGTTTTCATCAGGAGCACTTCCTACCTTGGATACCCTTAGAAACACTGACTTTGTCTAGGAGACTAATAGGTGTACCTAACCACCACACCTAAATATGGTCACATGGTACACTTGTCACTTATCTTTTAGCACTAACCTTATTTTTTTACCAATCATGGAAATATTATCTATGCATGATCTTGACTATCGTACTTAGTTCAAAATTTATGCACTTATTTGCACTTTAATCCCAACCTTTTACCAACCTATCATACCCAACCTTTTTCACCCACCCACCCACTTATCAAACTCAAACTTGATTCCATTTTACCTCATCAATTTTTAGTTTGATGGAGAACACCTCCTCCCATGCTTGAGGCAACCTTGACCTTGAGCCAAACTTCACTTTCACCTACACCCACAATCCATTTTTATTTTTTAGCTTGCTAATATAAACTACATAACAAAAAGGGGCAATGTAGACACCAAAAAATACACACCGTAGTTCTTCATGTCACAACCTAACCTCCTTGAACCAACTCCTATCCATTTACCCCACCAAACCTTTAATTGGCTAAACCCACCCTGTTGACCAATTTAACCTTTAATCTTCACCCTTGACTACTGATGATTAGTGGTTTAACCACCAAAAATCAGTAATATGATAGTTGATGGTCAAGTTTTACCTACCAAACCTCTAATTATCTAAACTCACCCTTTTTACCAATTTAACCTTTGACCTTAGACCATCAAGGATCAACTTTACCACTGAGCATCAGCTTGACCACTGACAATCAACTGTCCATCGCCTGAACAATTAACTCCAACATTAACTACAACTTATTTTTTTATAATTAACTTGTGTGAGTCAATACATGTCTAAGTTAAATTTAGATGTGGTTGAATCCCTCTTTAACTTACACGTCCACCTCCCCTTGTTTCCTATAAAAAGAGAACTTCATGAGGTGAAAAGGGATCTAATCCATAACTATTTATCTACAATTATTAGGAGCCATCTGCATCTACCATCTTCATGTGTCAGAGTTTCTTTTTCAAGTCAATCCATCAACATCAACCATCATCATCATCAATAATCATCACCAACAATACCCATCAAATGGACTTATTCATCAAGCTATCAATTAAGTATTTGGTCATTGTTCTAATTTATTTAGTTTTTTTATAGCTTTCACCCAATCCCCAACATCTTGACCATTTGAACACTCAACCTCTAAGTTGGGCCCTTTTGAGATTCACCCTTTGTCTCATAACCATCAACCAACCAAAACCAACCTTGAACCAAATCAATCAACCTCACCAAACTGAGCATTTTGACTTAGACCAAATCAAAAGTAGCTACTGATAGTCCTTATGATCATCAATGATCTATCTAACCATTAACAGTCAGTAGTCTAACCACTAATGGTCAGATCAACCACTGATAGTTATCTTGATTGATGATAGTAAGCTCAACCACCGATGGTCACTATTAGACCAAAAACTAACAAGTAACCAACAAGCACTTAACCACCCAATAAACCTAACCAAACTCTATTTTCTTGACCTCTATCACCATACAAACTAGAAACAATAACCTGAACCTAACATGAATTGACCTTTTGATAGTTTAGCATTTACCTTAATGTTCTTTTGTTAAACATATTTATTTTGGAAAAATATTTATTTCAGTTGATTAAGTACTTTTATATCTATTATGTAACCTTCTTTTCTAAACATTAACTTGTCTTAAAAGGTGGATTGACAGCCTCCAAGGGAGATCACACTTATTGGATCTAGATTGATAGGTAATCCACCTTGCCTACCTAACTAGCAAACCATTTTCTAGTCTCTTTCTTATGCAGGTCATCTTCCCAAGCCAAAGAGGAACTCTCATAATTATCAAGATCATAGATTACAAACCAAATCCAAGTTCTACTAGCCATACCCATACTTAGTTTCTTCTTCTTCCTCTTTTTGAAATATAATAAAATTTTTATTGACACACCCTCTCCTAGGTATGATGAAACTCTACCAAGCTTGAGCTTTGTAGCCTCTTAAGATAATAAAAATGATTATTTTAAATTCCTTGGTACAGGTTTAGTGTGTTTTTATTAGTTTGATTTGCACATGTGATTGTGTCTTCTCCTATGGTAAGTCCTAATCTAACCTAATTACAAGAATATCATCTTATATAAGTCATTTATAGTGTTTAATATTGAGTGATTGAGCTTCGAGTGGAGATATTGACTAGTTAGAATCTTAAAATAGGCCTCTCATCATTTTCCTCATGCTTTTATCACTTGATGAAACCTTTATGTGAAACACCTTTTCATAGGAGTCCCTTAGAGTTATAAGATTTAGTGATTTTTATTGATTATTAGTGTTTTAGATTAAGGTAAAAACAAGTTTTGAAGGGGCCCCAAAACCCTACACAAGGGGAAAGATAAACCTTAAAGCACAACTAGGTTAACAAAAGAACCTGATTACAGAACAGAACCAATACCAGGTTTTACATGGACCTGTAACCAACAAATATGATCATAAAAAACAACAGTCAAACACTGAACTGAAAGTTAACCAACTAGAACAGCTAGCTGAACAACTTTCCAGTCCAGTAACCAGTAAACTCGACTAGTTTACTGCCCCCAAAAAAAATAGTCAGCAAAAGGGAAGTTTAGATGAATCTTTTAAGTTTAGATTTTTTTTACATGACCGAAGATTCATATCAAGAGGAGGGACCGAAGGCTTAGACTTCTTTCTCCTAACTGCTGTCCATCCATCCTCCACCTTGGCTGCCTCAACAACCCATGCCTCAGAAGACAATGATCTTTGGGTTCTAGAGGGCATAAAATCCTTATGAGAATTAAACACAGTCTGGCTCTTTGAGAGATCCTCCATAATTATTAGTGTTAGTTAGAGTTAAAATTGTGTCGATGGATGAATCATTTAGGTGCACCACCATAATTAGTATATGTTTTCCCTTTCAGTTATCATTCTAACTCTTTTCACCCCCAAAATAAGTAATTTTTAGGAAAAGGATTCAATTTTGATATATCACATGAGTTAGCCTCATAGTCTAGAGGTTTGGTCTAAGTTAAAAGTATCCCATAACCTATAAAACAATCCAATATTAGTCTAAGTTTAAAGGAGATCTGAGAAATCTACTTTAGCAAGGTGCAACTTGGGTTGCTAACAGTTCTAACATGCCTAGTAGGACCAAACTTAGGCATTGAAACATTCACATCAGTATTTTGATCTTTAGAAGCAACTTAAAGCACTTATCTTGGTCATATTTTTAGAGGTATCACCATTTCTTGTTTATAATTTCTTTGATTTTCATGTGTCTTATGGTGAGATATGGCTGCATATGGGGCATATTACTATCACATACCTTCTTATTAGTATCCTTATGATCCATCCTAATTCTAATATCATCCCTATCCATCTCATTATGATCCCTATCCATCTCATTATGATCCCTATCAGCCCTATATTCACCCTAATCAACAATATGAGATCCATTATAAGGTCTATAATCCTTTTCAATACCGAGGACACTACTCTATCCCTCATTGTGAACATCATTCATCTCCTTGGTAACCTACTTATCAATCTAATCAATCATGGAAATCTCATGACATTCATGATTAGATCATCCAAGTTTTAAGAAAACCCATATCAAGCTTTAGATAGACACTTTAGATAGACCTTTTTTAGCTATAATAAACACATGGTGAGCATTGACATATGGATAGGAGATCATTAGGCATAAGATTGAGAGTATGAGAGCTTCATTACAACAAGCTAACTAAGAATGGGCATATTTCATAAGACAAGTCCATTCAAAAGTCAGTGGTGATATTCTTGACATAAGTGGTTTAGTTGAAGGCATTGAAGAGAAGTTGATATTCCATGAGAGACAACAAGTCCATAACCAACAACATGTTCCCTCTTTAATTCAACATCAGTCCTCCATTGAACTACCTTTTCCCTCTTAATAATATCAAATAAATGTGTGTCATAACACTTAACATTCCTCACAAGCCTTGCCAACTTTTTCTACTTGAAAGTCTATCCAAGAAAGACCTTAAAAGGTGAAAGATGTGTGACTTAAGGAGGTTGAGTTCCATGTTTCATAGTAGATCATAGAAGGGCCTTCATCTTCTGATCAATAGAGAGAGATATCTAATGAGTTGGTGCTTGACTTTGAGGCTCACCTTGCTAAATAAGTTTTGATTACAAACTATTTATTATACCAGTCAATAATAGCTACAAAAGTAACTCCATCTTATTAGGAGAGTCCTCCATTCATACCCAATGCTATAACAAGCACAAAAGAGGAGGATTCTAAACTTAAGTTTATGACTTGGAAATAAATAAAGTAGTCCAAAGAGAGAGAAGAGTAGTCAAGTATAAGCTTGAGTATTGTTATGGAAAGTAAGCCTAAAATTATTCAACCCCCACCCGTCACTCCTCAAGATCCTAGGGCCTTCTTTACATAGAATTATATTTAAGAAAATATGTACTAGAGAAAGGAGGTGATGGTAGTCAAAGTTGAGTAGCCCCATGAGTAGAATCAAGTATCCATGGCAACACCAATGGATTTGTCTCATATTCTGAGCATTTTTAGGGATCCACTATGCCACTCCTTGAGAAGGAACCTCTCCTTTATGAGGCAAATGAAGATGAATTAATTGAGGTGATAGAAGATGAGAGTGACTTGAGTGAACATGAAGAGGACATCATCATTGGGACACCCCTTGTCAAAGATTTGCATGATTCAATATTTCATAATACAAAAGAGGATGAGTTGAAAAAGGTTATTGAGGTGCAATAATAACTACAAGTAGATTTTTTAGTTGAGAAACAACAATATGGTTTCTATGAATTCATTGGTCACATGGTAGCTGCCTTCAATCATGACAGTCCATAAAAACTTGTAGCAGTGATAAAAGACAAGTGCAAGAAAACCAATGAAGATGAGGAATAAGTTGAATTTGGGAGAATGATAAATCATCAAGTTGATGTTGAAGATGTAAAAAATTCAAGTGATTAATCTAAGATAGTAAAGGATGATTTGTAGCCTCATGATCATGACCAAGAAAGTGATATTTCAAACTATGATATGCTTACTCATAAATCTTCTACTATTCAAATTGAAGAAAGTTAAGTAACACTTGAGCTAGGTGAGAACCAATCAATGTATTTATTTGATATCATTAATTTAGGTTACTCTTTATTTAAAGGTGATTCATTTTATGTTAGGAGAAGTAGTTTTGTCAAGAAAAAAGGAGTTAGCTCTCCAAGGACACCATTTTATGAAGTTGCCTTATCATAAAATCACTTATTTTTAGATTTTCAACCAAGGCTATCAATTCCTCACTCCATATTTAGATGTCTCTCCTTAGAAGTTGGAAATGAACTCAAATATCGTCAATAAGTCATGAAATTATATGCATATCTCTTATAATTCATCCTTTTAGACATAACACAAAAGACACTTCAAGCTATCCAACATGACCATCAACAACTCATGACTAAATAAGAATTTATATTGTTGATGCAAGAAATAAGGATATGGGAGGAGTATGACTAGGTCTTAAACTCACATGTATAATCCATACACTTGAATGTGGAATTAGAAGGACTAGTTACTTTTGTTTCACTCAAATTTTTCTATTATCCGAAAGAAGGTAATAAAACTAAAAATATAGGTTATGGTAGGAATACCTATTTATTTGTGCACACATTGAATCAAAATATTGTGAAGAGATCATCTTTAGCTTGGGAGGAAGATCTATAGATAAGAAAACACTAAATCAAACTTTTTCATTAGATAGATAGTAAGGTGGATTGCCTAGAGATAGCTAGATCCTGGAAGCAAGAGCTTCCTAAGGGGATATCAATCCACAAATTTTAAGCAATTAAGTTTATAAAATAGATTAGAAGGTACTTGCATCAATTAAATAAGATTATTGAAATTGATTATACAAGAAATGCTTGTTAAATAAAGGTATGTTAGAATTTAGATATAGCAAAAGGTGGGCCAATACCTATGCTAAACGGTTGGGGTCTATTCTAAAAAATTAGGGTAGGAACACAAAAAATTGGATTTGGTTGGGTATATGTAGGTGCAAAGAGCTTGCTAGAAATTTTCCTGATAGTGAAACATCAATGGTCAAGGTGACCATTTCTGATTAGGGAAACCATTTTCAGTTGTCCAACCATCACTAGTTGAGACTAATTGTCACTAGTTAAGGCTAATCATCATTGGTTACTTGTTAGTGGAATTGAGTTGGTGTTGATGATTAACGAGATTAAAAAGGTAAGTTATGAGAGGTTAGTAAGGGATAGAATAATTTAAAAATGAAAATATAATAAGTGAATACTAGAAAACAAATACTTGTCTTACCAAAAGTTAGTTGGATAGATGGTTGAGATGGATTGCTCATTGTAGAAGTTGACCGTGATTCTGGTAGAGTAACGATATTTAGAGAACTTGATGGAGAGATGGTGACAAGCTAGATCCATGGTATGGATATTGGAATACTAAAATTATTGAAGATGATTAACCTAAAAAAAATAAATTATGGATACATAAATCTCTTGATCACAATTGCATATGGATTTAACCTCCCAGGCCTCTCTCTCTTATAGAAAAAAGCAAAAGGTGGAAGTAAAGCTGTAACTAGGCCATCTAAATATAATTTATCCATGAAAATGCTCACAACAATATTTAGATGAGCTATAATTAGAAAATCAATGTGGTGGTTTGCATGCTAAAAGTCTAGGTGATGCAACCTGATCGTCATCGGTTCGAGTGGCCATCACCGGTCAGCCGGACAATTGTCAGTCATGGCTAAAGGCAAATAGGTGGCTAGGCTAGGTTAGTTAGGTCAAATTAACTATGGGTTGGGTTTGGTTAGGGGTTAGAATGTGGATGCTCCCAAGGGGGTCTTAAGATGGTAAAGAGGATTATGACCTTCAAAATTATAGTGTGTGAATTTTTGGTGTTTACATTTGCCCCTTTTTTTATGTGGCTTGAATCAAGAAGATGTAAAAAAAAAAACTAACATAAGTTAAAGGTATCATTACTCTGATTATGAGAGGAATTATTCCCCCTCAAATTGAGAGTTGATAAGGTAAGGTAGAATCAGGTTAGGGTTTGATAATGGGTAGATGTTGGGTCATGAGGTAGGTGACAAAAGAATGGTTGATCATTTGAAACACAAAGACATGCAAAAAATATGTCTACATGTAGTATTCATAATCATGTAAATATTAAAGTTGCCAATATTGGTAAAAATAAGGGTCAGTGTTAATAAAAAAAGACCAATGTATCACGTGAACACATTTTGGCATGGTGGTTGGATATAACTATTAGTCTCTAAGCTAGGGTTAGTTTTATTGTGGGTATCTAGGGTAGGAAGTGATTATTTTGAAAAAACAAATAGGTTAAGTGTCATGGGTATATAAGGTAGGAAGAGCTCCCAAAAAGACACCAATGATCTGGTTGTGCACTAGGTTGTGTAAAAATGAATAGTCAACAATGCAAGTTTGGTTTGCATGGTCAAAATTACCAATCACGGTCAGCACAAAATTTGTGATTGGGTTGGGTAAAAAAATGACCAACATCAAGGTAGATGTGGCCAAAGGGGAGGGGTTGGTTGGAGGGTATGGCCGAGCTAACTCTATATGTTCTAGGCAAGTGGACACTACCTACATAGTTTTGTGGACATAAAATCCAATAAAAACTTCAATCCAAATGTAGTTCTTCCCATCTGGGGAGAGAAAAGGTTGAGCACTAAAGTGGGATGCTTAGAAAGTTAAAAAAAAATAAGGGGAGGTCACTTTGGTCAGTGACATTCATGGGTTACCCCACAAGTTGACTAACACCAATCACCCTAACCATTGATGGTTAGGGTAAAACCCTAAAAAATCTAGAAGGTTAAAAGTGAAAAGGTGAGTTGTTTTTCACCATTTAACTTTTGATGTTTTGATTTGGCTGAATATTGCATTTTGGCCATTTGTGTGTTGGTGCTGCTAATGTGGAAGGTTGGGATTGGTTCATTTGTTTGTGTGAGGATAAGTTGATGGAGGGTGGATGAGGATGTGACCAAGTGGTGGAATGAGGCCTTCAACCTTGCCAATGATCATAGAATGAGGTAGGTGTTGCCTTGAATTAATAACTAGGTGAGTATATGGTTTGAATAATATGTGGTGGTAAGAATTAGAGGGGAGAAAATGGGTTTGTTTAAGTGTTTGAGTTTAATTACCTAGGTCTAGGGTTTGCATAAACTAGATAAATTGGATAAACATAGGTTCAGGAGGTTGGTGTTGGGTAGAAAATACTTTAAAGAGGGTAATTAAGTAGATTTTTAGGTTTGGTGGGGTTTGGATAAAGGTCATGGGTTTGAGTCCCTCCACCATTATGCACAAATAGAGATCAATGGCAATTCACCTCGACTGACACCGATCAACTTGAGGAGAATAATGGGTCCCAAGGGACTGGTAACAGTTCTAAGAATTGTTAGTGATTGATGGGTTTGGTTAAAAGGGGTGAAATTTGTTTTAAAAATTTTTGTTGAAAATATTTTAAGATGTGAAATTGTAGTTGATGAGGATAGTTATTTAGTGAGTTGATTACGCTCTTAGATGATGAGTATGTGATAAGTGTTGGGAGTATAGGGAGATAAAATAGGTGTGGTTTTGACAAATAAGGATATGGGGGGAAGGGTTAAATAGAGGCATAAGGTTGTGTGATAAAAATGTATGTAGGGTAGATGTAATGGGGTGAATCATAATAGGTTAAAATGAAGTTGTAAGTTAGTACTTAGCTTTAGGTGGAAAAATAAGTATGCATGTTGGATGTATGTTGCACTTGTAGGCTTGTGAGTAGATTCATTTGAGGGACCAGGTTCTAATGCTCTTTGTAGAGGTTTGGGTTTTTATTACTACTGATGAGTGGAGGCATATGGAGGCCATTAGATTAGGTGCAATATGACACTATCAACACTTACCCTGAGATCCTAAGATGATCATCATGCTCATTAAGAGATGGGATCCCATGATGAACACTTTTTAGCTACCAATTAGAAAGATCACCATCTTCCCAAAGGATGTGCATAAGATCACACAATTGTTGATTCAAGGAGATCTAGTCTACCACATAAAGAGTGATGAGATAGACTATTTCATGGATTTCATAAATGGTATAGATTAGGTTCATGTGTATTTTCACATAGGTGGATTTAGTTATGGTCTGTTATACCATAGGGATCATGAGGATAGATGCTTAATCATGATGATGATGATGGCCTTAATGAGTTTCATGTTGCTTGATTTAGTTGGAGGGTGGTTTCCATATCTGCTACTTGGTGTTTTATTTGAGATGTTATTGGGGAGGGCTATATTTGGATGGCCCCAATTTTATTGGTGTAGATATATTGGGAACTCTAAAGATTTTGAGCATAAAGACAGTATGGGATTAGTGTTGGCTTCATAATTTACTAATAGTCTTTCAAGCATATTTGAGTGTTGAGAACCTTAGGGCTACCGATGGAGGGTTATCTTTTGACTGATTACATAGTGGGCTTCTTACATTAGAGGAGAGGTGGTGCAATGATAAGGGTAGGTGGAAGAGCTAGATGTATTGAGTGGTTTTAGGATGCATTGGAGGGTCTGGTGGTCAGAGATGTTATATGTTGATCATATGTTGGGTTGCCTTAGTGGACAAGACTCAGATATCACATCATAGGGGATTAGAATTGGCTATGGATATATGGGAGATGGGAAGCTGAGGATGAGTTTATCCCTTTTGATAGTGTGTGTTAGTAGTTTGGTTTGACACAAGGGATCCTACTTAGCTTTACAAGGTATCAAAAGGAGGAGATTGAGTTTATGTTACTCGAGCCATAGCCACAAGATATTATGCTTGATTATGAAGAGTTATCGATTAGAGCCCCCATTGATGATGCAAGGGTTGCTAATGGATACACAACCTGGTATTAGGGTAGATACACTATAATGGACTTTAGATGGGGTGATGGGGGCCAATAGGCCATGGACATAGATTTGGTAGGTGTTTAGGTATAGGGGATGTTTAAGTGACAATAACACTCATTACAACACATGCCCAAATCATCACACTATAGGGGTAGGTGGGCACACTATACGGGTATCTAATGGCTATAACAATGGAGTGGGATCAAGTATAGGCATATATCACCATAAGATAGGGATAAATACACATGCTATATGGTTAGGTGGCCACCTTGTAGGGGTAGGTTTAGGTGATTATAACTAAGAGGAACCAAACATAGGCATGTCTTGGGGAGATCATGCAAGAGAGAGATACTCTTAAATAGAGGGTAACAGTAGGAGGGAGACCAACATCAGTGGTTAGAGGACCATCGAACATAGTTATAAGGCTATGATACTTAGACACCATTGAGGAGCTTAGCTATTATGAGGTGATGGTGTTGGATCAACTACCACATGTGATGAGATATGGGGAATATAAAGTTAGTTTGGCTAATGGACCATCTATAACTACCCTAGGAAAGTGGGCCTCCATAGTGGGCCATGTAAAGATACTAGGTGGGCCACCACCAGATGGGAGTGCAGGGGTAAGTGGCAGTGGTGTAGGTGCTTTAGGGGCATGATTTATATATGTGCTAATATGTTAGTATAGATAGGCGTACATTATTTTTGATACCAACATGTGTGTTGATGTAGTGAGATGTATATGTTTTGAGAGAGTTCATACATTGTTATATGTATTTATGATGACATAATGTATATGATGATGATGCATGGTTTATGATGTAATATATGATGTATGTTTATGGTTCATCATTGATATGCTTAATGTGGTTATTCATGTTTATGTTAATAATTGATGATCTATGGTTTCTTGCATATGCTTTATGAGAGGTTTGACTCAATAGCTTAGGTATATGATGTTTTAAATATAGTTATGATGCTTTGATTTTGTTTATGGATATGATTAAATGTGTTATGGTTGTATATATGGTATATGATGATCTAATCATTAATGGATTTGGTTATGGCTATGATGATGTGGTTTTCATGAGATGTATTGTGGTAATGTTATGGATAGATTGGTAGACGACATATGATATTGTTCATGATGTTTTGATTATTGATTTTATTTATCCTTATGAGAATGAGTTAGGATATAATTTATGTTAACATGATGTTTTGATGGTATATGGATAGGGCTATGTTTATGGCATGATGGGATATGATGTGCTTTCATGGTGTTTTGATCATAGATAGGTAGGTGATGTGGTCCATGGACATAACTCATAATGTTATGATTTTTATTTAATATTTGTTGATTATGATCATGGAGATAAAATGTGGATATGGTTGAATATGTGGTGAGAATACATAAAGTAAGTAAATAAAAAAACTAAATGTTGAGGATGATGACAGGAATCATGAGAGGTACGTCTACATGAACCAATAAAAGATAAGAAAATAAACATGATTCCTCTTCAATCATAAGGATAAAAATGAAACCTGGAGTCGAATTGACTTAGTGAAAATAAGCCTTTTAAATGATTTGCATTAGCATGCTTTGGTTGGTAAATGGGTATCTTGATCACATTACATCAAGTAAACTCATAATCCCATGCATATGATATATGGAGGGAGGATGGGAGAGATTGGAACCATCATGTGAAACTAGCATGCCTCTTTTATATGATTCCTTAAGGATAGTGTGAGCAAGTCTATGCTCATATATAAAGTGTAGATTGATTAATGTGAGAAGTCTACTAAGGAGAGATGTTTATGGATTTCCAAGATTTATTACTTTTATGAGAGATGATTACAGCTTTCAAAATTCTTTCATTGTTACAAAATGGGTTTTTTCTTGTTTTGATTTTTCTTGTGGTTGGGGAAGCTAATCAATGTGGGAAGCTTCCAAGAAATTTATAGATTTTGACAAGTACGTTACTTATCCATCTTTCAAGGGAGTGGTCTAAGTTAACATGCCTAGTTCAAATGCTTGTGATAGCTATCCTTTGAGGGAATAGTCCACCTTACATTTGTGAAATTTTGAATAAGTTTTCAGCAAATATCCTTCAAGAGAGTGGTCTATAAATGCTAATAATGACCCAAGATTTGGTTTTTTTAATTTTGATATTGATTTTAATTTTTTTTGATTTTACTTGACATATAATTGTTTATACATGCTCAAGGGGTTACCTTTATGAAGGCAAGACTAAAAGCACAAAAAGTTTTAGTAGGTGAAAAGAGGTGTAGGTGACAAAAACCATGGGATCCAATCTCAAAGAGATGGGAAGTACCATGAGAATCATGCCATAGGTAGATCCGTGGTACCCATAAATTAAGATTAAGTTATGACTATGATGGATAATCACATGATTTAGTTATAGTCAATTACCCCTAAAAAGAGGGAAATAAATGTGGTTATAGAGGATGATATTAAGTTAAACCAATGATGATTGTGGTCCCTATTTAATAATAGAAAAGATGTAGATGTGAAGCATTGAGAGGCTCAAGCTCTGGTTTGCCTTTGAGGAAGGACAAATGATAAGCTCCTGATCCATATTTATGGGTTATGATGTAGGGTCTAAGCTAATTAAAATAAAATTTTCCCCTTTTTATTTTCTCCATATTAGTTACATGTTGATTTTCCTTAAGGATGAAATCTCCAATATTGAATTCTTGCACTTTCAAGTGTTTTTTATAAGCATGCTTGATTTGTTATTGATATACATAGAGATGGGAAAGAGCGGGCAAATGACACTCATCAAGTAACTCAAGTTGGGATAAATGTTCTTGATGGTAATCATATTTTGAAATAAGGCTACACAAAGATATGTAAAGAGAAGGAATTTGGACCTCAAGAGGCAACGCAACTTCAACTCCAAACATGAGGGAAAAAGGTGTAGCACCTATAGGGGTTTAGATGCTATTACGATATACCCATAAGGCAAAAGGGATGTGCAATTGCCAATCTTGACCTAAAGCATTGGCCATTTTGGTAAGCATGTTGTTAAGGGTTTTATTAGAGGCCTCTGCTTTTCCATTTTATTGTGGATGATAGGGTGATGAAAACCTAATTTTTAAACTAAATGCATCACAAAGGCCTTAAACTTGTTTGTTTTTAAAGGATTCACTATTGTCGATGATGATCTTATAGGGAACACCAAAGTGATAGATGATATGATGGGAAATAAATTTGATAAATTTTTTAGCTTTCATCGAGACAAGAGGAATATCCTCCACCCATTTGGTGAAATATTTAGTTGTGGTGATGGTAAAGTGATGTCACTGTGAAGAGTGGGGGTTAATTTCACCAATAAGGTCTAGACCCCATTGTGAAAAAGGCTAGAGGTCAGTCGAAACTTGAAGGCTATGGATGGGTGTATGATGTAAATTAATGTGTTATTGACACTTAACACACTTTTTCACATAATAACAATAGTTTTGTTTAAGAGTAGGCTAGTAATAGCCTAGGTGGAGGATGCACTTAGCCGCATCAAGTCTACTAAAGTGACCCCCATAGATACCATCATATATTTCCTTGATAGCATGAGAGGCTTATGGACCATGGGGGAAAAGGAATAGGAGGCCATCAAAACCGTGTTTATAGAGGATGCCTCCCATAATGGTATAATAGGAGGTGCTCTGAATAAATGCTCAATGGGCATTCCTAGATAGGCCAGATCAAATTATGCCAAGGTTCAGGTAGTCAAAGGTGCATTGATACCAAATGTTAGGCTAAATCTCCACATTAAATATAGTTTGAGTGTTTTACATGATGTAGGAAGGTTTAGTGAGGTGATGGACAATAGATGATAGCTTAGAATCGAATGGTGCTGATGGGATCTAGGAAACAAGAGAAGCCATGGTGTTAGCAAACTTGTTGGTAGATTGTGGGGTGGTTTGAATATGGTTGTGCTCAAATGAAGTCAAGATTTCCATGAATAACTATCTATATAGTTTCAAAATCTCATTCTTACACTGGTAGATTCCATTAACTTGATTAAACAGAAGTTGGGAGTCACCAAAGATATTGATTATTCTAACTCCTAAGGCTAATGTGGTTTGGAGACCTATTACTAGGGATTCATATTCAACCACATTGTTGGTACATTCAAATTCAAGTTTAAAAGATAAAGTAAGTGGTTCACCAACAAGGGGATAAAGATGATACCGATTCCCCCACCATGTTGAAATTTGAAACCATCAAAAAACATGGTTATGTGATTGGTGAAATCTGCTTGGGATAGGCTTGCGATGGACTCATCTAGAAATTCAAGAGGAAGAGGTTGGTTACTTGGTAGTGGTACATTGGCCAACTGGTTAGAAATGACTTGCCCCTTAATGGACTTCTACTAGAGGAATTTAAGGTCAAACTCAGCTAAAATCATGAGCCACTTGGCCATATGATGGTTTTGGTATGGCTTGGAGTGCATGTACTTGAGTGGGTTAGTATTGGTTATGATAAAAGTTTTTAGGTTAAGAAGGTAGTGGTGAAGTTTGGTGGCCATAAAGACTAAGGCAAAGCATAGTCTCTTAGTGTGAGTATATCAAGTTTTGTAGTCTACAAGGGTGCAAGTTATGTAATAAATGGCTTACTCTTTATGTCATTCATCCCAATGGGCAAGTATTGTCCTTAGGGAATGGTTAGTGGTAGAGATATAAAGGTAGAAAAGTTGGTCATATTTAGGAAGTGTGAGGATAGGTGGAGATATAAGGTTCTCTTTGAGTGCATCAAAGGCATTTTGACAATCGACATTTCACTTGAAAGAGATGTCCTTTTTAAAGAGGTGATGGAAGGGTTGACATCAATTTGAGAGCTGAGAAATGAAATGGTGAATGGATTGGAGCTTCCCCTGCAAACTATGGCATTGTTTAAGATTGGTCAAAGGTAGTATCTCAAGGATGTATTTGATCTTAGCCAGTCAACCTTGATTCCCCAAAGGGAAATGATGAAGCTAAGGAGTTTACCTAATGAGACCTCATAAATACATTTTTTGGGATTGAGGCATACATGGTAATGGATAAGTCTCTCAAAGATAATCTTGAGAATGGATAAATGGTCTTTGCAAAGTTTGGATATTTTGAGGAGGTCATCCATATAGTCTTTGATGATTGTGTGGATAAGATCATGGAAGATGTAGGTCATAACATGTTGGTAGGTTATACCAACATTCTTAATACTGAAGGGTATGACCCTATAATAGAAAGTTCCCCATGGGGTGATAAAGGTAGTTTTGTGTTCATCTTTAGGGGCAATCAAAATTTGATTATAACCTAAGAATCCATCCACGAGAGACAAAATCTCATGGACTACTATAAGATCAACAAGTTGGTCAATTCTAGGTAGAGGAAAGTCATCCTTTGGGTAGGTGAGGTTGAGGTTAGGAAATTCCACACAAATACATAGTCCCCTTGTGGCTTTAGTGATAGGCACGATGTTCAAAACCCACTAGGGATAGTTAATGGGTTAAATGAAGTCAACTAAGAGGAGGCATTGAAGCTCTTCTTTAAAAAGAAGGGCTATGTAAGGATGCATTCATCAAAGATTCTATTTGATAGGCTTAGCATCATGATTGGTTATAATGTTGTGGGTGGCAATGGCTTGGTTAATACCGGTCATATCAGCATATGACTAGGTGAATGTAATGCTGTGGTCCTAGAGGAAGGTAGAGAAGTCTTGAAGTTCTTTAAGGGTGAGAGATTGGTGAATTTTTACAATATGAGGGTTGTCTAAAGTGCCTATGTCAATATCCATAGTGGATTCATTTAACATGGTTGAGGTCTCTCAAGGTAAGGATTTTTGGATAGAGGAATAAGGTGCACCAGGGTAGGTGAGAATGGAATCATCATCCTAGCACTAGATAATGTTAATGGTAAGAGAGTCTTCTCCCACTAGTTTAATATGGATTAAAGGGATGGATACTGGTGCCCCTTCCTTTTGATAAGTTATGGGATTAAGGGTAATCATTTTTATGAAAGAAAAATTAGGCAAGCTAATTTCCTCATCCTCATACTTTAGTGGAGGGGGTGCTGGTGAGGGAGTGGTCTCTTGTTCGATGATGGTAGTGGTAGGTTGTTTGGATTTCTTCTTATTGGGTAGAATGAAGCCAAGGTCATGATTCTCATTAGGTTTTTGTGTCTTAATTGAGATCAATGTGTGTGGTCTATGCTCATATCAGCCTAAGCCAAATCCTTTCTAGGCACACCTATGAAGGTATATTTTGGTGAAGTCTAGGTTGTCCATGTAAGAGAATTTAGAGGTGAATAGTTATGGTGAAGAGGGGGCCATGAAAACATTGAGTGACTTGTCAATTACCCCATAGATAAAATGGGTTTGAAAACTTAGATGGCCCAAGGGAGTAATGGCTCCAATTTTTGGGTCATAACCTGGTTGGTGGTGGAGTTTCCCATACTCTTGAGGAGTAGGGAAAGTATCAAGCATAAGGTGTCAATATTCTCTAAGGGTAAGGTGGTGAAAGGTAGATTCCAAGGGATCAATGGTGGGTATTTAGTACATGGGAATAGATGAACTAGTAGATGCCTCTATGGGAAGGGAAGTAATGGATTCAATTTTTGTAGTTGAGGACTTGGTGACAGATACTTGGGGTGGTTTAGTCAAAGGTAGGAGGATGTCATTAGGTCAATAGGTTATGTTGCATGCTACAATAGGGATTGAATTATATTTTATGTTAATAACCTAACCTTCATGCTTGAATTTGACACAATGGTGGAGGGTAGAAGGGATGAAACTCATAACAAAAGTCCAAAGTCTCCCTAATAAAGCATTGTATAAGAATTCTCCTTCAACCACATAGAAAAGTTTGAGGAGCATGCATGGTCTGACCTAAATGTGGAGGATAATAGTTCCCAAAGTAGTAGTCATGGTGTTGTTAAAGGATCAAAGCAAAACTAAAGTTTGGGACACATCATTATCCAGTAATTTGAGTTGGTCATATACATGGGAAGAGATGATGTTGATGGTGTCTCCCCCATCGATCATAATCCATTTAACATGGGTTTAGTTGATGTGGGAAGTAATGAAAAGAGGAGGATATGGATCCTTAGGTTGGACAGAGGTATCTATAAGTCCTTAAAGGTAACAAGGGTAGAGAGTTAGAGAGCACCTATGAAGGCCTCTATAGGTGGGGAGTCACTTGGTCTGACCTCAAAAGCTTACATAGCCTCTATCATGGCTTGACAATGGTTAAGTGAGGTGGAAATGAACTCATAGAGGCTCATCTTAGTTGGATTTTGGTGAATTTTATTAAGAATGACCCTTTTGATGGATTCAATGGGGTTAGCCTTAGAGGTGCCTAAAATGGTAACTTTAGGCTTAGCTAAAGATGTAGAGGTTTGGATCTGGTTTAGTTTCAGATGAGTTTGTGGGTATGTCTATGGAATGGACACTTTGGCCTTCCATTTATCATTTTGTTATGATCATGTAACCGCATTAGTGGTATGGATATAAGGGAAAGGTGTGATATGAGGTTTTGGGTAGATTCTCTATCACTCTGAGGTAAGAGTAGAGGATTAGGGATGTATTAGTAAATGGTTGTTGGGTGCATTGGTAGAGGAGTTGAGGGAAGTTCATCAAATAAAAGATAATCCTCATCATAGATCTAGTTGATAATGGCTTGGAGAGATTTTTAATTCTTTATGTCATGCCTAGGTGTCTTATGATTGAAATAGATTTGACAGTCATTATATCAAGCTGGTTTTGAACCAAGAGGATCGAAGGGCTTGATAGGTAGTAATGTGAGGTAAGTGGTATACAATAATCTTTAAAGAATGGTCATATAGGATTAAAATAAAGGTGGGGAAGGTCTAGAGGTTTTGGTTTTGGTTGGGAAAATAGGCATGTTGGTAGTAATGGGTTTGGTGAGAGAAGGTTTGGGTAAGATATTATTTTTGGTCAATGGTTTTGGTTTGGGTATGCTGGTTGTTCGGGTGTTCAAGTTTGATAGTTTGGATATTGGTAATCTAGGAAGGACCAGCACATCATATAGTAAGTGGGATGGTGTAACCAATGATTACAAATGACATATGTTAAAAGGAGCTTGCTTTTTAAGCAAAGTTTAGGGATGAGGCCCTAAAATAGAAGGCAAGGTAGAGGGAGGTAGAATCCTAACCATGTGGCTCTTCAATGGTTTTGTCCCCTGAGTTGGTTTGGGTTGAGGTTTGGGTATAGGCTTGGATGAGGTTAATTCCACTTTCAATTATGGGTGAACTAAGCTTCATGTAGGGAAGGCACCAAGAGTTTTGGAAGGTTTGGTTGGTGGTGCGGTCATTGGAGAGGTGGCTATTTTGGTTGAGTGAGAAGGTGAGGGGTTGGTAGAAGTTCTAATTGGTTTAAGAGGTCATGTAAAATTTTTGGATAGGTTGGTTAAAGGCATGCCATAAGGTTCAATTTTATTGATAAAAGGAAGCCCTATCTATTTCTAGGAAGTGGTTTGATCTATGTCTAGTTTTGTAACCATACCTAACTTTAGAATGAGTTTAGAAAAAGGTTTGTATTTTGGGATGGCCTCTTAGGTAGTGGGTGTTAAATATACACCTATGGGCTAAGGATGGTTTTATCCTCATCTATTTCCTCAATAAAGGGATGCAATTTTTGACTAGGTGGCTACTCCATTAGGGGTGTTTGTGAAAAGGTCACTCCATTAGACACAATGTCCATAGTTGTTGTTTGTCTTATGATTAGGGGAGATGGTAGGTTAGGAATGGTTGTTTATTTGGATAGGTTATTCAAAGGGGTGTTTAATGATTCCAAAGCCTCTATGAGTGAAGTTAAGGAAAAAGGAACCTCCTCAATTTGGGCCTTTAAAAGAAGGGAAAATGACTCCACCACATAGGTGGTGAAGTGGGGGAGAAGTAGGTAGGTTAGATGGTAGGTTCCCAATTAATATGTGTATTAAGGAATATATTGATCATGTGGGCATCATGAAAACATTCATCTTATGTGTCCTCAGTTTTAATAGGGGCATGGTTGGGAAAAGGCTTCTTGAAGATATCAAGAGCTTGATTTTGAGGGGCATTGGGATTATCCAGCATGATTCTTAAAAGTATTACATAAAATTACATCATGTATAATGACCTAATGAAAATCAAAAAGGTCATCTCATTATACCAAGTAGGTGATAGATGAGAAGAATCAAACTAGTGAGGAGGTTTGATAGGGGAAGCTGTATGAGGCTAGCTTTTAGTAGTTTCTCTAAAACTAAGGCATAATATCCTCCAAATAGAGTAACTATTTTTGGTTGCTTCAATTTGGATTATTTGTGTTTTGGTTGAAGGTAATGGAAGATTTTTTTGATTGACATTTGGTGGAGGGGTGGTTTTAAGGAGAACTGCATTCACAATTCCCTTACTCTTGATTTTAGGGTTATCTTGGTTGCCTAGTTTGGAGGAAGAGGTTTCATTGGTCTTGAAGGTAGAGTTTTTGTTTCATAACTTCAATTTTCCCTTGTTTATGGCTCAATTTTATAGCTTATGTGCCATGGTAAAAGTCTCATCAAAATTTCTAAAGCTTTGGACATGTAGTGTAGAAGATATATGTTTGGTGTAGGCTTGAGCGAAGAGATCTATAAGTTTAGGTTGAGGTAAGGAAAATGAAAGATGATTAATTAATCTTATCAAATGGGTGATGAAATTGGTAATGAAATCATCATAAAATTTCCTAATAGAATATAGGTTGATGATAGATACCTTCTTTGAAATGTTAATGAAAAAGAGATGTAAGAAGACCTGAGCTAGTTGGGTGAAAGAAAAGATTGAATGCCTGATAAGGGCACTATACCAGTCAAGTGCTGGGCTAGATAAAGACATGGGGAAGGTTCAGAGGAGAAGGGAATCATCATAAGAAATCATGTAACATGCGTGTCTAAAATCCCTAAGGTGTTTTCGGGGGTCCTCATTATGAAATTTGGTAAATTATGGAAGCTCCCATTGAGGAGAGTAAGGTTTGATAGGGACAAAGGGATGAATAGGTTAATTACAAATCTGCTCATAAGATAGGATGTTATGAACCCCTGAAATGGATGACTCAAGGTTTGTCATCTTGTCCATGAGCATTTTCATTAGGTCAATTTGAGGTGGTGGACCAAAAGGGTTGTATGGTGGATATTATGGTTGAGATTGGGTAACATATTGGTAATTGTTTGGTAGTTGAGAGGTTGTCACATTTTGGAATGTGGACGCTAAAGTTTGAGTAGGTGGTATGTTAGGATAGGTGGATGATGATGGTTGATTAGTGGGTACATACCCTTGTGGGTTAGGGATGTATTATAGATTAGGTGCAACAGGTACTTGCTATGGAGTTCTTATGGATTGTGCATGAATGGTAGTTGGGATGGTAACAAAAGGAGAGGTAGTGACCTTCATGTTAGTGGGTGGTGAAGTAGAAGGGATTGACCAATGGGTTAGGGTTGATAGAGGGAAGGTTGGTTTGCTAGTGGTAGGTGATCTAGAACTAGGTGGAGTGTGATGGGTTAATGGTAGGGTTGTTCTTAAGGTGGAGTCATTGGTAGGGGCAGAAAGTATAAGTGTATTAGTTGGTTGGGTAGGTTGTTTTTTAGCTATGGTGTTAAAGGGGTTAGTAGAAAATTATGCCTAGGTGATTGAAAGTTGGGTAGTGACCATGGAAACATGAACATCCCCCATAAGGTAGGATGGCATAACATAAGGAGGATCTTGAGATGGAGTTGAAACTGGGGCATGGTGAGGGGAGGCGTTAAGGTAGTGCTGAAGGGAAATCAGTTTGTTGTCTAAAAAGTGGTAAAGTCTATGTATCCCTAATAAAATACCCAAGGAAAATTAGGGATTCCCAAAGGATGAGGTGAGTCTTTTTCCTTGAAGATGTACTCCATAGATGAAGAGGTAGAAGAGGTTGATTTGAGTGACAGGTTGTACTCTACTAAGTCTCTTCGTTGCTGGTGATTGAGAAAAATACAAGAAAGGGGGAGAGAAACAAGAATAAAATCACCACTTAGATGAAAATAAAAATGACCAAGGAAACCAAGACACACATTATAAAGTTTGTTTAGCTTAGATGTTAGTTTTAATCTCACTTTTGGCTTATGCCTTAGTTTATGAGAATATGTGATAGAAGTTGGCTTGTAGATCAGGTACTATAAAAGTAGTCTATGGTTGATTTTAGGTTGTTTAGGTTCTCAAGAAAATCTATATTGGAATTAATACATGGCTTGGTATTGGGGCCTAACCCCTCACTTCACGGTCCCATAATGATAGGGGTGTTGAGTGCTTAGTCAATATATATTGATATCCAGAGTTTATACTCGACCATAGAGCTGAGTTGGTTCTCCCATTGGTAATGAATTCCAAGTAGGATTGTCAGGAAAGGGTAAGGTGATGGCTAGGTGATGAAATCCTATTCAAGCCTTGTCTTAAATTATTTTGATGTTTGATTAATGAAAGTGGTTTGGCTAGTGTGTGCAATAAAAGTGATGCTACAATAAGATTATTGTGATTTAATTAAAAGTGAACTAATATAAAAATCAAGCAATGGATGTAGTTGATTTTAAGCCCAAAATAGATTGTAGTTTCAATTATGAGCATAGATAGATAAAAGAACATACAAATACAAAGAAAACATGAGTTAGAGACTTTAGGTCCCATCAGGTGTGCCAAAATGTTTCACTCAAAATTTTTTATTATCCAAAAGAAGGTAGTAAAACTAAAAATATGGGTTGTGGTGGGAATACCTATTTGTTTGTGTGTATGTTGAATCAGAATATTGTGAAGAGCTCCTTTTTGGCTTGGGAGAAAGACCTACAGATAAGAAAACACTAAATCAAACTTATTTGTTAGATAGACAATTGGGTGGATCACCTAGTGATAGCTAGATCCTAGAAGCAGGAGCTTCTTTAGGGGCTATCAATCCACACATTTTAAGCAATTAAGTTTATAAAATAGAGTAGATGGTACTTTCATCAATTAAAGAATATTACTAAAATTGATTATACAAGAAGTGCTTGTTAAAGAAAGGTATGCTAGAATATTATATATAGAAAGAGGTGGGTCAATACCTATTCTAAATATATGAGGTCCATTCTAAAAAATCAAGTAGGGGTCTATGAATAGGTAGGAATATAGAAAACTAGATTTGGTTGGGTGTAGGTAGGTGAGAGAAGCTTGCTAGAAATTTGCCTAATAGTGAACCATCAATGGTTGAGGTGACCATATCCAATTGGGAGAACAATTATTGGTTGTCTAACCATCACTAGTTGAGACTAATCATCACCAGTTAAGGTTAGCCATAACTAGTTGCCTATCAATAGAATTGGGTTGGTGTTGCTGATTGATGGGAATTAGAAGGCAAGTTTCAAGAGGTAAGGGATAGATTGATTTTAGAATGAAAATACAATAAGTGAATACCATAAAAAAATACTTGTCTTACCAAAATTTAGTTGGATGGATGGTTGAGATAGATTGTTCATTGTAGAAGTTGGCCATGATTTTGATAGAGTAATGTTATTTGGAGAGCTCAATGGAGAGATGGTGGTAAACTGGCTCCCTAGTATGGCTACTAGATTACTAAAACACTTGAAGATGATTGACCTACAAAAAGAGATTCTAGATACACAAAGCTCTTGATCATAATTGCAGATGGATTTGTCCTCCTAGGCTTCTCTCTCTTATAAGCATAAGCAAGAGGTGGAAGTGAAGGTATAACTAGGCCATCTAAATATAATTTGTCCATGCAAAGGATTGAAACAAGATTTAGATGAGATATATTTAGAAAAACAATGTGGTGGTTTGCATGTGGTTTTCATGCTAAAAGTATAGGTGGTAAAACCTGACCATCATTGGTTAGGGTGACCATCGTCAGTCAACTTGACCATCTCCAGTCATGGCTGAAGGTAAACAAGTGGCTAGGCTAGGTTAGTTAGGTCAAACTAACTTCAAGTGGGGTTAGGTTAAGGGTTAGAATGTGGATTCTCCCAAGGGGGTATTAAGATGGTAAAAAGGATTATGACCTTTAGAATCATAGTGTGTAAATTTATGGGGTCTATAGCTTCCCTAAGAGGTGATGAATGTGCTAATGTTCCTAGTTGCATAAGGGAACTATTAAGGTGTTGAAATCATATTTGATGATGCCATAGTGGTTAATCAAGTTTTCCATTTGACCCTAGAGGAAAGTGTTTGACCTCAAGTTATTTGTTTTAGTTTGTTTATCTTATTTATATAAGTGGTTATCAAAAGCATTTGTATATTGCCTTGTTGTTGTGTTTGTCTTATTTTATTATTTCCTTAGGTTAGGTACACTTCTTAGTTTAAGTGAATCTTATTTTTGGTTGTAGTCATAAGAGGTGTCTCAAAGTGATAAATGTTTGGTAGAGTCATCAAAACCATGTTGTTATGTTTCAAAAATATCATTGTCATATGAAAATTGAGAGAGTTCTCTTGAACAATAGGATGGTCAACACTTGTGATTCACTAAAAATGTTGGAAATTTGGCCTATCAAGGCCAAATGCCAACCCCTACCACTAAAAAATTTTTAGGTCCTAGTTTTCTTGGGTCCTTAAGTGATGTTATTGATCATCTTGATGTTATTGACTATATTTTAAATGGAGTAGGTCTCAGTCTTATCATTTTCATGTCTCATTTCAATTGGTGTCAAGTGTAATTATGATGTTTGAGAATGTTAGAGGTCTTTAACAAGCAATTAAAGTAGTCTTGTGATCAAAAGTGCCTCAATGAAGATGGTAAAGATAGAAACTAATGACACATCATGAGATTTTATATTATATTTGATTTATGCAAGGTATGTGATAACTATAAGATTTGAAGTGTGATCAAAAGACATAGAAGTCCATTTGAAACCTTTTATTAGACTATAATATGGCCTTTATGTCATTCAATGGCAAATCTCCTTTGTGAATCTATTTAAAATTATCTAAAAGGAAAATTTTGAATTTAAAATGGAAAAATTACACCTCAAGAGGCCACTAAAGTATCCATAATATCTCTGACCACCTTCATATTCATGTAATTTCTTTAAGTGAAATGTTTTACACTTTGTAAATATCTCCTCATGTAAGAATAAAACATAGTTTGAACTCCAAGAGTTACCACATGTGAAACATGGCCTTATTTTGATTTTAAAAGACTTATTTATTGTTCTAATCTCCCTATTGACTCATAATATTCATCATATTTCCCTAAATTAGTGATTTAAACTTGTAGTATGAAGACAATGCAAGAGAAAAAGCTATTTTCATGAGTTTCATGCAGGAAGTATAGATTTTTAGGGAATTTACATATAGAAGAGGTGAAAATTTTGAATATGGAGTCATTATAGGTGTTTTAGAGAATATTCAAGGCAAAAAGATCTCAAACAGGGTCAAAACCGGTTCTCTTTATCCACCTAGTTTCTTTACAGCTCAAGAGAAACCTTAAGATTTGTAGATGGTACAACCATGAGAGAAAATCAAGATCTAGAATTTTGGGTAAATTAAGGGGTATTAAAGAGCTTCCATATTTTTTAATTGGTTATTAGTTTGGTTCTTTCTCCTTTATGAATAATCCTTTATAAGTTAAGGCATTCACTATGGCTTCTTCATGTAGACAACCAACCAGTTTTCTAAGTTTTCTCCTCTCTTGAGCATAATTTTAGAAAGATGAAAGTTTAGAGAGATTTAAAAGAGTTTGGAACACCTTTCCATGACATTATTCAACTTATTTCCACACATGTGAGGGTACTTGGATCTCAAGAAGACATACACTGCTAATTTATAGTCTGCAAACAAATAAAGGAAGGTTGTATGGTTCATGAGAGATCTAAGAATGTCAAGATTATTTAAGATTTTGTTTACAAGGTTTAATTCATGTTAGATGTACTTAATTCAAGTGAAAAAAAGTTTCATCAATTTCAATCCCTAGTAATCATCCCCAATAACCTCATAGTCCCAATTTGGCAGATATTAAGGAAAGTTAGCGTTTATTAAGGTATTTGATGATTCCTAGGTTTCTATTTTTGTAGTGTATGCTTGCCCAAAAGCCTCCAAAATGTTATATCCTATTGATCTATATGAATATGCTTCCTTCATTCTCTTCATGAATCTATATAGGTTAGATTCACGTTTCTTTTTAATCCATCATGTTTCATCCCTTTACATAGTCTTCACACTGCCATTTTACCATTGTATAACCTTGTTACTCCATCTCTATTCTCATTCTCCATGATCCATTATAATAATATACATTTTCATCCACTTCCACCTCATTGATCCAATATTTTTAGGAGTTAAAACTATTTGAAGCATTATGGTCATAAATCTATGTATACAAGCCTTAAAACCTTGTTTAAGAGAATGATCACCTACAACTAAGGGAAATACAGTCAAATATGTGCTTCATGGAAATGGTGTTTTAAGGAGACTATAATATATGAATATCTAAATGAAGGAGGTTAAAATATCTCCCTTAGTTGATTTAAATGAATGAGAGGTTCATAATCTATAATTGTTGACCTTATCAATACCTAAATCTACCTTAGTCTATACAAAACACAATGATCATCACCTACAGTCACACTAAAACACAATCATGTTCCTAATCTCTAAGGAGGTTCTATATTTTGGTTTTGGAAAAGGATAGAAAGAAATATTTTGATGTTATAATCAAGGTAAAAGAAGTACATATGGTGAACCAAAAATACATGGTCTATAGTTAGTCATGAATGACAAGACACATAGTCAATACCCCATCTTCACCTACAACTGATTGCTATGAGGACACTTCAAGATATGGTTAGGGAGTTTCTTGGAGATTAAGATAAGTGAGAGATAGACAAGATTTGTATTGTGAATGAGGTGAAATTAAAATATCCAATGGACACCATGAAAAATCTCAAAAACTCACTCACCATACACCATGCTTATAATCTATCACAATCCATACAAGGTATAATGAACCATCAACTACAGTCATGCCAAGATACATTCAAGCTACCTCTCCAAGGTTTGATAAAAATAACAAGGAGATAGAGTTTGAATTATTAAAATATTTGAGCCATTCAAGATTGAAACTAAATCAAGGATGTGGTGGTATGTGTATATACATAATATTTTCAACTTTTATCAAATACTAATGCTTTACATCTTGCAAGAACCCATCGAGACTCAATCTCTCTGAGTGCATGCCCTAAGGGGTGTACCAAGAAAAGGGTGGGTAGAAATTTGGTGCTTCATAAGATTTTTATCCCTTATTACCACATTATTACCAATCTAACCAGCTGTTAAAACCATTCCCTAAGCTATTACTCCTCCCTTTGACACTCCTCCAGTCTTTTTCCTCTTTCCATCCCTCTTTTCCTCACTTTGATCCCCTTTAGCTGGTTGACTATACTAGGTCAACTGGGTCGACCTTGTATAGTTTTCAACCTTTGATTATTGTACAAGGTTGACTAAGTTTACCCTATACTATTTTTGGGTATTTTCACTCAGAGTTCCATTATCCCTTCGACCGACCTATCTTGTCACCCAGTGGTTTATCTCCAAAAAACATCTAGGGTTGACTGAGTCAACCTTATACAACCAACATATTTGAAATGATTTAGGATGATATCTACCTATAAATACAAGATCATTTAATCATTATTTCAATATGCAATCAAGAGTTATTATTCTCTCACGCTTCTTCACAATCTACTCTTCCATGATTCTACTTGAGGAGTCTTATCTTAGGGTTTCTACTTAGAGAATCTAGTCTTATAGATAAGTATTGTATGATTTGGCCTTTTTTAGTGATCTTTATAAACTAAAACAACTTATTGTGAAGCCCCTTTGGCTAAGGGAGAGATTGAGTCTTGACAGGTTCACATTTAGGTAAGTATATTCTAACTTTGTTCTCATCTCTTTAGTATATAGAAGTAGCATATGTGTTGGATTGAATAATATTACTCTTCATATTCCATGTATTAGGGTCTTACTCATACTTAGCTTAATTGATATTCTCTTATACATGTTTTGATTACTTTACTAACCCCTGGTGTTGTGCCACAAGCTTTAGTGTGTACTAGATTAGATTTACTTTCTTGTTTATTATAATAGGTGATATTAAACTTAGGACTCTTTTAGGGTTGTTGTGTGATTGTGTTAGACTGTAGGCTTTGGAACCCTTCCTAACATTTTGTATTGTGACAAGTGATCCCCTAATCAAGTATAGTGGATCCCCATATTGGTCATGCTCTTGCTTAACAAATATATTCCCAATCAGAAGTGTAGGTATGATTTGTCTTATCTGAGCTAGGATAAATTTATAGATATGATGCATTTTTGATTACATACATTCTGGTGAACCTGACGTGAAACTAGCCCTTGTAGGATTTATTTCACTTTACTTCATTCTTTTTATCATATATCTATCATACTAGATCAACTTTGTCAACCCAGTTCTAATCTATGTATAGGTTTTCAATAACATGCAACTGGATCGACTCAGATGACCTTGTACATGTCTACAAACTTCTAGACTTCTAGTTTAAACTATTAGGCTGGCCTAGTCAACCTTGTACACTTTCAAGAAATCAAATTTAGATACTAGGTCAACTTAGTCAATTGTATACATTCCAAGCACTCAATAATGGGATTATGTAAAGCTTGATCAACCCAGTTGACCTAGTTAGTAGATTTTTTTATCTTATTCCAAGGTTCTTGACTATTAATCTTCATTCTTAGCATATTTAATCCACCATGGTTCATTTCTATCTCTTTGTCTCTTTCTTTTCTATCTTTCCTTTCATAGTTTGTAGTCTTAAAAATTGCCCTTGCACAGTCAACTGGATCGACCCTATTGACCAAATTTTTTGTTCTATGTGTTGTTTAAATAACTAGGTCAACCTTGGTTGACACTATTTATTTTCAAATCTTAATTTTGTAGTATAGGTTCAACCCTCTTCTATATTTTATGTATAGAGTGTCAACACTATACCTTATTTCAAGTTGGAATTAATCACTATATGTTAGTAATTAGTTCACACCTTTCTTTTCTTATTACTTGCATGCCTAGAATAGTTTAAATAGTCCAATCAGGGTTTTTTTAATTAATTTTTTAATTTCACTATTTATATTTTATGCACACATGACCAAATCACCAAATCTAAACAAACATTTTAACATTTGTCTACCCAAGGCCAACCTACTTAGATTTCATCACCAAGGGGAAATCAACTTGATATTCTAGTCAAGTATAAAGCATGGTTAATGGTATATTCTTGCTAAGCTCCTGACACCCTTATCATTAAAGTGTGTGAAGTGAGGGGGTAGGCCCCAATACCAAGCTTGTATCATTTCCAATATAGTATATTTTATCCCAAACTACTTGAAACCATCCTTAGATTGTTATCTAGTTCCTTGCTTTACAACCAACTTCCCATCACATTTAAAATCAATTCTTAATAATCTAATAAATTTCTTAGGTTGAATAATTAGTTATCTCTTTACTTTTCAAGTTGATTGCTTTCTATTTACTCAATTGTATGTGCAAAAACTTGTATTAGCCAACATTAGTGCAAGGTTTTATATTGTGTGCCTTAATTAGATTGGCCAGTACACACATAATATTATCAAACTTTTATTAAATAATGACACTTTGTATCTTATAAGAACCTATTGAGTCTCAATCTCTTTGAGTGCATGCCTTAAGGGGTGCATTAGGAAAGGGGTGGGCAAACCATCAGTGCTTTTAAAGATTATTATCCCTTTTTCCACTTATCATGTACACACTTATCTCCTAAAACCATTTACCCTATGCTTATTCTCCTTAGTCTTATCCATTCCTCTAAGTTGTCATGCCTTATTCATCCTTTTCTTTCCTTAAATCCCTTTTGGTTAGTAAGCTATACAAGGTCAACTTGGTTGACCCAATATAGTTTAGGAGTATTTTTCACTTTCTTAGCTTGTTAGCATTTCGATCGACCTAGCTCAGACCTAGTGAATTATCCCCAAAAACACACTAGGTCAACCTTGTACAACTAGTGTTTTTGGGAGGATTTAGGGTAAGATCTACCTATCTATACAAGTTCATTTCACACCATTTCATAAGAGAAGAATTAAGAGCAAAGATTTGAAAATGAACATCTACTTATTGACCATTCTATTTGAATAAAAAAGCTTAGGGTTCCATACTTTATTTAGAGATATGGATCTTGTCTTATGGATAAGTCTTTTAGATGCTTAGATAGGTTGTGTAGCTTAGAGCTTATTTATCTTTGTTATCATTACATACCACAATAATCTCTTGCAAAACACCTTAGCCAAGGGAGAGATTGAGGCTCGATAGATTCATCTTTAAAGGTAAATATTCCTAACTTTATTTCTCCTTTGTAAGAGTAGATAGATAATGCATTTGTATTCTTCACCCATGAATTAGGATTCTATATACATTGACGTGAGTATATATCTTCCAATACATGTTTAGTTTAGTTGTTTTATTATTTATAACCCCCACTTTATACCATAAGCTTTGGTGTGCACTAGATTATATTTACTTTATTGTTTTAGATTAAGGTAAAAATAGGTTTTGAAGGGGCCCCAAAACCCTATACAACCAAAGATAGAAAAAACCTTAAGCATTCCAAAAAACACAAGAGCTAGGAAACTGCTTAAGCAAAACCAGTTTAACCAGTAAACTAAAAATAGCTAACAAAGAGCTGAACAAACAATAAAAATTATTTATTACAAGACCGAAGCTTCATATCAAGAGGGGGGACCAAGGGCTTAGACTTCTTCCTCTTTATAGTAGTCCAACCATCCTCTACCTTATCTACCTCAGCATCCCAATCCTCAGAAGGCCTTGATCCATGAAGTCCAGGGGGTGTCGAGGCCTCAGCAAAAACCTTAAGAGAACAAGCCTACTTTTGTCTCCTAGGAGAAGCCTTCAAAATAGGTGGAGGGACCTCCACCTCCTTTGAAATTGGTTCAGGGAGATCACAAAATCCTTTCTCCATAGTACCTACAACAGGATCTGTCTCCAGCAGAGTCTCCTTATCCATCGATTTAGAATGGCTACTCTCATACTCTGAATCAGTCGATTCTACACCAGGTTGTTTAGCATAATAGTGTTCATGTCCTGCTTTAGACCACTAAGAAGTTGAACTTCTAGGTATGGATTTCTCTATAGTATGCTGCCCTACAACGTGCCCCGTCAGGTGACACTTTCTACATCGAAAGGGTAAACCTTCAAAATCTAACCTTTACGTCTAAGAACCCCTAGGGGATTCTAGACAAATCACCTCAGGAAGGCCCTTTGAAACATCCACCTCAACCATGATGTGAGCACAGGTCGAGCGGTACATCTTTTGAGTTTCATCATCCTCAAATAAAAACTCCCCTATAGCATTTCCAATGGCTTTAAAAATTGCTTCTTGCCATAAATGTATTGGTAAATTTAGGAGCCAAACCCAGACCGGGATCTTATTGAAGGTTTCCGTGAGAGGATTGAAGTCCTTATGCCACCGTTTAGCCATAAGGGGGAATTTACCCTGCAATAAGAGGTTGCTATTGGACAGAATGGCCTATCGATCATTAGAAGTTTGGAATAATGCAATGAAAAAACCTTTAACACAAGGGAATATTTCAACATTTGCATCAATCTGTGGCAGCCAAGTATTGGATATCCAGCCATGTAGGTCTACAAGGGTAGGCCAGCAGCCTTGAAATCTACAAATAGCCCCAAAATTTGAAAATTGATCTACTCGATCAAAAATTGCTTCTATAGTATCAGGATCTAGATTGACCCTTACAGGATTTAAAACACTTACAGGAGAAACACACAATCTCCCAGCAGAGGCTTGATCTTTTGCATCATGTATTTTGGCTTCATATGTAGCCACATCCACATAAGTCCTTTCCTTTGATCCCAGGACAGAACCAAAAATAGGGGCTTTTGCATTTTTTGATTCTGGAGATAAACCTTTTCCCGCAGAAGAGTGGGTGCTCAAGATGCATACCCTATTCCCAAGTGGAGTCCCTTTCGATGCACGATCCGTAGCCACACCATCCGCCAGATCAATCGCATCTTGGTTCAGATTTTGGGTACACGCACCAGGAAGCCCGCGCGCATCATTCAATGTTCCAGATTTCAAATTCTCCATGCCTGAAGATTCTATATTTACTTTATTGTTATTAGAATAAATGAATTATTTAAACCTTAGGACTCCAGTAGGGTTGTTGTGTGATTGTGTTAGACTGTAGGCTTTATAATCCTTCCTAGCATGATAAGTGATGATAAGTGATCCCCTAATTGGTCTAGCAGATCCCCATATTGGTCATGCTCCTTCTTAACAAGTGTATCCTAATACAAAGTGTAGGTATGCTCTATCTTATGTAATCTAGGATTGATTTATAGACATGATGCATTTCTGATTTCAAACATTCTGGTGAACCCAATGTGAATCTTATACCACCACTGGTTGCATTGTCTTCACATTTCCATTTTTGTTTATTTTCTTGTTAGTTTTAGCATTCACTTTGGATTCACCTTCATATTACATTATGGTGAACCCGATGTGAAAATAACCCTTGAAAGATTTATTTCACTTATTTTCATTTTTTTAGTCATTATTTTTATCATACTAGATCGAATCTATCAACCCAATTTTCTAACTTCTATGTGTAGGTTTCTAGGAATAAGAAATTAGATCAACCTAGTCAACCCAGTATAGGTTTCCAGACTTTTAGACATCTAGTTTAGCCTACTAGGTCAACCTAGTTGACCTTTTACATATTCAACACTCTACAACAGGTTCCTGAATAACTTGATTGATCCTATCAACTGAATTTGTAAGTTTCTCAAGCATACTTCAAGGTTCATCAATAATATTTATTCATTTCATTTTTGATCCACCAAGGTTCCTTTCTACCTCTCTATTTATTTCTTTTTTATCTTTCCTTTCATAATTTGTAGTCTTTAAAATTTCCCTTGCATAGTCAACTAGATCGACCCTGCTGATCCAGTTCTATGTTCAATGTGCTATTTGAAATAACTAGATTGACCTTGGGATACCTTGTACATTTTCAGACCTTAATTTTGTAGTATAAGTTCACACCTATTCTATATTTTGTGCATATAGTGTCAACACTATATCTTGTTTTAAGATGGAATTAATCTCATATCTGCTAGTAATTAGCTCACACATTTATTTTCCTATTGCTTGCATGCTTAGAATAGCTCACATAGTTTAATTAGGGGATTTTTTTAATTAATCACTTAGTTTCAATATTTATATTTTATGCACACACAACCAAATCACAAAACATAAATAAGCACTTTAACATTTTGTCTACCCATGACCAACCTACTTGGATTTCATCTCCAAAGGGGAAGCTAACTTGATGCTCTGTTCAAGTATAAAACATGGTTAATGGTATATTATAGCTAAGTACCTGACACCCTTATCACTATGGTGTGTGAAGTGAGTGGGTAGGGCTCAATACCAAGCCCGTATCATTGTCACTATAATCCCTTTTATCCCAAACTACTTAAAACCACACTTATATTGCTATCTAGTACCTTGTTTATAGCCATTTTCTAATCACATTAAAAATCATATCTTAATAATATAATAAACCTTTAGGTTGACCAATCAATTATCTCTTTAATTTTAAATTTTATTGCTTCCTCTTTGTTTAATTATTTACACAAAAGCTTACATTAGCCAGTTTTAGGTTTTATTTTATGTTCTTCAATTGGATTAGATAACGTTAATCTAATTGACTGTCTATTTCCTT
Organism: Torreya grandis; assembly: GCA_037957365.1. Taxonomy (NCBI): domain Eukaryota; kingdom Viridiplantae; phylum Streptophyta; class Pinopsida; order Cupressales; family Taxaceae; genus Torreya; species Torreya grandis. The sequence goes on along the minus strand of JARHVA010003753.1, from coordinate 131,100 downwards.
TTAGTACTTACTACTTTTCATTACTTAAAAAATTATCTTGTTTCATTTTCACAATCTATTTTTAAGCTTCTTGAATTTCCTTCCTACTATATTAGATCAACCTAGTCAACCAAGTACCTTTTCTGCCTTTTGTATACTATACTAGATCATCCTAATTAACCTTATACAATTTTATAGTCCCTATTTCTATGCTAGGTTGACCTAGTCAACCCTATACTATTTCATTCACCTCTTTGTCCTTTGCTTTCTCATCTCTCTTATTTTCCCTTCATTATGGATATTCTATTAGGTGATGACATTAAGTTATAGTCAACAGACATGATAATCTTTACTAATCCTTATAGGGCCTCCTATAGATAGAGTAAGGCTCTTATTTTGGATGATAGTAATGTTCATATTGACACTTGCACAATGAACTATGGGACCCTTCCAAATGCCTCTTTGCAGTATAATCCTCCTCTTTTCTTAGAGGATCAACCTAAGTTAGAGTATACTCTCAAAATGCTCTTCTTTATTTTTGAATTTATTCAACATCAAGGAAAGGATCCTTTTACCATTTATAACCTCATGACTAGTTGTCAAATTGAAGAGCCTCATTCACCTACTGCTACATTCAATACTAGATTTGGGGGTACCACCTTCCTTAATTCTTAGCCTCTTCCTTCAATTTTGAATCCTTATTATGCCATGCCATCTTCTTTTCGAACCTGTTCTACCTCCATGACTAGTATCTCAACTAACATGTCAGGTTCTACATCTAGTGGGCTTCTCATAAGATCCACTATCCTTAATCCTTTTGACTAGTTCATTGTTTTCTACCCAATGCAATCATGCTTCTAGTGCTTCTTCTTCTCAACCATTCACTAGTCCATCTTTTGCTACACAAGTAAATTTTGCCACTAGTGCCTCGCATTTTCATAATTCATCTCAAACTCATATCAACACTAATAGTGGTACCCAAGCCACTAATACCAACACAAATACCAATTCTAATGCTTATAATGTTAATCAAATACATCAAAATTTATTGCAAACTCTCAATCAAATGAATACATTTCAAGTGCATAATACAAATCAAATGATGAGAATGCAAAACCACCTTCTTAATCTTCAATCTCATTCACAACTAATGGCTTGGGGCACACATAACTAGAATGTTCCCCCTCTTTCTCTTCAATATTCGCAAGGAAATATCATTCCTCAACCTCATTTAGTCAATAAAACCATCAAGAATCTAAAAAATGAACCTCTCACTACTTAAATTTCCAACATTTATATAGGAGGTATAACACCTACAATTTCTTATAATGGATCAACTAATCCTACCCTTCACCTCAAAACATTTGGAAATATTTACAAGAATTGTGTCAAATTAAACACTTTTACCGCTACCAAGCTCCTATCCAAAAACCCTCATGGGTGATGCCTTGGATTGGTACAATCTACTTATAGCTCATTCCATTTCTAGTTTGGAAGACTTCGTAAATGCTTTAGTGCAATAATTTCAAACTAATGATCTTCCTAAAAACACTTTGGCCCATTTCATTTATTATAAACAACATGAAAATGAAACTACCCAAGCTTTTGTTAATAGATGGAAAACTTTGTCAAACAAATGCGAACATAACATGGTGGATGATAATATTTTTAATCTCTTTACAAATTCTCTCTTTCCTAAATTACAATATCAAGTCTGCACTCTTTCTCTATACACTTTGGAGGAAGATATAGACCAAGATAAAAGATAATATTTCTTAATGCATAAATTTGAGCCACCCAACCTTCTACGAGTCCTCATATCTTACTCAAAAACAAAAACTTCAATATCACTAATGATGGTGTTAATAATTTTATGAAACCATTCACAATGTTTAAGTTATTCCTAACCCTTCTTCAAAACTAGTTACTTATTCTCAACAATATACCAATCCTCATTTTTATTCACCAAATAAAATTAAAATTCAAAAACCTCTATCCTCAATTAAATTTCTTAAACATATACCCAAGCCTCTTCCATAATAGCTTGACCCTACTCATCCTATGATATATTGGTATGTTACTAACAAGTTTTATTGGTTTCGTGCTAGTTGGGATCATTCTCATGAGACAAGTAGACAACTTCATAATTTAACTATGGATTTTCTTCTTGGCCCTAATTTTGATCATGATTCCATTATCCATAAGAATAAATAAGCCTATGAGATTGATTTCAATGACTATAAATCACATGATAAAACTCAAACCTTGAATCAAGACAATGCTCATTTGGCTATCTATAAGGATCCTTTACCTAATCATCAACTGATTCAAGTCAATCAAGACAAGTCTACCCCTTCAAATAGTAATTTAGAAATTCTTGTTGAGCCAACTTATAAAGAGAATGTGGTTAGCATGTATAATATGCAAAGGGTGGTGGATTTCATTGATTCCCAACCTATTTATACTCCTCTTTCACATAAGACACATTGTGTTATCTAGGATTCTTCTCTAAATCATTTCAATGAGTTGGGGAAAGATGACCTTATTAATTTTGATGATCTAATTTATGATTCTCCCTTGGATAACAAATCCCCTACTATTTTGACCACTCTTCCATCATCTTCCAATACTAATGATAACAAATCTTCTACTAACAATTCTTCTTCCAATTCTCAAAAACACTTGAACCAACTCATTCATGATCTCAACATGATTTACCACCTTTTTATAAACCTTCTCATTTATATAAACATAAATTTTTAAATACACTATAGCTCCTTTTTTTTAGGATCTCCTTAATCAATATACACCTTTATCTAACAACATTATTATGGGTTATGACGAATGGGATCCCATTATGGAAATATCTAATCTCCTATCTCATATTTCATTTCTTGAGCTTATGAAGACTTCCTCACATCATATAAACCACCTTATAAAACTCTTATTTTAGATGAATGTCCCTCATTCTCCTATAACAACATGGGAGGCAAATTTATCTGGTTTTGAAGATAGTATTTTACAATAATGTGAAGAGATTTCTATCAACATTGATGAAACTATAAACACTTCTCTTTCTTTAAAAATTCCCATAGCTTCTATTATTATTGATGAGATTCTACTTCATGCAGATGATCCTCCCTTATTCGTTAGCATCCAAATAGGTGATATCCAAGTCAAGTGTGCATTAATTGATAAGGGTTATTACAAGTGTGTCACTTCTCTTGATTTCATTAAGACTCTTAGGTATTCCAAATGTAATCTCAAATCTACACACAACAAATGCCAAGGATGATAAAAGGAAAATGCCTCTTCTAGGTTATGTTTGGCATCCCATTACCATCCCACCTATCATTATCTATGTGAAGGTGATGATATTTAACTTCCCCCTTTCTTATAACATCTTGCTTGGTAGGCCATGGACTCACTGAATGAGAGCTACTGCTTCCTCTGCTTGACAATGTGTTAAGTTTCCTCATAATGGAGTTATTTATAGGATTTAGGGTGACACTGACCCTTAGAATTTTGAATAATTCCAAGATCATGGTGGCTTTAAGAATCTCATTCTTGAGTCTTTGCCTAGATTTCCATTTCATGAGTCTCAACATCTCAACTTTTTTTTAACTCAACCTAAGGTTACAATGGGCATCTTGAGCTCATTGGTAACATTCCTCCTAACCTATTAGATTCTAATGATGATGAGCCTAATGAGATTAACTTAAAGATAAATACATCTGATCTCTCACCTCATCTCATCTTATAGCTTCTTATTTCCTTGCAACCTCATTCTCACAAGCCTCCTTGTGATGACATTCCCATAGTTTTAACCAAGAGTAGGCATTTTATTCACCATAATTAATTAGATGACAAGGTTATCCCTATTTGTGTCATTGATTTTCATACCTTAAATTATGATGATGGCTATTCCTTAGATGATCCATTGCTAGGTAGTCTTGTATAGGCATGTGATGTCAAGATTGTCCATTATCATTATTCTTTACTTGAGTCTTTTTGTGCATCTCATCATTTTCCTTCACTTATAGTTCCTTATTTTTTTTCCCCCCTTTATTATATGGTATATATGGCACTGACACCTCTAGTTTCTAAGGAGACACATATGACTATGCTCATAGATCATGATATGACCAAGCCTTACCATTTTTCTAGGTACCCTAACCCTCATAGCTGGTTTACCCTTGAGGTTATTGCAACTCTCCTTAGACCTTATGTAGATCTTGATCCTCCCTAAGTAGAGCCCACTATAGTTGAGCCTCTTTTCACTCCTGATATAGTTGATCTTTTTCCACTCCTACTATCACTGAGATTACCCCTACTTTTGATTCCATTGCTTTTTTTGTTGAGCCTGGTTTCATTCCTTCCTCATCATCACCCTCCCTTGGTGATGGTTTGCTTCCTTTGCCTAAGATGGCTCCTCTACCTACCAAATGGGCTGATGAGTATTATTTGGCTTCATCTACTCCTATTTTAGCTCCTTCCATGAGTGCTTCTACTAAAAACACTCACAAGTGTATCTATTTCTTCCATGAGATAGATAATCATTCTTCTATCCATTGTCACAAGTTATAGGAATATATTGATACCTTACATCCTTCTTCCTCATCATCAAAAAACTACATACCTCCCCTGAAGGTACTTCTTGAGTACATGCCTAAGTATGGTGAGGTATATTTTTTATGACATCTATGTGGCACCCATCACACCCATTATTGTCATATCCTACAACATCATCTTAAGGATCACCTTATATCCATTCTCAAACCTTTTACCACTCCTCCCATAGGTTATTACCACAAGAAGGCTCCTCCTTCTTCTCCCATGGATCCACTTCCTATGGTTCCATCACCTCTTTGGTCCCTTTACCAAATTTTGTAGCTCCACTCATGATTCTTTCACCCATGGACCTTCCCTCACCTGTGGATCCTTCTCCACTAGTGATTCTTGCATCTCTAGTAGATCATGCTCTCATGCATTCTCCTAACTATAACTTTGCCAAATTTTCCTCCTTATCATGATTGTTTGAGTATTCCTACTTTTTCTATTGAGGAGATCAAAAAAGAATTATTTTCCTAGTATTCATTGAAGATTGATGAAACATTAGCAACAATGTGTATCTAGCTTCATAGAGACTTATCTGATATATTAGATAATGTGAGTGGATAGATTTACTATTATTTATGAGAAAATGCATGGTGATTTCAAATTTATATTTTATTGGATGTGTGTTCCAATATTATTTATATCTATTATATCATTTGACACTGTTTTAATTTGTTTCTTTTCTTATATCATGATCTTACTTCTTGTACTATATCTTACTTATATTATCATTTATATTCACATATGGTTGTATTTTATCATTGCTTTACCTTTTTCCCTAAATTTTTTCTTAGAACTCTCTTTCTTGTATCCTTATGATTTTCTTATTTCTTATCCCTATTTTTCATAGATAATTTATCATGGTGACTTGGTTATACAAACCTTGTTCCCTTTGGTTATTGTCTCCCTTTACCATATGATCAGTTATAAAAAAATCTATCTCATTAATATCTCCTTACATCATTCCTCTTTTTGGATCTCCTTTTTCCCTTCTTCTTTTTCTACAAACGAAGCATATACATGATTGAGACTTGATGTCACATGGTAGTTCATTGTCAAGCCTAAGTGTCCTAGTTAGTCTTTATCTTTGGTTACTTAGTTTCCTTTATCCTTAGCTTAAAACTCATTCATGTGTATCACTATTTATCTCATGATTGGTCGATACAAATACATATGGAAGAGGAATATTAAAAAACCTTCAAAATAAAGTTAAAATCCAAATCATTTAAACAAAAGGCAATGATATCAAAAGGCAAAATTATTCTTAAAGTCTAATCAAACTAAAATATGTGATTTAAAAGACAATATCCTTATTATAATTGAATCTCAAACTCCATAGTTTGACTCATAGTAGAGCTAATGTCCTTTGGGGTGTGGAAGGCTAGTAGATTAGAAGAAGAGAATAAAAAAATATTTTAGGTACCTAATCTTCGTAATAGAGTGATGGTTCTATAAGGGGTCCCGAAGAATAAAGAACACATCATGGGAGGGTAGGTCCATTTTATTTTCCTTATATAAATCTACCTTCATGAATTGATCTTATTAGCCTACTTATTTGCCTATAAAACTTTGTGTCTATAACGAACAGGGTTCCTTTGTACATAGATGACCGCTAGTCACTTATTATCTTCTCATGTACTTAGTATGCCTCTTGCCTCTTGAGGTCTTCTCATAAGATGCATATGTATTGATTTTTTAACTCCCTTTTTCAATCTTTATATCCCTTATATTTACTTTTGAGAAATATTGTTTTGTCTATTGATCACTTCCCTTAGGATTTCATTTGTGAGTTGCTTTGTAAGACCATGAATAAGACCTGACATTCCTCACAAATTACCATATTTTCCTTCCTATTACCTACATCCTTTATTACTAAATCTTATTATTTATCCCACCCCAATGGTGTTATCTTTTTGAGTTGCAGTATAAGACTTTAGATAAGATTCGACCCTACTCACAAATTTTTTTAATACCCAAGTCACCATCCAAATTACATGTGTCAAATTTGAGGTATGATTAGATCGATTATGAAGTTACATGTCATTTTACATGCTTTCCATATTTATTTTTTGTGTTTTATGCTTACTTCATTTTTATTTCATCTTTTTTATCTTCTTATTTTTTGAGTGAATGTAAAATTACAACCATTTATTGAATTTTTCATTCTTCCCAACCTGAATTAGTATGACCTAGTTAAGACCAAACTTTTACAATTTTGTTTTTAATTGATACTTCCCAACATGATTTAGTATGATTGATTGACTTAATTAATTAATTTTTATTACCATTTATGCCATTTTACATACCTTCCATTTTATTACATTGATTTCATACTTCCCAAACTGATATTAGTATGATTTTACTTGTTTTAGTTTGGTGCAAAAAACTTTCACACTAGTTTAAAAACAAATTACTTTTTACCATCTTATTTTACCATCCCTTTGTTATTTATACTTAGTTATTTTCTTGTTATTATACATTTTCCAACTTGAAATAGTGTGTCATACATTTTTTTAAATTATATTTTTCCAAGTCCTTTTACCTATTTATTTTTAACCATGCATGTGTCCTACATAAATGCTAGAAAAGAAACCACATCTCATATATTTCCTATAAAATATACAACAAAACCAAATATATGTGCTAGAAAGAGATATATCCTAACCATCCACAACCAGAACCATAATGAACAACCATAATAAACCATAATGATAATATACACATCCAACATCAACGTGCCATATATATATATATATATCATGAGTTTAATACAACATATACAACCATATACAATGATCTAAATCTAGGGATGGGTCCTATCCTCTCTATCTCATGGCCTAGCCAAGCTAACTTTTGAGGCTTCAATCTGAATCCTCTAAATAGTATGCTATAAAGAGGTCATTCAAGATCTCAATTACTCTACTTTTTCTTATAGGTGTGCTACCTAAACCTATGATTCTACCAATTGGGTCAAAATATTTATCATCTATGCTACTATAGTTAGATGTGAAGCTTTCTCATTTGCTAGGGCCTTTCATTCTTGTATCTCCCCTACACCCATTACTGTTAGTGGTTGCATCCTCTCTCTCTACACTTGTATCTACCTAGTTTCCTCTCTAGCTAATATGAACCAACTCACATGAGCTGGGGTAGATAGTACACTTAGATCCTCTAGTGTCATGGGGCTGTATGGCTGTAGAGTCTCATCCAGGACATCAAAGTATCCTAATATAATCTTCTTGGATAAATTGAATACATTTAGATACTATATGGGATGTTCATTTCTCCATCTCTTTTCCTCTTAAGAGTACCATCACTTTTGAGGCACCTCTCCTTATCCTTCATCCATGAACTGTAACATGGTGAAAATAACACCTCAAGCTAAAGTTGATGAGTCTAATCCTTTCTTTACTTACCATGATACTTATCATCTTCAAAATATTCAAACTAATGTGGGAGTGATTGACACAAGTTTATTTAACAACCCCCCTAATAACCCATATTCTAATAATCCTCCCCCTAATACTAATTTAGGGAATGATCATACAACACCAATCCACCTCCTGATGCAACTAAAATTTTATCCCAAGTTATCCAACAAATGAACATTATGCAAAATTATAAAACCCATCAAATGATGAAACTTCAACAAAATTTAATCAATGTGGCTAATCAACCTCCAACTATGCATCCTCAAGTTAATCCCAATTTCATTTCTCCACCTCTTAGGGATGCTTTAGGTAATGTTATTCCTCAACTCATAGTGAATAAAAAACTACTTTAAACCATAAAAAATGAGCCTTTATCCCCCTTTATTGTATCCATTGATATTATTAACATATCTCCAACTATCAAATATGATGGGACTAAAGACCCTGCCTCATTTCTTAAAGCCTTTAATGACCTTTACAAAGAGTGGATCCAAAATAATACCTTTACCACAACTTAAATCTTAGTCAAAAATTTTATTGATGATGTATTATAATGGTATAATCAACTACCCCAAAATTCTATTTGGCAACTTGAAGATTTAGTTAATCCTTTAGTTAAAGAGTTTTAACAAAACTATCTTCCAAAAAATTGTCTTAGCCACTTCATCAATGCGAAGAAATCTCCAACTAAATTAGCTCATGACTTTATCATAAGATGGAAATATTTATCCCAAAATCCAACAATAATATGATTGATGATAACTTATTCAAACTCTTTATCACATCTTTGACTCCCACTCTCCAATATAATGTTTGAACTTTTTCTCCCTAAACAATCAATGAAGCTCTTGATCAAGATAAACTTCAATACTTTATCATAAAGTAATTTGAACCTAATCCAAAACTTAAAGGATATTTCCAAACATCTAATGCTATCACTAGTAATACTCTTTAAACCAAACCAAGAGTTATAAAAATTGATGTTCTTTTACCTTCTAATACACCTATTTTTAATCAATAAATGAAACAATTTTTACCACCCTCAAAACCTTTCATATATCCCAATGCTTCTCCTAAGTGGTATAATCTCAATCTATTTTTTTGGTTCCATGATGACATTGGGAATTCTCATGAATCTTGTAGAGGGATCACTAAATTTTATCTCTTATGTGCTTGGTGATTCATTCAACCATGAAGATATGATCAATCTTCATCATCAAGAGTACATTGTTGCCTCTTAGAAATGACAAACTTAAAAAGCTTCTACCTTTAACAATAAAAAATCCTCTTTAAATAATCAACTAAATTCTAAGGATGTTTGTGTCATTGATGCCATTTATGAACAATACTTTTAATAATTCTCAATATGTCAACACCCCTAAGGTTAACTATCATCACAAAATGGCTCACAAAGATCCCATTACCAAGCCTAAAAAGTCATATTTAGAATAATAATGGCTTAAATATACCACCAACACTACACATCCTGATTTGAAAGCACCTAAGAAACAACTTCCTCCTTTCGATCCTCCAACCAAATCTATTCCTCCAAAATATAATTTCCTTCCTAAACCTCATGCTGGTTGTTCTAAATCTCATTATAAATTTCTTGAAAAACTTAACTCTATGCCTTTTAAGATTCGTCTTATGGAGTTGATTTGTACTTAACCCTATCATAGTAAATTACTTATGCAACAACTTCAATAAATTGAAGATACTTCTTCCATAGATGAAGAACCACTTTCTATTGAATCTCAATACCATTTAAACTATGTGTCCTTATTCTAAACCCTCTATTGAATTTCTTGAACAAGACATGATCAATGATGAGTTTATTTTTCATGCTGATGATCCACCACTTTTTATCAAAATAGCCATTAATACCACTCTTATTTGAAAAGTTCTAGTTGATTAAGGATCTAGTATTAATGTGACATCTTTATGGCTTATATAACAATTTGGTTATAACAAGGATCATCTCTAACAAATGAATATTACTTGTCTTGGTTTTGATAAGACTAATAAAAAACCACTTGGTTGCATTTGGCTTCCGTTAACCATTAGACCTAAAATAGTTTGAACCAAGCTTATGGTCTTTGATCTTCCTTTATCTTATAACATACTCCTTAGCCATCCATGGAATCATTGAATGAGGTCCATTTCTTATTATGGTAGTCAATGTATTGAATTATTACATAATGAAAAATGATATAAGCATGAAGCTAATCCTAACCCATAGAACATTCAGCTTCCTAATCCTAAATCATAATATCTTATTCCTACCATTCCTAAAATCAATAGTCCTCCTTTACTTGAGTTCATCAACATGAATCCTAATTTATAAGTTACTCTTGTGGATTTTGATGATGATGAGCCAATGATTTGTAACATACTTGTAATACTACCAATTTACCTCCCTACATTTCACAATGGCTTCCTCCTTATCTCTTACCAAGATACCGTATTGTTCCTCTCATGGATGAGATTACCAATTTTTCCCCTCCATGCAATGCTCAAGAGCCTTATCTACCAAAAAATGCCTATACTTTCAATGATTTTGGAGTGGATAAATTATTTAAGATCCTCTCATCATGTCTCCTCATACATTCAGTAATATTAGGATTTCACCCTCTAAAACTCCCCTTGATTCTCAAGCATATACAATTTCTCCAACATATGAAAACTACTATATCATGGCGCAATATCAATCTAGAGACTTGGATATCTAGTATTATCAGAAAACCTTAACCAAAATTCATGATTTTAATTAGGATGTTCATACCATTTTCATGGATTATACCTTAAATCCTGAGGGTCATGTGTCTCCTGTCAATTCTCCTCTTATCAATACTCCTTGGGTGGTAGAAAAAATTATGCATTTCAAATATATGGAAGTTTCTACACCTCTTTTAACACCTTTGGATCCAATAATTATATCTAATCCTTCTCCCATCACTAAATCCACCAACAAACCAATACCTTCTACTCCATCTACTTCTTCTACTCCTAAAATTACACTTGATGCCAAGGTAAATGATGTTCATTCGATATGTTCTGAGTATGATCATTATGGAATTCAAATTTTTGATCTTGAAGTAGATGTCAAGTATTATGGTCCTCTTCCTATTTTGCCTAGTTATGAAGCTATCCTTGAATTGATTTTATTCTTGAGAACCTCATCTTCCTTGATAACATTATAAACTTGGGAATTTTAAAACTAAAAATCCTTGCTTCAACAACTTTGTTGCTAGCATTGATCCCAAAACAAATCTAGTTTCTACCTTAACCAATGCACCATACCACTTTTAAGATGGTTATTCCATGCTCATCAAAATAACCACTCACATTGAATATGATACTCCATCTTTTCCTTGACCTATCATAGTATCTAATGAGCTCTCACCTAGTAAACATGATAATTTTAGCTTATTATTTGATAAGTATCATGAGGCTTTCACTTGGTCCTACAAGGACATGCCTAGAATTGAACCTAGCATTATGGTGCATAACATCATTATTTATCCTAATGCTAAACCTATGTGTCAAAAACAAAGAATTTTTTTTCCTGAAGTTTCAACTTTATGTCATAAGGAAAACATCAAATTACTTGATGCTATATTTATCAAACTAGTGGATTATTCTAAATGGGTTTCCAACATTGTCCCCATTCAGAAGAAGGTTACTATGGTCATTTGTATTTATATTTATTTCCACAATCTTAATCTTACTTGTTCTAAGGACAAATTACCTTTACCTTCATTAGATGCTATTGTTGATTCTGTCTGGTTATGAAAAATTATCTCTTATAGATGGCTTCTCAAGGTACAATAAGATTCATATTACCCCTAAGGACCAACATAAGACTACTTTTACCATGAAATGGGGCACCTGTTGCTATGTCAAAATGCCCTTCAACCTTAAAAATGATGGAGCCACTTAACAATGAGTAATTACTCACATCTTTCATGATCTCATCCATAAAATTGTTGAAAACTATGTGGATGATCTCATTAATAAATTCAAACATCATAAAAATTATCTTTCTAATCTCATTATCATCTTTGAACATCTCCTTAAATATAAATTTAGACTTAATCCTTACAAATGTGTCTTTGGAATCACATATAGAAATTTTTTAGGATTCTTAGTCTCTCTCTGTGGCATCGATGTTTACCCCACCAAGATTAGTGCCATAGTTAACATGCCCATTCCTAGATCTATTCCTAACATTCATACTTATTTATAAAAACTTAGGGAAATTAGATAATTTATCCCTGAAATGGCTTATCACATCCACTCCATAAATTTAATTCTCAAGAAAGGTACTAGTTTAGAATGGATGGATTTATGTTAAAAATCCTTTGATAGCATGAAAGAGTCTTTACTTCACCACCTACACTTCATCCTCCTAATGATAGACCCTTGATTCTATATACTTCTTCCACACCTATTTCAATTAGGATAATGCTTGCCCAACGTGATGATATAGGAAGAGAGTATGCTATATACTAAATTATTTGAGGCCTTATCAGTTATGAAACATGTTATAACAAAATCAAATGTGATTGCCTTGCTATCTATTTCATAACTGAAAAGCTTCTTCGTTACATGCTTCACCAGACCACTTATGTCATCATTCAATTTGATCCCCTTTATTATTTCTTCTCCAATTCCTTTCTTCTTAGAGATATAATGAGCAAATGGATGGTCCTACTTATGGAATTTTATCTTTGCATCATCACTCAAAAAGATGTTAAAGGGCAAGTCATAGCTGATCAACTTACCATAGCTCCCATTCCAGCCACTTCTTCCCTTCAAGATGATCTTTTAGATGATAATATCCTTTATGTTGATGGTATTAATCAAGCTATCTCTCTCAAAGATTAATTTCATAGCTTTAACACTGATCTTGAAGCTAATCAACTTGATGAATCTTCTACTCCTTGTAGTAATACTAAACCAAAAATAGTTATCTAGGAGCTCCCTAAAATTAATGTTGACTTACATGAGGATGCTTGGACCCTTAACTTTGATGGTGCTAAATGCTTTCAATGAGATAGGGTAGGTAACATTATCATGAGTCCTCTTAGAAAGATCATTCCTTTATATTTTTGCTTCACCTTTGATGTCACCAATAATATGGCCGAATACGAAGCTCTTATCTTACGCATGAGAGCTTCTCTTGATTTAAATATTCAACACCTTCATGATTTAGGGGATTCTCAACTTATTTTCCTTCAATTTAGTGGTAATTATCAATGTAAACATGAGAACCTCATAACCTACCATCAAATTACAACCACTCTTGTTAAGGATTTTATCTCTTTCACTATTGAGCCTATTCCTAGAGATCAAAACTCTATTTTTGATTCTCTTGCCTCATCAACATATCTCTTTCATCCTCATCAAGTCCTTTTTGATCCTAATTTTATTATACAAATAATAAAATCCCCATCTTCAACTCAATCACCAAATTCACTTATTTTCCATATTAAGGCTATTACCATTCACCAAAGCCCATGTTACCAAAACATCATTCAATTCCTAAAAAATTGAACTTATCCTCCTATTTTAGACTCTCATAAAAAGACACGTATTCATAAACAAGATTTAAAGTATGTATTTCAACACAACATCCTTTATTATCACAACACTGAAAGTACCTTGCTTTGTTATATTATGTAAGATGAGGTCCCTCCTCTTCTTAAACAATCACATGGGGCATTTATGGTGGCTATTGTAATGGCCATGCTATAACCCACAAATGCCTACGCATGGGTTACTTTTGACCTACTATTGAAAAAGATGAATTGAATATGCTAAAAAGTAATCCTTGTTAGCTTCACAATGATCTAATCCATTTACCTCTAGCCTAAATTTAAACTAGAAAATCTCCTTGGCCATTTTCCACATGGGGATTTGATCTCATTGGTAAACTTCCTTATTCTCATGATGGACATGTATTTATCATCACTGCTACCAAATATTTTACCAAGTGGGTTAAATCCATGCCCCTTGTTAATTTCACCAGTCCTACCATTTACAAATTTATTATTAATCAAATAATTTTCTACTTTGGTGTTCCCCATACCATCATTTTAGATAATGGTGGTAACTTCAAAAATAAACATGTTAAACAACTTTGTGCTATATTCAAGATCAATCACAAATTTTCCACACCTTATCATACATAATGCAATGGCCAAGCTGAGGCCAACAATAAAATTCTCAAAAAAATTCTCCAAAAGATAATTCATAAAACATGTATGGATTGGCATCTTCATCTTTACCCTACACTTTGGGCCTATCGAACTAACATACATACTACCACTGGGGAAACACCATTTTCTCTAGTCTATGGTTTTGAGTTGGTCCCTATTTTTGGATTTGAGTTTCCTTATCTTCATAAATATCTTCATGGTATTATTTAAAATGAAGAATTTCATGAAGTGCACCTTCATGCCCTTGATATTATTCATGAACACCATCTTTTTGCTTTATATCATAACCACCAATACAAGGCTCACATTGCTAGAGAACATAACAAACATGTTAAAATATACACTTTTAATGTTGGTGATCTTGTCCTTAAATTATAATACACTCATGGTAAATAAATTAAATACGGACAAAAATGGTGGAGCCTATATTTATTTAAAGACATTCTTGGTCCAAGCACCTACCACCTTCAAACCAATGAAGGCCATGTTTTCAAATATCCAACCAATACTCAATTCCTTAAAAAGTACTTTGCCTAAACATTTGCTTCTTCTTGTCATGCTTTCTATCTATATCTATCTAACACTTTCTATAGGTTACTTAAGCATGGGTCTCTCTTTCCATAAAATTTTTTCTCTTTTTCACAAACCTTTAGTCCTCCCTTTTGGTCTTTTAGTTTTTTGATGTACCATAGTCTTCTTTTTCTTCTCCCCTTGGGTTTTTATTTTGTGATTTTCTTTGTAAGACTTTGGATAGGACTTGAAATTCCTCACAAAATTACCATTTTTTTATCTCAATTTTTTCTTGCCAATTTTGTTTTGGTACCCCTTGGGTTTTTATTTTGTGAGTTGTTTTGTAAGACTATAGATATGACCCAACATGCCACAAAAAACTAACATCTCATTTTCTTTATATTTTCCTTATTTTATGAATTTGTATTGTAAGACCATGAATAGGTCTTGACCCTCTTCATAAAATTACCACCTTTTCATGTTCTTGATCCTTGTTCTCAACTTTAGTTTTTCTTCTTTTGCTAGATAAAATCTACACAAAATTTTTTTGTAGCCTGTTTTCTTCCATTTCCCTCATTATCATGATAAGGAATCACATTTTACTACCATTGTATCCCTTTTTCCCCTTTGTCACATTTTTTACAATTTGAAGTAATTAAAATTATTCGACATGTCACTCCTATTAATTTCCCCTTTCTTTCACTCCACATTAGATAAAACAAGGTCGAAGTCAAGATAGCACTTTTATTTCATCTAGATTTATGAGACTATTAGACCCCATACTATTTGAAGTTCTCTCTATTAGAAACCTTGTCCCAAGTATTCAAATGAAAGTCATCCTTAGCACCCATGTTTGGTCTTCCAAATTTTTATGGAGGAGGAATAGAAACAACCATCAAGAAATTTAAAAGCCAAATCATTTGAATCAAAAGGAAATTATATCTAAAAGGCAATATAAAAATATTGAAAGTCAAAATCACACCAAAATATGTGATTCCAAGCACATCTCCTATCTCTAATCAAAACTAAAAATCTATAGTTGGCCTCACGTAGAGTTGAGGTCCTTTAGGGTATGATAGGCTGGTAGATTGGAATGGGGGAATTGAAAAAAACTCTATGGTGATACCCACTTTCTCATGTAAGTACCCATTCTTCACAGTAAATTGATGGTTCTATAAGGGGTCCTAAGGAATGGAGAATGTGTTGTTGGGTGGTAGGTCCATTTTAATTTTCATGCATATAGGCTTCATGGGATGATCTATATACTTCATTTTTTGACCTAAGAATTATGTAGCTAAGAGAAGTTATTCATAGTCCTTAAGTTCAAAAGTCCTCTTGTTTTGACAAACTTAATTTGAGTGTCTTGACTTTGATAAAAATTTCCTTTACCTTAAATTTTACTTCATTCTCCCCTCTACCCATTTTATTTCCCCCTTTGATAGCCAAATTATGATTCCAAATCTATTTTCCCTTCTTCAATTACTTATTCTTCACCTCTTAAAAAAAAACTAATATAATTTTGTTTTAGTTTTATCTATCCTTAAAATGAAACATATTTGAATAACTATGGATTTCTTCTTTATTTACACCATGATTTTACATTTCTACACTTGTTTTCTTTTCCTTTTACCATTTTTAATTTGTTTTACTATCCTTCTATTATGAAAACTTGAGTTCTTACCTTTTTCCATTGTTGAGTGAGGTTGGCTTGTTACTTCTCACTAGAAAATGTTGTTTTCCTTTTTTATGCACCTTTTTCCATTATTGAGTGAGATGTGGATTATTAATTCTCACTCATCAATGTTGTTTTTCCATTTTGTTTCTTATTTTACCATTGATTTGTTTTGATTACCATCCTGTTTGACATGTATCCTTGGTGAGTTTGCCTTTCTTATTTGAGTATAACTTGTTTGAGTTTTTGGTCTTTAGTAGCCTTGGATTTTTGATTACCCAATTTAATCTTGTTGTTTGACTTGGTCATTTGGTCTAACATAACACATATCACCCCAACTTGCCATATTCCCCATGTCTGTCCCATTCTCATAGCACCAGCTATATTGGCTTTTTTTACTTTTGTTCTTTAATTTTGTATTCTTGGGTTTGTGAAAAGTAGTCTCTATGATGTACATAATCAAAAATAACAACACAATAGATAACCATCCTAAAATAAAGGTAAGTCAAGGTATGCATTGTATTTAATTTTTAGTTATTTTTTCTTTAAAATAATACAACCTTTTTTAGCATCAATGTTGTGTGTTACTATGTTCTTTCTCGAAGCACCATCCCTTTTTACACCTTAGTGACATGTGATGAGCTTTGAGTGGGGAATATGTATACACATAATATTTTCAAAATTTATCAAATAATGACACTTTACATCTTGTAGGAACCCATCAAGACTCAATCTCTCTGAGTGCATGCCCTAAGGGGTGCACCAGGAAAGGGGTGGGCAAGCCTTTGGTACTTTTTGGATTGTTGTCCCTTATTTCCACATTATTACTAATCTAACAAGCTCTTAAAACCATTCCCTAAGCTATTACTCCTCCCTTGCACACTCCTCTAATATTTTTCCTCTTTCTATCACTTTTTTCCTCACCTTGATCCCTTTTAGCTAGTTGACTGTACTAAGTCAACCCTATATATTTTTTAGCCTCTAATTACTGTACAAGGTTGACTGGGTTGAACCTAAACTATTTTTTGGTATTTTCACTTGGAGTTTTGTTAGCCCTTTGGTTGACCTAGCTTGAGACCTAGTGATTTATCTCCCAAAAACATATAGGGTTGACTAGGTTGACCCCATACAACTAACATATTTAGAAGGATTTAAGATGAAATATGCCTATAAATATAAGATCATTTCATCATTATTTCAATATGCAATTAAGAGTTATTATTTGTTCATGCTTATTCATAGTCTGTTCTTCCACCATTCTACTTGATGAGTCTTAGATTAGGGTTTCTACTTGGAGAATATAGTCTTGTGGATAAGTCTTTGATGCTTTGGTGTTTCTTAGTGATCCTTATAAACCACAACAACCTCTTGTGAATCCCCTTTGTCCAAGGGAGAGATTGAGTCTTTATGGGTTCACATTCAGGTAAGTATATTCTAATTTTGTTCTCCTCTCTTTAGTAGATAAAAGTAGTATAAGTGTTGGATAAAATAATATTACTCTTCATATTCCATATATTAGGGTCTTACTCATACTTATCTTAATTGAGATTCTCTTATACATGTTTTGATTGCTTTCCTCATGTTATGCCACAAGATTTGGCGTGTACTAGATTAGATTTACTTTCTTGCTTATTAAAATAGGTAAATATTAAACCTATGACTCTTTTAGGGTTGTTTCATGATTGTGTTAGACTATAGGCATTGGACTTCCTAGCGTATTGTATTATGACAAGTAATCCCCTAATTAGGTCTAGTAGATCCCTATATTGGTCATGTTACTACTTAACAAATGTATTCCTAATTAGAAGTGTAGGTATGTTATATCTTCTTTGAGCCAAGATCAATTTATAGACATGATTAATTTATGATTACATAAATTAGGGAAATGGACTCAATAAGATATTCAAATAGGCATCTATGACCAGCTTAGAGGCAATGTGCAACTAAGAAAAGCAAAACTCAATTTTGACCAAGATAGAGGGTGGAATTGTGATATTTACTGAGCACAATTTTGGTTTTTGGACCTGATTAAGGTTCATAAGAAAGTTTAACTAATGAAAGGCCTTAAAAATTGGTTATGAACCAAGCATGATAGTCACCATTTCTTAAATAAACTAAAACTACTAGTACTGTACTATGTCAATGAGCAAAAAAACATGTTAGAATATGTTTAAGGACATTTAAATAATCATGTTCAACCATCCTAGAATATCAATCATGTTAAAAGGAATTTAGAGGAATGATTAGTATATTAAGTGGTCTTAGAACATGAAAACACTATTAAGAGACTGTAGTATGCTTATCTACTAAGGTTTATTATTTAAATATGAAATAAGAAGAGGACTATTAGTATGTTAAGAGAAGGGATTTTAGTAAAGATGATGCCTATAGGGTTTTAAAATCTATAGAGCATTCATATACCTCTGTTAAAAACATGGAAAGGTTAGAACATAGATTGAATAGTTCAAAACCAAGGAAAATGTAGACACAATCAATGCCATAGGACAATTTTGGAGGAATTTATGTTTTTAAGGCAACTATAGTTGGAGTAATTCTCTAAATTTTGGTAAAGATGGTTATTTTAGGTAGGAAAAACTACTAATGCCATTATAAATGTTAGAAAATTAGTGAAATTATTCATTATTTTTTCATAGATATACCCTGGTCATCAAATAATCATTCATGAGATCAAATGAGCTATTGAGAAGTATGAGGGCAATACAAATAGTTGGGACTTCATAAAGGAGTTTTGAGGTAGTGAAAAATGATGTTAGTATATTTATCTACTCTATAAGAATATGTGATAATCATATTTTAAGGAAAAATTCCCTTAAGGTCATAATAAGGAGACAGACCTTAATAGGCATGAATGTAGAGAATATTTCTTGCTCAAGACATATGCATACTTTTGAATTTTGAAAGGGTGAAGACATCCAATTAAGAAAGTAAGAATGATGTTCTAATGTTTTCAAAATGTATATACATAGTTTTTCTCAAAGGATTTTTCAACCTTGGAAATATGTTTTATCATTTCAAACTCTATCAAACTTGTATTGGAAGGACTTGCAAACCTCTAACTTCTATACACATAGAGGTAGGTAGACTAAACCTATAAGTAACCACTTGAAGAAGAAGAGAAAATATAAGGTTTAACAATTTTAAGGTGACATCAGGAGTGATACAAAGTTTTAAAAGGTATTTTATATTAAATAAAAGTATCTTAAAGCATCTATAGGCCAACAACCCTCAACACTCAGTACTTGGCCTTTTAGGCCTAAAACTAGGCTTGAAGCCTAAAAGGCTCATAGGTATTATAAATGTGATTTCATGCAGATAAAAGCAATAGGAAGGTTAATTTTGTCCTTGAAGGCTAGTTTGAATTATACAGTCTACACAATCATCTCGAATTGCCTATTTTAATGCTTATATGTTTCACCATAGAAAGAATTGCACCAAATGATTTTATAAAGAGTTAGGTTTCCTAGGATACTTGAAATCCATGAATTATTGAGGATCTTAGGTTTATGAATAATTTCTAAGACTATAAGCAGGTGTAGAATGCGTGTAAAGAGCCACACGTCTAATTATCTATGTATGTATCTTTGCACACCTTTTTCATGGAAACAAAATATTATTATGAAATTTTATTAGGTTTATGGAATAAATATCCATTGAATGAATTTTTAGTTTGAAGCTCCATACTTTATGAACCATCGTTAAGAAGGTGGACCTCCAAAACCCTCAAACTATACTATAGACCAATTTTGAGAAAAGTGAAGTTTCCTACACTCAAAAACCCTTGAATCACCCTATAAACTCTTTAATAATGAATTAAACTTATATTATGTTATGACCATGGTATCATGTTATACATAAATATATAGACCTATCAGAAAATGGTGTTTTTTAGGGGGAAAAAGTTAAAATAGAGGTATATGGTAATTTAAGAGAGTAAAAATCATTACAGAGTGAATATTCACACTTTATATATCTCTTGGATTCATTATATCATTAAAACCATGATTTTAAGTTCCCATATGAGTTCATTCTAATCATCGAGTCTATAGGATTAAAGGATAAGGTGACCTAGTCACCTAGTTTGACAAATTTGTAGGTGTTTCTAGACTAAGAAGGCCTATGTCATGGTATGTGGCATTAATTAAAGCTTAAATATAATTTTTTCACAAGTTCTCAAGGTTTCATTTAGGTTATTATAGCCATAAAACACTATTAGTTTGGCTATTAGGCCTAATTGGCCTAGTAAACCTACTTGGTCAATCAAGTAAAGATGAAGAATGGCATAAAAAACTATTGGATGAGTTAATACAAATGAAATATTTACCACATAACTGATATTAAGTGGAAATAACATGAATAAATGGTCTTTATGTGGCATTCCCATGTATAACTGGTCTTAACTATTATTCACATGTATAACTGATCCTTATCATGAGTTAATTAATCCTAAAGTGGAAATCAAGTCATGTTCCATGGTATTAATGCAAGGATTTTCTCTTGAATTAAGTATTATGCTAAAAATAAAGAGAGTTATATATATGATTATTATGTCCCACCACTTTATTTCAATGCCAAATAACTCATTCAAGGACCATGCAAGACATCAATCATGGAGAGTTTTATGGAGGACTATTTGTAACTATTTATAACTAAAGTCATGTAGGAGTTAATGATACATTAAGGATATTTTATCCTCTCCTCTACACCATTATATACTTATTTTCTTATTCTCATATTCTATATATTTAGGGTTTTAGGCCTTATTTTAGCGATCCCTATTTTGGGCATGATGAAACTCTACCAACATTGAGCATATTAACCTCTTAAGATAATAAAAATGACTATTTTAGATTCCTAGGTACATGTTTAGTGTGTTTTTATTAGTTTTATTTGCACATGTGATATTTTATTCTCCCACAGTATGTCCTAATCTCACCTAAGTACTAGTAGATGATCTTACTTAGGTCATATATAGTCTTTTATGTTGAGTGACTGAGCTTGGAGTGGAGATATTCACTGGTTAGTGTCTTGAATCATGCCTCCCATCATTGCCCTCATAATTTGATCACTTGATGAACCTTTATATGAAACACTTTTGCATAGGAGTCCCTTGGAGTTGTAAGATTCAATGATTTCAATTACTTATTAGTGTTAGTTGGAGTTAAAATTGAGTGGATGGATGAATGATTTAGGTGCATCATATTTATAACTCTTTTCACCTCTAAAATAAGTAATTTTTAGGAAAGAGGTTCAAAATTGATTTATTATAGGAGATAGCCTCATAATCTAGAGGATTGGTCTAAGTTATAGGTATCCCATAACCTATAGACCAATCTAATGTTAGTCAAGGTTGGAAGGAGATCTAAGCAATCTAATTCATTAGGGTGTAACTTGGGTTGCTAAGAATTTACCATGCCTAATGGGACTAAATTTAACATTAGAGCATTCACATCAATAGTTTGGTATTCACAAGTAGCTTTAAGAACTTATCTTGGTCATCATTTTAGAGGTATCACCAGTTCTTATTCATAAGTTCTTTGATTTTCATGTGTATTATGGTGAGATATGGCTACATATAGGGTAGATTATTATCACATACCTCCTTATCAGTAACCCTATGATCCATTAATTCTAATATGATCCTTATCTATTTCATTATGATCCCTATCAACCCTATATTCACCCTGATCATTAATATGAGAACCATTATCAGGCATATAATCCTTTTCAATACCAAGGACACTACTCTAGCCCTCCTTGTGAAAATCATTCACCTCCTTGGTAGCCTAATTATCAATCTAATTAGTCATGGAAATTTCATGACATTCATGATAAACTCAACCAAGTTCTAAGATAATCCATATCAAGATTTAAACAAACCTTGTTTGTCTATAAGAAACACATGGTGAGTATTGACACATAAAAGAACTATGGATAGGAGATCCATAAACATGAAATTGAGAGTATGAGATCTTCATTACAATAAGCTAAAGAAGAATGGGCATATTTCATAAGATAATTCCATTCAAAAGTTAGTGGTGATATGCTTGTCATAGGTGGTTTAGTTGAAGGTATTGGAGAGAAGTTGAAAATCCATGAGAGACAACAAGTCCATAATTAGTAGCATGTTCCCTCTTTTATCCCACATCATTCTTCCATTGAACTACCATTTCCCTTAAGAATGTCAAATAAATGTGTGTCATAAACCTCAACATTCCTTACAAGCCTTTCCAACTTTTCCTACTTGGAATTGTATCCAAGAGAGACCTCAAAAGGTTGAAGAAGTTGTCTTAAGGAGGCTAAGTTATATGTTTCATAATAGATCATACAAGGTCCTTCATCTTTTGATTAGTAGGGAGAAATATCTAATGAGTTGGTGCTTGACTTTGATGCTCACCTTGCCAAACAAGTTGAGCTTACAAACCAACTCCTATACCAATCAATATCAGCTATAAAAGTAACTCCATCCCAATAGGAGGAACCTCCATTCATACCCAAGGCTGAAACAAGTGCAAAAAACAAGGTCTCTAAACCCAAGTTTATGACCTAGAAATAAATGCAACTATCTAGGGAGAGAAAATAATAGTCAAGTATAAGATTGAGTGCTGTTTTAAAAAGAAAGCCTAAAATCATTCAACCCCTATCCCTCCCTCCTTAATAGCCCAAGGCCTTCCTTTCATGGAAGTCTATTCAAGATAATATGTAGCATAGAGATGAGGTGATGGTAGTCAAAGTTGAGCATCCCCATGAGTAGATTCAAGTAGCCATGGCAACACCATTATATTTATATCATCTTATTGAGAATTTTTAGGGATCCACCATACTACTCCTTGAGAAGGAGCCCTTCTTTTGTGAGAAAAATGAAGAAGAATCAACTGAGGTGATAGAAGATAAGAGTGACTTGAGTGAACATGAAGATGATAACATCATTGGGATACCCCTTATCAAGGATAAACATGATTCAATATTTCATAATGCAAAAGAGGATGAGTTTCAAAAGGTTGTTGACATGCAAAATGTGTTTCAGGTACATGATGTTTTAGTTGAGCAAGAATAAGATGGTTTCTATGAAATCCTTGGTCACATGGTATATTCATTCAATCATGATAGTCCACAAGAACTTGTAGCATTAACAAAAGAAAATTAAAAAATAGCCAATGAAGATGAAGAATAAGTTAACTTTGATATCATGATAAATCATCAAGTTTATGTTTAAGATGGAACAACTTCAAGTGACCAATTTTAGATAGCAAAGGATGATTTGCAACCTCATGATCATGACCAAGAAAGTGATATTTAAAATTGTGATATGCTTGCTCCTACATCTTCTATTATTCAAATTGAAGAAAGTCTAATCACATTTGAGCTTGGTGAGAACCAATCAATGGGTTTGTTTGATATCATCAGTTCATGTTACTCTTTACTTGAAAGTGATTCATTTCAAGTTGGGACAAGCAATTCCATCAAGCAAGATGGAGTTATCTCTCCAAACACATCATTCTAAGAAGTTGTCTTATCATAAGATCATTTGTTTGATATTTTCAAGCAAGATTATCAGCTCCTTACTCCATATTTAGAGGTATCTCCACTCTTGGAAGTTAGAAATGAACTCAAATGGCCTTAAAAATTCATGAAATTAGATGCATCTCTCTTAGAATCCAACCTTGTAGCCATAACACAAGAGACACTTCATGTTGTCCAACATGACCATCAACAACTCATGACTAAGGAATAATTGATATTTTTGATTCAATACATAAGGATATGGGAGGAGTATGACTGGGTATTAGACTCACATGTGAAATTCATGTACTTGAAAGTGGAACTGGAAGGACCAGTTGCTTCCCAAAGAGACCATGAATGTGCTAATGCTCTTAGCTATAAGACAAAGCTATTAAGGTATGGCAATCATATTTCATGGTGCCATAGTGGTCAATAAAGTTTTTGATTTGACCCTAGAAGAAAGGGTTTGACCTTAGGTTAGTTTTTCTAGTTTAATTGTATTTTTTTATTGTTTCTTTAGGTTAGGTGTGCTTCTTATTTTAGGTGTGTTTCTTATGTTGTTTCTTTTGAGTCTTGTTATTTATTTTAGTCATAAGAGGTGTCTCAAAGTGCTAAATGTTTGGTAGATCCATAAAAACTATGTTATTATGTTTCAAAACTATCATTGTCATATAAAAATTGAGAGAGTTATCTTAACCAGTAGGCTGATCAACCCCTTGAATCACCAAAAATGTTTGTAATTTGGCCTATCAAGGCCAATTGCCAATCCCTACTAGTAAAAAATTTTTAGGTCCTAGTTGTCTTGGGTCTTTAAGGGATATTCTTGATCATCTTAATATAATTGACTATCTTCTAAAGGGAGCAAGTCTCAGTTTTGTCATTGTCATATCTCATTTCAATTGGTGTCAAGTGTCATTATGATGTTTGATAATGTTGGAGGTCTTTGACAAGAAATGGAATTATGATTGTGATTAAAAGTGCCTTAATGAAGATGGTGAAGATAGTAAGTAATGACTGATCATGAGATTTTGTAGGATATTTAGTTTATGCAAGGTATGGATTAACTATAATATTTTAAGTGTGATAAAAATACATAGAAGTATATTTGAAATCTTTTAGGAGGATATAATATGCTCTTTATAACATTCAGTGGTAAATCTCTTTTGTGAAGATATGTAAACATTGTCTAAAAGGAAGATTTTGGCTTTAAAATGGAAAAATTACACCTCAAAAGGACACTAAAATATCCATAATATCTCTAAACACCTTCATATTCATGTAATTGCTTTAAGTCAAATGTCTTATGCTTTGAAAATATCTCCTCATGCAAGCATAAAGCGTAGTTTGAACTCCAAGAGTTCCCACATGTCAAACATGCTTCTATTTTGATGTCAAAATACTTATTTATTATTATAATCTCCCTCTTGACTCGTAATCTTCATCATATTTCCATAAGTTGGTGGTTTAAAGCTTGAAGTATGAAAAAAATGCAAGAGAAAAGCTATTTTCATGAGTTTCATGTAGGAAGTATGGATTTGTATGGACTTTTTCATATAGAATAGGTAAAAGTTTTGAATATAGAGTCATTATAGGTGTTTTAGATAATATTCAAGGTAAAAGAATGTCAAATGGGCTCAAAACTAGTTCTCTTCATCTACCTAGTTTCTTTGCAGCTCAAGAGAGTCCTTTAGGTTTGTAGATGGTATGACCATGAGAGAAAATAAATATATGGAATTTTGGAAAGAGGAAACTTACATATTTGGGAATTGGTTCTTATTTTGGCTCTCTCTAATTTATTTACAATCCTTTACAAGTTAAGGCACTCACTATGGCTTATTAATTCAGAAGAGCAACCAATTTTCTAAATTTTCTCCTCTCCTAAGCATAGTGTTAGAAAGATGAAAATTTAGAGAGATTTTTATGAGTTTGAATCACATTTTCATGAAATTATTCAACTTATTTCCACATGTGTGAGGGTAAATGGATCTTAATAAGACATACACTGCTAATCTATAGTCTACAAGCACATAAAGGAAGGTTTTATAGATCATGAGAGATCCAAGAATGTCAAGATTCTTTAAGATTTTGTTTGAAGGGTTTCATTCATGTCAGATATCATTCATTAAAGTTACATAAAGGTTAATTAGGGTCAATCCAACTCAAACACCATAAATCATCCACAATAACCTCACAGTCTTACTTTAGTAGATATCAAGGAATGGTAACATTTCTTAAGGTATTTTATGATTCTTAGGTTTCCATTTTTGTAGTGTATACTTGCTCAAAATCCTCCAAAATGGTATATCCTATTGGTATATATGAATATGATTCTCTCATGGTATTCATGAATCTATATAGGTTAGATTTAGGTTTCTTTTCACTCCATCATGTTTCATCCCTATACACAGTCTTCACTTTACCATTTTGCCATTTTATAAGCTTATTACTCCATCTCTATTCTCATTCTCCATGATCCATTGTCATCATACCAATTTTTATCCACTACCACCTAATTGATACACTATTTTAAGGAGTTAATAATGTTTAAATCATTATGTTCATGAAGCTATGTATAAAATCCTTAAAACCTCTCTTAAGAGAATGATCACCTATAGTTAAGGGAAATACTGTCAAGGATGTGCTTCATGGAAATGGTGTTTTGAGGAGACTAGAAGATATGAATATCTCAATGAATGAGATTAAATTATATCCTTAGTTTATTTTAATTAATGATAGGTTCATAATATATAATCCTTGACCTTATCAAGACCTAAATCTATCTCAGTCCATACAGAACACAGTGATCATCACTTATAATCACACTATAACACAATCAGGTCACCAATCTCCATGGAGGTTTTATGTTTTGGTTTTGGAGAAGGATAGAAGGAAATATTTTTATGTTATGATAAAGGTAAAAGAGGTCCATATGGTTAAACAAGAAGACATGGTCTATAGTCAGTCATGAATGATGAGACACACAGTCAACACCCCATCTTCACCTACAATTGAGTGTTACGAGGACACTTCAAGATATGGTTAGGGAGTTTCTTAGAGATCAAGACAAGTGAAAGATAAAAAATATTTGTATGGTGAATGAGGTGAAATTAAAATATCCAATGGAAACCATGAAACCTCTCTATAACTCACTCACCATATACCATGCTTGTACTCTATCTGAATCCATACAAGATACAATAAAACATCAACTACAATCATGCCAAGATATAATCAAGCTACCTCTCCAAGGTTAGATCAAAAGAATGAGGAGATAGAGTTTGAATAGTTAAAATATATAAGACATTTAGGATTTAAACCAAATCAATGATGTGGTGGTAGGGACATGGACTCAATGAGGTAGTCAAAAAGTCATATACAACTAACTCAAAGTTAATATGCAGCTAAGAAAAGCAAAACTTAGTTTTGACCAAGATGAAGGGTGGAATTTTGATGTTTATAAATCATGGTTTTGGTTTTTATACCTGATTAAGGTTAATAAGAAATCTCAACCATTGAAAGGCCTAAAAAATAGGTTATGAACCAATCATAATAATCACTATTTCCTATATAAACTACAACTACTAGTACTGCACTGTGTCAATGAGAAAGAAATCATGTTAGAGTCTATTTAAGGACATTTGAATATTAATGTTAAACCTTAATAGAATATAAATCATTTTTAAATTATTTTAGAGGATTTATTAGCATATGAAGTGGTCCTGGAACATGAAAACACTATCAAGAGACTATATTATACTTGTCTACTAAGATTTCTTGTTTAAATCTGAAAGAAAAAGAGGACTATTAGTATGTTAAGAGAAGAGAGTTTAGTAAAGATGATGATTATATGTTTTTAACACATACATATAATTCATACACATATTTTACAAACATGAAAAGGTTAGAACACAACTTGAATAGTTTAAAACCAAGGAAAATGTAGACAATCAATGCCATAAGATAGTTTTGGAGGAATTTATGATTTTAATGACTCTATAGTTGAAGTTAGTATCTAAATTTTGGTAAAAATTGTCATTGTATGTATGATTAACTAATAATTCCATTATAAATGTTAGATAATTAGTGAAATCATTTACTATTTTGTCATAGATAGACCCTGGTCAGTAAACAATCATCCATGAGACCAAATGGGTATTGAGAAGTGTGAGGGAAAAACAAATAGTTGGGACTTAATTAAGTAGTTTTTAGGTAATGAGAAATGATGTTAGTATCTTTATATAATTTATAAGAGTATGTGACCATCAGGTTTTAAGGAAAAATACCCTTGAGGGCATAATAAGGAGATATACCTAAACATGCCTAAATGTGGAGAATGTTTTTTGCTCACGATATATACATAATTTTGAATTTTAAAAGGGTGAAGACATAAAATTAATAAATTAATAATTATTTTATAATGTTTTAAAAATATATTAACCTTATTTAGAGGTTTTAAAAGATCTAACTTAGTCTTAGGGTTGTTTAGGCCTAGTGAATCCCAAACCCTAAGCTGTCTGTATGGAGTATATAGGGGCATAGTTGAAACATAGTTTATAAATAAAGAATTTTTTGACATTATAAATATTTTTTATCAGTTTAAAATCTATAAAAAATTATCTATAATGGAATTTCAAACCTCTAACTTCCATACACACATAGGCGGGAAGACCAAACCTATAAGCAATGCCTTGAAGAAGAAAAAAAAAGTCAAGGTTTGAGAATATAAAGGTAAAATAAGGATTGATAAAAAGTATAAAAAGGTATTTTAGGTTTAATATGAGTCTCAAAAATCATATACAAGCCACTCAACCCTCAACACTCAGTACTAGGCCTTTTAGGCCTAAAACTAGTCTTTAAGCCTAAAAGGCTCATATCACCATGAAGACACTTTTAAAATATCAAAAGTAAAGATTAAATCATGAGAAAGTGTAAAGTGATGATATAGGTATAATAAAGGTTATTTAAATCAAATAAAATCAATAAGAATTTAAATTTTATCATTGAAGGCTAGTTTGAATTATATTGTCTACACAGTCATCTCGAACTACTTGTTTTAATGCTTATATCTTTCAACAAAAGAAGATTTGGAAAACATTATTTTATAAAGAGTTAGGTAACATAACACAATTTAAATCCATGAATTATTTAATTTTATTGAGGAAATGAGGTTTATAAATTATTGCTAGGATTACAAGTAAGTCCAAAATGCTTGCAGAGAACCACAAACATACTTCTCTATGTACATAGCTTTGCACACATTTTTTATGGGAACCCAAGATTATAATGAAAGTTGAAGGGGTATATGGAATAAAATCCATGAAAATAAATTCTAGTTTAGAGGTCTGTACTTTATGAACCATCATTAATAAGGTGGACCTCCAAAACCCTCCTTAACCCTACTATAGAATAATTTTGAGAAAAGTGAAATTTATTGTACTCAAACACCCATGAATCACCCTAAAAAATCTTTAATAATGAATTAAACTTAGAGAGGTTCTTGAACATATACCGTGTTGTACAAAACTATATGAACCTATAAAAAATAGTGTTTTTTAGAGAAAAAGAGTAGAAAGAGAGGTACAAGGTGGTTTATGAGAGTGCCAATCATTGGAAAGTGAAGCTTGAATATTTTTATATCTCCTCAAGTCACTATATGATCAAAATAATGCTTGTAAGTGCCCCTATGATTTCATTCTAATCAACTAATTTATAAGATTGAAGGACAAGGTGACCTAGTCACCTAGTTTGACAAATATATAGGTGTTTCTAGCCCAAGAAGGCCTATGTCATGGTATGTGGCATTAATTTAGGCCTAAATATCACTTTCTCAAAATTTCCCAATGTTTCATATAGGTTCTTATGAATATCAAACACTAGCAGTTAGGCTTTTAGGCCTAATTGGCCTAGTAGACTTACTTGGTCAATGAAGTAAAGATGAAGAATGGCATCGAGAACTATTGGATGAGTTAATGCATAAGAAATACATAAAAAATAACTGATATTAAGTGGAAATCACATGCATAACTAGTACTTAGTTGGAATTTCCATGCATAACTGGTCTTAACTATCAATCACATGCATAAATGAACCTTATCATGAGTTAACTAATCCTTAAGTGGTAATCAATGAATGTTCCATGGTATTAATTTTAGGAGTTCATATTAACTTAAGTATTATCCTATAAATAGGGATAGGTAGCTATATACTTATGATGGCCCACCACTTTTATTTAATGCCAAATAACTCATTCAAAGATCATGCAAGGCATCAAGCATGTAGAGTTTATGGAGGATTATTTATAACTATTTATAATTCAAGTCATGATAGAGCTAATGATAGATTGAGGATATTTTATCCATTCATCTATGATATTATATACTTCTTCTTCTCTTTTTCTCATCTTCTATATATTTAGGATTTTAGGCCTTGTTCTAGGAATCCCTCTCTTGGGCATGATAAAACTATGCCAAGATTGAGCTTTGTAACCTCTTAAGATAATAAAAATGATTATTTAAGATTTTTTGGTATAGGTTTATTGTGTTTTTATTACTTTGATTTGCACATGTAGTAGTGTCTTGTCTCATGGTAGGTCCTAATCTCACCTAGTTACTAGTATATCATCTTATGTAGGTCATATATAGTGTTTGAGGTTGAATAACTGAGCTTGGAGTGGAGATATTGACTAGTTAGTATCTTGAATCAAGCCTCCCATATTTTCCCTTATGATTTGATCACTTGATGAAACTTTTATCTGAAGCACTTTTGCATAGGAGTCCCTTAGAGTTTTAATATTAAGTGATTTGCATTGCTTATTAGTGTTATTTTACATTAAAATTGAGTGGATGGATGAATCATTTAAGTGCATCACTATAATTATTAGAGGTTTTCCCTTTTAGTTATCTTTATAACTCTTTTCACCCCCAAATCAATTAGTTTTTAGGAAAAGGATTCAAAATTAATAGATCATATGAGCTAGCCTCATAATATAGAGGTTTGGTCTAAGTTAAAAGTATCCCATAACTTGTAGACCAATCTAATGTTAGTCCAATTTTGAAGGAAATTTGAGAAATCTAATTTAGTAGGGTGTAACTTGGGTTACTAACACTTTTGTCATGCCAAAAGTCAAAGATGATAAGTTAGAACTTAAGTATGAACCTAATTAAAAGGGAGTTTTAAAATTGGATGGGTCTTACACAAAGACCATAGGTGTTATTAAGGACCTCAAGATTGTATTGAATACTTTCCCTAACTGTACCATCTCCCAAGATGTCATGGTAGTTGAACTTCCTCCACATTTTTCCCTATGCCTATTTAGGGATTTCACTACAAAAATTAGGGGGTATATTTCTTATGACTGGTCATACATGGTATTTAAGACTAGGTATGGGATAAGGGTACCATTATATCTTAACATATTTATAGGTTCCACTTAGAACCCTACATGCCTAACTTATCCTATATAAACTACACTATCTTATATGAAGATGAGTATGTCAATGATCAAGAGCCTAAAAAACCACTTGAAGGCATCTTAGATCTACTCTTTGATGAGTGGGAAATGGATAACCATGGTTATGATCCCTAAAAGTCCCTTGATGATTTAGGCCTAGGTGTGCACTATATACATGAAGAAGAAGCTATTATGCCTAGTCTCACTAGCCCAAGTTAAGAGCATGAAGGCATATGGAGTTTATTCTTTGATGGATCAAGACCAAAGAGTGGGAGTGGGGTAGGTGTTATGATTATCTCCCCTTATAATAAAATGTACTATTATACCTTAAGGTTTAAATTTACTTTCACTTCAAACACTATAGAATATGAAGCCCTCATCCATGGGCTACAATGGACAAGGAGAAGAGGAATCAAGCTATTGTAAGTGAAAGGAGATAGTGAAATAGTGGTACAATAGGTGATGGGTATTAGTGAAGTAAAAAATCCACTTTTGAAGACCTATAATCACCAAGTTTGGTATCTCTTGGAGGACTTCATAGCCTTTGACATTCATTCCATACATAGGGAGTCAAATCATCATGCAGATAGACTAACTACCATTGGTGCACAATATGACATAGTTGATGGAGTTAAAGGCACAAAAGGGAAACCACAAATAAAGGTAGTGTGTAGGCTATTATTACCTAATAAAGAGGTGATTTGGAATTTTTTTTAGAGAGACATTCATATTGCTTTCTTTCTCCAACATGAAGCAAACTTCTATCATAAGAACCAAGGTAAACTACAACATCAGTTTGGTGATCAGATTGTCCAATTAAGGAATAAAAAATTTCATAAAGGATTGGTGAAATTGGATAGTATATTCAATGAATATGATTATTTGAGGAAATACAAGGTGAGTACCTCCACTAAAGAGGAACACTATGAGAAGGAAAATATTTTCAAAGACAAGTTGAATAAGTTAAGGAAAGTGAATACCAAGGATGAGAGAGCTGATTTCATGGCCTTATGTCAGGAGTTTGTAGATGTATTTTCATGGGAGTAAAATTATGTAAAAGGTTTTGAACCTAGGTTATCCCAACACACCATAGAGTTGAAGGATAATGCAAAACTGGTAAGGCAAAAACAAGGGCTAGTCAACCCTAAATTTGAGGTTCTCATGAGAAGGGAATTAATAAAATTGCTTGAATCTAAGATCATAATCCATATTAAACATTACTAGTGGGTGGAAAACCTTAGTAATATGAGGAAGAATAATGGGGAGATATGTTTATATGTTGAATTTAGAGATCTAAACAAGGTGTCTTTGAGAGACCATTATCCTCTACCATCCATGGATCATATCCTTCAGAAGGTTGTAGGCTCTTAAAGGTTATTTTTGCTTAATGGATACTATAGAAATAATCAAATATTTTTGATAGAATAAGTATACACATTACTACCTTAAAAATAAAGTGGGACACTTATGCATACATGAAGATTCCCTTTGGACTATCCAATACAGGGGTAACTTTCCAAAGGGCAATGGATGTTATATTTCAAGGGATAATTAATGAGATGGTACTCATCTGTATTGATGAAATCAATATGTTTTCAAAGGATCTTAAATATCACATGGCACACTTTAGATTAGTGTTTGATAGCTGTAGGTAGTGTGGGGTCTCCTTAAACCCCCAAAAATGCATGTTTATAGTCTATGAGGGTAGACTACTAGGACATATTATGTCAAAGGATGGCCTCTCCATTAAACCTGAGAGGATTGAATTAATCCTAGTATTTACCATACTCAATTACAATTTTTTTTGTAGATCTTATTGGGAAATATTAACTTCATGAGGAGATTCATTCCAAGATTTACAGAGTTGGTGAAGCCACTTATTCATATGCTCAAGAATCACAAGGAGTTATCATGGAGCAAGAAAGGAAAAGTAAGTTTTGAGGCCATCAAGTAGTCCATATATAAAAATTCCACCCTCCTCAACCTTGAATTTAATAAGGAAATTTTCATGTTACATTCTCCATAACTAATGCCATTTTTGCTATGCTCATGCAACAAAATGATGGACTAGAACAACCAATTGGTTTCTTCAGTAAAACATTGGAAGGATATAAAGAAAGATATACCTTTGTTGAAAAACATGTCCCTGATATTATGAGAGGGATTAAATTTTTTTTACACATGGTGTCTAACATCAAGATCATAATAATGGTAGTGCCCCCAAGCATCAAGGATTTCATGATCAATAGAGACTTAAGTAAGAAAAGGGCTGGTTGGGTGAAAAAATATATGGAGTATGAAATTAAAGTGAGGTTTACCAAACTAGTAATAGGTAGGGGAATATATGAACATCTTGTAGTAGAGGTTAAATAAGATAAAGACATGGTGTTGATAGTCCATGATAGTCAATAGGTAGCTACAAACATGACCCATCTCAACTAGACCAATGACGTGGTAAAATTTCTCCAAATAGTCTAATGTCTTATGAACTTAGATAGGACCAAAAGAAGACACTTTAGGCTATATTTCATCCCTTACATATTGATGGTTAGATTTATCTTCAAGAAG
This sequence comes from Torreya grandis, assembly GCA_037957365.1. Lineage (NCBI taxonomy): Eukaryota > Viridiplantae > Streptophyta > Pinopsida > Cupressales > Taxaceae > Torreya > Torreya grandis. The sequence continues at coordinate 97,131 of JARHVA010003753.1, read as the reverse complement.
GATATAGGAGGTATGCTATTAAGGTGTGTTGAATCAAGTCAAATTGATAAGTTAATAGATCAATTTCATGATGGGCCTATAGGTGGGCACTTTGCAACCAAGACTAATAGTCTCCAAAATCATTAAAGTAGGATAATTTTGTCCCACCTTATTTAGGGACTCACATGCTTGGGTCAAAAAATGTTCTAAGTGTGCTATATTCACTAGTAAATAAAGGTTAAGTATCTTACCCTTATAACACATCCAAATTAAACAAACCTTCATGCAATGGGGCTTAGAATTTATAGGCATGATCCATACCCATTTTAGTGTTGGGTATAAGTGGGTTATAAAAACCACTAATTACTTCACAAAGTAGGTGGAGGTTATTACACTCAAAGAAGCTAATGAAAACTTAGTTTTGGAGTTCTATGATAGTCTTGTGACCAGGTTTGGTGTCCCACCAACCATTATATTAGATAATGCCTTAGCCTTAAATAATGATAAAGTATGTGAGTGGGCCCTTATCCATGTCATCTACCTCAAATATTCCTCTAACTACTAGCCATAAGGCAATGGTCTAGGAGGGTCCACTAACAAAAAAATTATAAGGATCATTAAGAGGATAGTGGAGGACAATCAAAGGTAATGGCACAAAAAGTTAAAGACTACCTTATGGGTAGATAGAATCACACTTAAGAGGTTTAATGGTCACTATCCTTACCTCCTTTTTTATGGTAGAGAGGCAAAACATCCCTTTTCCCTTGAAGTACCAGCGTTAGAGCTTGCTCACTAACTTGAGCTCATTGAAGATGATGCAATGAAAGTAAAAATAAATGAGATTAGAGAGTTAGAGGAAACAAGGGACAATGATATTCATGTCATATGGTCTAGTCAACAGCAAGTCAAGATATCATTTGATAAAAGAGCTTCATCCAAGACCTTTCAACAAGGATACATAATGTTTATATGGGATGAAGATCATGCCAAGCCAGATAAATACTCAATGTTAGTAAGTCTTTGGAGTGGGCCTTATATCATCACCAACTAAAAGGAGAGAAATGATTTTTAACTATTTAGGTTGATTGGTGAGGAACTTCCAATCCCTATCAATTGGATGTTCCTCAAGTACTATTATTAGTTTTTATCATAGTCCTATTGTACATATTAGTTATGCTTATCTCTTTCCTCTAAGTTTTTCTACACATGCTTAGTTAATTATTGATTTTTCTTGTATTTTGTTGTTGTGTGTGTGTGTTGTATTTTATTATCTCTTCTTTTTTTATCTTATTGTGTCTCATTGAGTCTCAAAGTCTTCAAGATATTGAGTAGAGTCTATGTGCAGTCAAAGGTTCATTTGCTAGTCATAGAGTAAATCAAAGAGTTCTAAGTTCCCTTGACCAGTAGGATGGTTAAGCCAGCTGATTCACTATAAATGTTGACCAATTTATAGTTTTAGACCTAGAAAGGGGTCAACCTCAAGTCTTAGAGTCCCGATCCATCATTATTTCTCATGGTTGTCACTCATCCTTATGAGATTGGATTGCTCAAATTAGATCACTATATTATCATGTTATAAGATGGTTGATGTTATCCTTACCTCTAATTAAACTTAAATCAAGTGTTTTCATAAGGTTTTATCATGTATAAATTTCCATGGTCATTTTTATGAAGCTTTAATATTCAAAGGTGCCATGGTGGAGGTGAGTTAAGAAGGCAACCTAGTGAAGGACCATGAAACATCTCTGATCTACCCAATTACATAAGGTATGCCCATTTTAAATATTTCAAGAACATCATGAGAAGTGTTTTGGGGTCTAATTTAGTTATTTGCTAAGTTACTAAAGCTCTATCATATATGTTAGTGTGATGTCCATTTACTATGTCTCTTTAAGGTTATGCATATGTCATAAAAGTGAGATTTTTGACCATGATGAGACCTAATTTGACATTGATGGGACACTAAACCATCATCTATGCCTTCAATATCCTTCATGAACTTCATTAATCCACCAATAAGGCGTTTCATGTACCATTTAACCCATTCCCATAAAGGTTAATGCTTAAATCCTCTCTAATGGTCCCCACACATGCTAATTTATGTATTTTCAGCTTTCCTAATTTGTACCATGGACTTAAAAACATCATAGGATTCTTAATTTCCCCCCAGCATACCTGATAACAATGTAGTTTAGTCTGAAACATGAGAAAATGTAGACAAATTAAAGGTTTTAGAGGTTTTCTAAATGGTACAAATCTATACGATATGAACTGACTTAGGTAGAGTCAAAGATTTATAAGGGAAGTCAGTAATGGAACATATGGAAGAAACCATAGTGTTTTATTACTTGGAGAGCTCAAAATAGACCTAAATTCCCATTGAGCTCATTGGTAGGCTTAGAGAACACTTTAGGTTTGTGCTTAGACTGTACAAAGGAGAGATAATGGAGACCTAATCTCTTAGCCAGAGGAAGTAGACTGAGTCATCTTTCATTCATGAGCATTGGTTTTTGGATTAGTCCCCTGAGTTACATGAACATTACTTAAGAACTTAATGGATTTGAGCATCATCCATGTCTACACAAGCCAAATAGAATAAAATGGTTTTGATGGAGTTTTACCTTGTTTAGCCAAACTAATGGTTGTTCCTATTTCCTTAGGTCTTAAAATAATCTCTCATGGATGTTTTAGTGTTTGGATCACATGTGTGAGCTTATATAACCAACAAATATCTAGACTAGAAGGGTCTACATGCTATAGGCAAATTTGGGTAGTGAGTAGAGTGTTGAGTGATCTCAGCAAAAGGAGTTAACAATGTTGAAAGATTGGTTGAGTTATTCAATATTCCCCATATATTTTTATAAAGTTTGATATTCACATTATCCATTATCATCTCAGAGTGTCTTCAAATAAAGGGCTCATATGAATCTAAATTTCACTATGTAGGAGCACTTTATGTTGTTCAATGTTGCCTTTAGATCCTTCAAACATAATTAAGAACTTGAAATGGAATGTTGAAATCATGACAAGCTATTGTTACATACTTGTGAATAAATTCCTTAGTTTTCATGATAGCCTCATAGGCCTAAAAACCACCCTCCATGCTTCCTAATCTCACATAATAAATTTAGCAAAGTTTAAGCTTTCTTAGCCAATGTTAAAGTTTCTTGAATATTCCTAGGTTTCATTTTTGATTGCATATGCATTTTCTTGATCTTCAAAGTGCCATTTTTAAATAGGTATGTGTATTAGGGTCTTCATGGTTCCTATGGTTTGTCTTGGGGAGGATATCATACTTAAATTCATGTCATATTCATACCTCTACCATTTCATGTTGTTTCTACTACCATTACACTATATTTCAACCCTACCTTTCATGTTCCAACCCCTAGATCACTCCATAATCATTGTCATATACTTAAACACCATTCATTCCACATATGAATGATATGAACCAGATATAAATATCCCTTGGGACCCTCAATAATAATGAGTTCATGGAAGATAGAATTATATGGGTCATATACCCTATTGAATTAGTAAATGACCACCTATAGTTTACCATCTTGAGCATACAAGGTGAGAGTATTCAAGGGCATTGTGTATGGACCATTCATGACCATATGAAATGGTATGATCTAGAATGGATACCCCATGGAAATTAATGAGAGTATGAATATGTCACAAGGGTTATAAAAAACTGTAGACCACTCTTTTATCATATAAGATTGTTACTCAGACCCTTATAGATAGTCCACATATACGAGTGGATGCCTACAACATTATTGATGCATATGGAGAAGAAAATATTTCTTATGGTAAGAAGAAACACTCATAAAATGATATGTAAGGTTAAAAATAAGGAAGAGGAAAAGTATTAGTGGTCACTCCATCTAAAAGGAAAGAGAACATCAAACGTAGGATTGAGGACAAACATGCCTAACTGGGCATACACCTTAGGCCTAAGAAGGAGAAGATATGCAAAGGAAAAGATGTTGGAAATTAATATACAAGAGTGTATATATAAACAAGACATATTATTTACATTATATCATCATGGACATCTAAATAAACAAAACACAAGGTCCCTTAGAACCCTCATGTTACTAACCACTCAAAGTTGTAGGCAACCTACAACTAGTCAGGATAAAATGGTTGTTTGAGGTCTCTTTAGGCATTAATAAAAATGGCCATTATGAGTGGTTAAGGGCCTTAATTCTTAAATTTAGGTTAAAAAAATAGTGTGCATACCCACTAGTTTTTCTTAGACCCAACCCAGTCTATGACATTGAATTATAGGGTTAGGTGGGTGAATTCATGATTTGAAGGGCTTGCAGGAAGATTAGAGTCCACATGTGGTTATAAAGTAGTGAAAGATGATGGTATAGGTATCAATACACCCTCAAAGAGAAGAAACATCTAGATTTATATTTAGATGACCTTGAGGGTAGGTCAAAGTAGATAAACCTTAAGCCTAGTCTTTAACCCTACTGCCATTTTAAAGAATCCCCAAGTCTTTATAACAAGGTTGATGGCAATGAGGGATGATAAATAATGTTTTAGGCAATGATAATAAGGTTTCAAGTGCATAAAATAAATAAAATGGTCATATGAACTTAAAAACCTACTTGAGTCTCAAAGCTCCAACATAGTCAACTCGAATTTCAACTTCAATTGTTCATACACTACACCACAAAGGGGCTCAGACCCAAGGAATTTGGGGATATTTAAGTACCCATATGGAATAAAAATACATAAATAAATGATAAGAATTGTTGGGATAACTTTTATGAATGATCCTTAAGAATTTAAACTATTGCAATTGGATAATAGGAAGCCCAATGGCCACCTTTCAATGCTCCTCTCTCCATACCCCCTCTGCATGGGACCCCAAAATATTGATGGAAGATGAAGGGGTCAATTCACTATAGGTTCATGGAAATTGGTTCTAGTTTATATGTTTGTATGCTATGAACCATTGTTAATATGGTGGATGTCCTAAACCCCACTTAAACCCTAAATAGTACCTGATGGTGGGTTATTTCTATAAAATACATCCAAATGAGTGTATTTGACCCTAAAATGATCTTTAAGGTCTCTTAAATTATTTTTATCATCATAACAACTCATTAGTTGGTATGTGAAGGGGTTAGACTATATAGAACAAACTGAGAAGACTAGATTAAGCCTAAAAATAGAGAAATGGGAAGTGTTTGGGTATATCATAAGGTTAATAAGGGAGAATGGGTCCTGAAGATTCTAAATGGCCCTATAATAGTCATCTACAAAGACCTCCATGACTATTTTTGTTTTAAGATAGACATAAATGTTGAAACTATGAGTTGTATATATTCCATAGAAACTAAATGGCTTAATCAAGCCAATATTACTACTCCATGAGACATTTAAGGTGATATTTAGATTAAGGACAAGGTATAGGTGCCTAAAAACCCTAGTATTAGATACAAAACTCAAGATTTAGGTGTCTAGATAGATTGGTCTAACACCTCTACTAGAACAATGCCACTAGAAGGTGGAGTAAAGAGCCAATTGAGAAGCAAATACACCTTAGATCTTCATGGGAGAGGTCATCATGATGTTTAAGGACCTTTCAGTCACTTTAAACTCTAGGAAAGTTCCCATAGTTGGTCATTTTGGTTTGCAAACACCTTAACACTATCCAAGAGGCATGTTTCTCACTTAAGGAGAATTTTAAAATGCTTAAAAATGTATATAAATATTACATGGGAGATCAATAACTTTAGGAGATGTAAAGGGGTCTATTGACATGAATTTAGTGTAATTGGTTCAAAGATTCAAGCCTTGATCTATATGTACCATCACTAAGAGTCCTAAGTACTCTTAGACCACTCTAAAACCCTAATAAGGACTCAAATAAATAAGTTTTGTGAGAGATGAATATAAATAGTAAGGAATCACTTGAATAACACATGTAACATGTTTTACACTTAGGAGAGTCCATGACCATGGTACCTGAATATATAGAGGTTGTATGGACACCTATAAAAACTATAAATTTGTAGGCTTTGAAGTGTAAAATGGGGTAAAATACCTAATCAAGGATTATAAATCATGGGAAGTATAAATTTGAGAATTTTTATACTCATTAAATGTTGGAATTTCTCATATATCTACTTGTTAATATCTCTACTAACTTATCCTAATCAACCATAATGTGGAGCTAGTCTAAGTGGCCTAGTCATGTAAGATAGATGAGTTGTAGGTGAAGGATACTTGAAAGGTATAAGTGTTTATATAAATGGTTAATAAAATAATATTTAAAGCCTTCTTATATGACTTGAGAGTCTAATTCAACTATCTCAATCACCAAAGGAGTAGATGAGAAAAAAGATGAGGAAATTACACGTGAGGGCTACTTAATCACTAGGTAGAAGGTCCTAATAGGAATAGAATGGAATTATGATATTAATGATCCACATTTGAATATTTTTAAATATCCATTGAGGAAATAATATTCCATAGTGAATGCCATTATGAAGGAATGGTGATAATTTCAAATCCAAATCAACATGCACATTGAAGAGGAGACTGCACAACACCTCTTAAGGCCTAATCACACCCCATGTGCACTTCATAACTATCATTAGATGGAATAATGGTCTATTTATGGTGTGTTTATACAATTTATGAAGTTAAATATGGAAGCTATATCATCCATACCTTACCTCAATGCTAAAATGGAGTCATTAAAGAAGTGTTAATGCATGGAAGGAGTGATTATGACTACTGTAATTATCATATGTCCTCTTTGGTCTCATTCATGGAATATCCTATGCCTAGATCCTTTTGTCCTCTTTCATTTAAATTATATATAATGAGGCATTTAGATCATTGTTCTTATCCCTCAGTTGGGTGTAGTAAAGCTCTACCAAAATTGTATCTTGTGCCTTTGAAACAATAGAAGAATAGTTGCAAACTTATTATTTGAATGTTAGTGTGTAATGTGAGAGTTTATTTGTAGAATGTATGAGTTTAATTATATTTTTAGGTCATTTCATGCACCTAAATTCATTTTTTGTGTGAAGTATTGATAGGTAGGAGTGTTATTGAAGTGTTGATGGGCTAATAGGGTCTTATGTAGACCTAAGTTCTTATCCTTAAAGTTGAAAAACTTTCACTTGATATTCACATGAAATATTCATGCCTAGAGCATTGTTAATAGGTCTAACTAGTTTTTAATTTTCATCAAGTTCATAAGTGTGTCTAAGGGACAAACCAAGAGATGATAATCAAGTATTGGTGCATCACCACTATTAGTGTAGATTTATTTCTAGGTTTCATCTTTATCCCTTTCCATCCTCATAGAATTAGGTCTTAGAGAGAGACATCAAGTGAGAAATTAGGGGAGCTAGCCCCATAAGCTATAGATTTGACTTAGACTTTAGGTGTCCCATAACCTATAGGTCAATCCCATGTTAGTCCAAGTTTTAGGAGGGTTTGAACAATCTTCTTTAAGAGGGTACAACTTGGGTAGATAAAAATAATACTTTCTAGTCTTGGTATTTTATAATTTCTCTTAGTTAATCATTTTATATAAATGTCACCTATCACTAAGCACATGGCTATGTTGAACAAAACTATGTTGAGGGAGGAACCTTTTGGTAATGACCCTTTTAACTTTGGTAATCAAGAACATTGAGTCAAAATATATGAGATCCATGACAATGAATAAGAATAGGGACCTTATCAAGAAGATAATATCCATAGAACCATATTACACCATTCTCAAATCACCAAATATATCCTAGCCAATAAAGATGAGGTCTTGATCCATGATTTTAATGTAACTGCTAATCTTCTTTCATATTTTTAAGTCCAAAATTTACATCATTTGATTGCTAGGAATGAAGCAACACCTCAAATCTAAGATCGAGTTGCATCCCATGGTTCCATATGGAATAACAAGGTTATCATAAGTCCAACTACTCCAAATTTCAAAGTTTACATGGACAAGGGGAAAACTATCATGAATAGAGACACACCCCAACCAAATAATGGGTTTTCTAGTCAAGCTCATGTATAAAAATTAAATCAAGAGATTACCAATATTTAAGCCATTAACACAACATTCCATTGGTTAATCAATCCGTGAATCCTAGCCTTAATGTAGGATTAACTCAGTCAAATATGAATTCAAATATATTTTTGAGTTTACTCATCATTAATACTAATATAAATTAGAGTTTAAATGCCATTGCAAGCTCACAAATTATTAATCCATCAAATCAAAATATGAGTTTGAATTTTAATTTAACCTCACCCATTAATCAAATCAAACCAAACCAAAACCTAAATTTGAATGTTCATTAAAATTAATTCATCAATAATAAATATCTAAATCTAAACTTGAATCCATATTTAAGTTCACATAAAATTCAAATAATAATTTTAATGTTCATTTCAATTCACCAACCAACCAACAACATCAAAATCTGAACTAGAATACATATTCAAGTTCACACATCAATCTAAATCCAAATTTTAACATTTATTTAAATTCACCAATATATAATCAAAACCAAATCTGAACTGGAATACATATTCAATTTCATAAATCAATCAAAATCTAAATTTTAATGTTCATTCAAATTCACCAATCACTAATCAACATCCCAATTTTATTTTAGGTGCAACTTCAAATCAATTTTTAATTAAAATCCAACCACAAATCAAATTCACACAATCAAATATTCATTCACAAATATAAATTCATCATTCAATCCTAATATGAAACAAAAATAATCTTTTGGTTCAATATCAAATCCAAACTTGAAGAAAAACACATTAAAAAATAACCTCTAAATCCAACAAATCTAAATTCATCTTATATCCCAAATCCAACTTTAAATCAATTCATGAAAAATCCACCCTAGAATCAATATTCAATTCCACATTCTAACATTAATCCAAGTTTATTCATTTATCAATCATATAACACATTTACCACTTCATATCAAAATAATCAATTCCCTCCACATTTTATTCACGAGTAGCAAAACATGAAAGATAAAATCTAGGTTTATAGGATGGTACCTTTTCCAAACAAAAAAAATTAAATTTGAGGAAATTTGTCCATATCCATTTGAAATTAATAACATGATGACACCCTTTCCTACACATTTTGAAATTCCTAAGTTTGATAAATACAAAGGTAATGGAGATCCTAGATAACATCTCAAAGTGTTTTATATGGCTTGTACAAACATCACCTATAATAATTAATATTTATTAAGACTCTTTCCACTCAGTCTAAGGGGTCAAGCCCTAGAATGGTTTCTTCACCTAGCCAAAATATCAATCACTATCTTTTAAGCCTTATCTAAAAGATTTATATACCACTTTTCTTAAGATGTTGAATGAGAATTAACCATGATAGGCTTATATAATACTAAATAAAAAAATATTGAAACTTTTTCCTATGTCTTGCAAAGATGGTGATCATTAGCAATCTATTTTGCATGGTATCCACCTTAAAAATAATGAATTTCAATATTTACAAACAATGTTAATTTAGATTTGTCCCACATTATTTGGTGAAATTATAGAAAAAGGAATTAAAATTGAGATAACTTTAATTTCCAAGGTTGTCATTAATATTTTCATACTAGATAATACTTCTTAAAATTAAATAAAAAAGTCCAAATTCTTTACAAAAAACAAAAATGTTATAGGTGATGGTGTAACTGATATGAAACAAGTCCAAAACACTCAACCTATCAATAATATCACTTTTACAAAGGGCTAACCAAGAAAATAAAAATGTAAGCACAAATTTTCTCCTTTGGGAGAACGTTATAAGGTAGCATTTCAAAAAATAGTCACTACAAACATGGTTATTTTCCCCAACATAAAACCATTTGAATAGAATGTTCCTAAACTTGAGTGGTACCATGAAAATGAATAATGTGAATACCATAAGATTAAGGGACACTTAACTAACAGTTGCATGAGGCTTAAAAATTACATTCAAGACCTCATAGATCATGGGGAGAATGCAATAAAAAATCAAACTTCATCATCCAACAATAAAAAATTGGGTACATATAAATATTTATTTTTAAAACATGAGCAAGGGTATAATAAATAAGGTAAAGATCAAGCCTAAACCAATAATGTCAATCAAGATATTCACCCTTTTGATTCTACAGTTAATTTTATTGAGTATAAAAATTATCATGTTTATGTTATCATAGTAAAATCCTAAGATTGCACCATTGTAAAAAGGCACACCAAGATCACCATTCCAAGTGCTTCCTAACCTACCATTGAGATCAAGTACAATATTATAGAGAAACTTGAGAAGACACCAGCTCAAATATCCATTCTAGAGCTTCTCAAGACATCCCTTGTATATAAATACATATTATATAAAACCCTCCAAGAGTCTAAAGTACCATAAGACATCAACCCATCCAATTTTCAAACATTAGTTAGAAAACTATCCACTAATAATCAAGTCACATTTAAACATTCTGATGTCTCCCCCATGGGCTATGCACACAGTTTACCCTTTTATATAGAAGTTATAATATTTGGGCACAAATTAAAAAGGGTGTTTATATTTAATGGCTTAGATTTGAATTTATGTACATGGAGATTAATAAAACATTGTGGATATTTAATAACATCACTAGAACCTAACATTATTACCATCAAGGCATATGATAACAATGAGTATGAGCCCATGGGTACTATTTGTCTTCCTCTTATGTGGGCCCTATAAATTAAAAGACTTTACTCCACATCCTTGACTTAGATCTTCCATACAATCTACTCCTTGGACATCCTAGTTCCATACCATGAGTGTCTTTATATCCACCCTACATCAATGCTTGAAGTTTTCTCATGACATAATGGAAGTAACTATACCCAGTGATCCTCAACCCATATAATATTGAAAATTATTGGAAAGATGGTATCAAATATCCAATTATCTCCTATTATAGAAGTCACGCATCCATAAGTAAACCATATCCATAAGTCACGCACACATTCCACTTCACAATCCACACCATCTCCTCCATCTAAGTTCACCATTATTGATAAAGGGATGGGTGACTATGAAATTCATAACACTCATTACTTAGGCAAAACCCACATGTCTCCTAGTAATCATAGCTGCCCCACTATAGAAAGGATGCTGAAGTGGTTCACAACTTTGACAATAAATTATTTGTATAAGGTGGTCTCATTTTTGATGAGAAAATAAAATTTTCAAAGTCTTCATGGATTTATTCTACTGAAGAAGTTACATTTTTCCTAAACAACCAATACCCTATTTCTAAAGCCATAATGTGTAATATCATGAACTATAAAGGCAAGGGATTTTATCTCCATGAACAAGGTACATTATAATCTTTAAGTCTTAAATCACATGAATCCCTACATGGTATTGGATTTAAAATAATTAATGTGAGTACTAAATTCATGTTATTGATCTTTTTAGTGAGTATGAGGAAGTCTCTTCAGAAACCAAAACAAGTTATACCTATAGCCAATTATAAGATCTTTCCATTACTAACACTTTTCATGATAATGATATTATAATTCTTGAAATTATAGACCCTACCCTTATTCAATGGGACCAACAATATTCACCTAGCTTGATCAATTCTAGAATGATGAGGCATTGTCTAATTTTTTGAGAATTAGAGATCACATCCCAACAAGGAACCACAAAAAGGGATTTTCCATTTGGTTGGATGATTCTACATACTTTTTGGATATTTTAAATTCACATCAGTGACATCAAATCAATACAACAAAAACCTCTAAATTTTTAGAAGAAACTCCAAATCATGAAGAAACTAAAGGGAATTTCAATCTTCTTCCACATATCATGAAAAATCAACCCTCTTGATTGGAAACACTATTGAGGTTAATATTGGGATATATGAAAATATGAAAATCATGAAACTTGATTCCTTATTGGAACTATAAGAACAAACCACTTTCAAACTCCTGCTCAAAGAATTTTCAAACATATTTACATGGTCATGTATCAACATGCTAGGTTTAGCTCCATCACTAGTTGTGCACCATATTATTGTCCATAAATATGGACAAAACAATCAAGAAAAAACTCAAAAATATGAATCTTAAATTAGCATTACTTGTGAAAGAAGAATTAAAAAAATAATTGGAGGTTGGTTTCATACTTCCTATTTAATAATATGAATGGATATATAACATAATACCAATATCAAAGAAACTAACTAAAATATGATTATGTAAATATTTTAGGGACATCAACAAAGCATATCCAAAATATGATTTTCCATTTCCAAACATAGACATGATCATAGACTCCATTGTAGGTCATGAGATGTTGTCCTTGATGGATATATTTTTGCAAAAAATTAAAATCACTTTTGAAGAACAACACAAGACATAATTTACAACACCTTGGGTCACTTTCTATTATCAAGTAATGCCTTTTGTCCTTAATAATGCTAAAACTACATATCAAAGAACAATGGCAGTCAACTTCCATGATATGCTTCATGACATCATGGAAGACTATGTAGATGACATCCTATCTAAATAAAAAACTAGAGGAGAACATCCCAAGGTCCTCCACATAATTTTTGAAATAATGAGAGAGTACAAGCTCTATTTAAATCCTAAGAAGTGTGTATTTAGGGTTAATTCAATAAATTTTTTGGGATTAACAATATCACATCAAGGCATTAATTTTTATCCTTCAAAGAATAAAACTATCATAGACATGTCTCCACTAAAAAATATCAAACATATGCATAATTTTGCAGGCAAAATTCAAGAAATTCAAATTTTCATCTCACAGCTAACAGAAATATGTCACCCACTTACATTTATACTTAATAAAGACATTCCTTTCTATTATAATGAATATTGTCACAAATCATTTGAAAATATTAAATGATATATTTCTAATACACTATTCCTAATGCCACCTACACTAGGCAACCATTTATTTTTTACATATCAACACCAAAATATACACTGGGGGAATTATTATCCCAACATAATGAATATGGGGCCAAATAAGTAGTATAATACTTGAGTATAACTTTGGTGTCCTATGAGCTCAATTAATATCCAATGGAAAAATCATGTCTCGCTATTATTTTTTCTTCACAAAAACTTTGTCACTAGATGTTCAACAATCAAACAAATGTCATTGCTAAAATTTATCCTCTAAAATATCTCTTATCTAAAAAATATCTAAGAAGCAAAATGGATAAGTGGGTCATGTTTCTTAGTGGGTTTGATCTTGATTATATCAACTAGAAAGCAATCAAGGCACACGTACTTGCAGATACTTTGGTAGAACATATTCTAGTAGATCATATGCCTCTCACTACAAATTTTCCAAATGAATCAATTATGTCTATAGATGAATCTCTAGTCTACCAATTGTATTTTGATAATTTTTTACTAATCATGAATCAGGGTTAGGTATTTTACTAGTAACTGTTGATGAAGATATAATTAGAACAATAGTTTAGATATAGTTGCCTTGCACAAAAAACATAGCAGAGTATGTGGTTCTCATATCTAGTCTTAAGCTATCAATACAATAGGGTATTCAACATATTCTAGTATTTGGTGATTTGAAACTTATTATCAAACAAGTCCTAGATGAGTTACAAGCCAAATATGAAATGCTAACTCATTATAAAATGATGGTGGATAATCTTAATCTATACTTCTAATATATATAATTTGAACAAGTGCCTCAGAATAAAAACATAATAACAAAATTAGTGGCTACATTGGTTCCCTTCTCGACATAAAAAACAAACATAAGCATTTTTTTGTAGAGAACTTGATGATACCTGTATATGACATGTTAGTCTCAGAGATGGTTTGTGAGGTTATTGGTCCCATTTCCCCATGGTACCATGACATTTATGTATATATCCATGATAATATAATTCTACCTAACTTAACCCATAATAAAAATAACTATTTCATCCAAATAAAGTCACATTTAAGCATCCTTGGAAACACATTATATTTAAAAATCCAGGACAAAATTTTTTTAAGGTGTTTGAATTATGAAGAGGTAAACTTAGTAATTAAGGAGGTTCATTATGGAATATTTGGTTTTCACATAAATTGAATAGTACTTAAAAAACATATTGTGCATGTTTGCTACTATTAACCTATAATGGAATATAGTTCTTGTAAATATGTTATGCAATGTTTGCCTTGCCAAAAACATAATGACCTTATCCATACTCCATCACAATATTTACAACCCGTAAGTACACCTTGGTCATTTTACATATTGGGGTTAGAACTCATTAAAAAATCAATCCTAATTCTATGAATGGTCATAAACATATAATTATATCTATTTAATAATTTCCTAAATGGGTTGAATCCATGCCTTTAATGTATGTCACTGGTAAGCAAATTTTTGAGTTCATCTTGAACCACATTATCTGTTGCTTTGGATTTATATCTACTATTATATCTAATAAGGAAAAATACTTAAAAAACAAGGATGTAAAGGCCCTTTACCATACCTATCACATTAAACATAAGTGGTCCACTCACTAATACTTATAAGGTAATAGACAAGCTGAGGCAACAAATAAAAATATCTTAAAAATACTCAAAATAGTTGCCAATGAATTTGGCCATGAATGAAACCTAAAATTGTATCCTACTTTATGGGCATAACAAAAAAACATACACACACCCATGGGGGTATCCAACTATTCCCTTATTGATGACACTGAGTCAATCTTACCAATTGAATTTGAGTTCTCATCCTTACACATATATTTGTAAAACCTAATTGATGATGAATCTTATCGCATTTCATGCTTAAGTGAGCTCATACTCCTTGATGAGAAATGAATTAATGCCTTAAACCATTTAAATTATATCAAAATTACCTTTGTTGTAGCTACAATAAGAGGATTAAAGATAGAGAGTTTAAAATTAGAGATATTGTTCTTAAGGAAAACCAACAAGACACCAACATTGATCGAGAGAAGAAAGGAAATTTCCAACCTAACTGGTTAGGTCCATACATAGTCATTATAAAATATGGATCTAGAGATTAAAAATTGGACACAAAATATGGAAAAGAGCTTGATGAACCCATGAACATCATTAACCTTAAGCATTTCTATTCCCATGTATCTTTAGTGCTGTTTTAATATGTCATATGTCAAATTTATTAAAAATAAAAAAATAAAAATAAAAAAGAGAAACAAATCCATCCAAAAGTGAAAAACATTCTTATGGATATTTGGGAAATTACCATGGTGAAAAATAATTTTTGGTTTGATGTGTAGATCCATTTTCTATACACACCCTAGTTACTTGGGGGCATCTTGTCATACTAGTCACTTGTATATATATCCTCTTGCTATTTGAATATCCTTATTCACTTACATAAATTCCATATTTTAGTTTTCCCATGATATTTTCATTTGAGGCATGACCTTCATAATTGTGTAAATATACCATTACTCATGTTTCAATGACATATTGTATATCATTTAAACAATACTTATGCACTCATTCCACAAAAAATTATCCATTGACCCATATGGACACATAACTTACACCTCTCCACCTATCAACCAATCATAATCCAAACATAAACTTATTTGGAGATAAATACATCATCTCTTCATTTTTAAATTAATTTAAATCATCAATTTTTCATCCATTTTCATATTGGGAGAACTACATCTGGTATGATGTTCCCACTAGACTTTATCCATGACAGACTATGTAGGTAGCACTTAGAGACATGGGGTCTCTAGGGTCAATTCGACCACCACCACCACCACCACCACCACTACCACCACCATACAATCATATCAATCACACACCATTTCAACACATATTTAATCTTTCTCCTATCCTCATCCAAATAAATATAATTTTATTTGTCCATCATCCCTTTTAAGGATTTACTCATTAGATGTTCAACATTGACATGGATTTTAATTACCAAAAGGTTCAACTCTAGTATATCCATGAAGTCATTTTCTTAGTTTCTATGTTTAGTAATTTAATTAATTAAATTCATTTACATTTTTATGATTTTTTATTGTCATTTATTCACTTTTACATGTTTAGTCATTTACTTGCCTATTCATTTACTTATATTTTATGTGTACTTTTTATTTATATATATTATGTGTTACTTATAAAATGTTTGTTTCATTCCTTATTAATTTTAGTTATAGGGTTTTTATTATTGAAATAATTTAATTTTATTTGTTATTTATTATAGAGTCTATATCTTTATGTGTATTAAAAATGATGTCATTATGGTCTCCCATATCATGATACACTAAGTCTTGTATAAATGAATCTATCAATCCTTACACATATCACAATATAGTTATCTTGGTATTTTCATACCATTGGTGCATTTTGTCTTATGTAATATAAAATAAAGGTTTCTAAAATATTAATTGGTTATTAATGTTGGAATTACTTTTGGAACTCTGAACAAAGTAAATAAATAAAGGTAGCTATCTAAATCATCTATACACACATTATTCCATTCCATTTTTTATATACTATAATAAATATTGAAAGAATTAACATGTGATCCAACATATAAAAATAAGGAAAAACAAATTGCATATATAATTCATATCTATCCATATACACAATATAACATACATATAAACTTAAAACATCCATGAATTATAACATATCCATAACATAAGTCCAAGGCCAAAAATAATTATGTATGTGTGTGTGTATTAAATGTGTCAAAGTACATCAATATAATGATACATCTCAAAAAATGTGTATACATCATCATGTCATATCACTAAGTCTCTTCCTACCCTCAGATGGGGTATTTATAGGCATGATCAAACCATGCCACTATGGTGTATTTTGTGGAGGACCCATAACATGTTGATCCATCTAGCCCATAGATCTATATAAATCCATAGTTTATCCTATCCTTATAGATGTTGTCTACCTAGAATAATAATCTCTAAAATATGGTGATCACTTTCCTAGTGTCATCCCCTGCTCATAAAGACACCTTTAATAGGTATCCTTCTCCATGGATCTCATCACATTGTGTAATGATTAAAGTTAACCAGGTAATATAATTAGCTTCTTTGACTTAGTAATATCTACCTATAATGCATATCTCTCTTTGTCTCTTATAAATCCATATCAAACCTATATCATCTAGGGTCTGAGTAGTCACATGGCCATACATTTTAATTAGTAGAGATTACTAAATGGACTTATGAACATGGGATCATCCTGAGATACTTATCCAACTACTATCTATAAGGGAATGGGTTGGTTGAGTCAACCAAAAAAAATCTAATATATATGATCAAGAAGTTTGTAGAATAGAGACCAAGGGAATGGCATTTACTATCAAAATATGCCCTCTAGGTTGATCACACTAGATATAAGTAGGTTGTAAAAAGATCATTGTTCTTGTTGGTTTATGGTTTGGAACCTATCTTCCCAATTATGCTCAAACTAACCACTTACAAGTTTATGTAGTAGTACATATAAGGTGATAATAAGGTAAATTCAAGACTATTTGACATTATCTAGATAGAAGAAGCTAAAAAAGAAGCCTTACTAAATTTTATCAAGCATCAAGGCACTATCAAAAGATGGTTTGACAAGAAGGATAAATGAAATATTTTAGGATCTATGATTTAGTTCTACTATGAGACAGAGCCCATGAATATGAAGGCAAACATTCCAAGTTTGATCCACTTTGGATTGGATACTACCAGATATCTAAGCTATTGGGATATAATGATTTCTGCCTCGAGGATTTAGAAGGGAATGATCTTTCATTTCCAATGAATGGATAGTTCTTAAAGCACTACTTCTCAGTCATCCCTTCCAATATGTTCTCATAATAGATCCATGTTGGTTTGGTGGTGTTTTTATTATATTATAATTATCTTAGTTTGCTTCTTGTTGTGTGTTTTCTTTTGTTCTTTGTTCTTATGGTTTGTCCCTTTTTAGTGTCTTGTGTTTGACATTTATCTTACCAATTTTTTTTCCTAACTTTTCATTCATTTAAAACCATGGTCTATGCCTCAATAAAATTAATGAATTAATGAATAATACAAAGAGGATGGTTTTATGAAGAAATTAGATCTTTGCTTAGGTGTATCATCCACTTAATGGTTGACCATAAACATGGAAAATGCAAGTTAGAATTTGAAGAATATAAAGCTTATTTTCAATTAAATAACCCATATACTAGGAGTAATTTCTTTTCCATCTCTTAGAAATTTCAAAGGCCAATGAATCAAAATAGAATAAGTGGATTTTATAAAAATTACATCTTTTAGTTAAAAGGCTATCACTAAGCACTTAATTGAACATTCTAAAACAACTAAATTCACCAAATTATCAAAGATTATTTGAGTATTTAGAACTTTTTGAAATATACTTTTACCCATGGCTTGGTCCCTAACCCTCAATGGATTAAACAAAAAAATCCCTTTTAAGAAAAAAGATGTATGAAAAACTAAGATTAACATGTTAGATCTAATGTTCCTTCCTCAAAAGGGTGATTCAAGAAATCTTGATCATAGGCTTTCTAGCTTGGCTAACAATGAATCAAGGTCTTGAGTGGGAAAAGAGGTATCTCTATTGGGGATATGGATGATTGGATGGTAATAGATAAATTCCCAAGCCATTCCCTTTCCAAATTATCTAGCATAATAATATCCCTTCAGAAGTTATAATGCTTAGATTGGTCTAAAATTATTCATGTGGATTTAAAAAGAATAAAAGGAAAATATATCACTTCACACAATGATATCTTTCAAATAGATATTTAGATTAGTATGTCACTTATTCTTGAAGACTATGTTATGTTCAATAATGGAAAGTGTAGCCTAGGTTTTAAATGCCATAGCATTTTCCCCATGGAAGTTGTCATTTGTTATTTATAACACATCCCAACCTCATTTATTTATATGGGGACCCTCTTGAATCAACATAAATACTTTATTCCTTTTTTCTTATTTACTTTCTCATTTGTTTTCAAAATTTAAAGTTATGTTTGGTCTTTATCCCTTTGGAGTTATTGGTGGTTTGCCTATTTGAGTCCATTATTGAAATGGCCTAAGTATAAAAATTATTAATTTTATTAAAATCACATTTTAAATTTATTGAAAAATCCCCTTCTAAGAAAATCTAACTTAGACTTATGTAAATTATCTTATTTTTTAGAGTTTCTACAATCTTTTCCTTGATAATTTGGCCCATTTTAGGGTTTAATTTTAGATTAAATGACTAAATGTTTAATTTATTTCATCATGGGACTTAGTTAATTTATAAAAAAATTAGATTTAAATTTATGAGGTTGGGCTTCTTTTTATGCTAAGTTTTTGTGTTTTCATGCCTTCATTTGGCTTTCGTACTTAGCCATATTTTAGTTTCTATCTTAGCCATTTATTCTCAAAAAACTTAGCCATTGGATTTCAAAATTGAAAATGATGACTGTGTCATTTTATTTTCTACCCATAGGTTCCCACTTCATTTCTTAGAGCCACATGACACAATCCTAGTGGCTCTAACTCATTCATGAAATCTTCTTTGGGACTTAGTCAATTCTTTAGGTGCTTCCTAGAGTCATGTGGTATATTTTCAACACTAATATGACTTTAGAAATTCAACAAAGACCATCTATACAAGTAGGTTAGTGGAATTGTACCACATGGACTAACCTACTACCCTAGGTAGATTAGTACATTAGTCAACTCTTTGAGACTATAGGTTAATGGGATCTTTCGATGTGGCAACATCTGCTACTCCGTAGCCTCAGGGTCATTCATACATCAACATAACCTCCAAATGAGTGGGTTAACAAGATTACACCATGTAGAATCATCATAAAAATTATCTATCTTATAATATTTCATACAATTTTGGTATATATCTAATCTCTAATTCAGTGGGATGATGCCATGTGAAAACATCCCATTACATTATAACCAAGGCATAGTCAAGGCTTATTGGGTCCCAAGCTGAACAATGATTGAGTGAGGAGAATACACATAGAAGGACCTATCAAAAGAGTAAAGAGAAGGAGGTGGGAAAGTGATAGGATACTACGTATCAATGATGGAACCAAGAACATAAAATAATATGCAAAGTTTAAGTGAAGTAGTGACAAAGCATCACATGGAAAGAACCTTAGCTGAATGGATAGAAGTGAAGATCGATGAGCCACGTAAATATGCCAAGTCATCATAATACCTCAAAAAAAAAAATTGATGACTATCTAATCCATCAAAGCTATCAAAATAATGAATCAATTATGTGTGGATTTTGAGTTGCAAAATTGGTTGTTGACATAAATCTAGCTGAACTAATTGATCAGAAAAGAGCTAGAAATCAAACCTAAGCTTGGCATAATCCAATGAAATTTAACATGATTGAACTATGAATATAATCCAAGAACTCAAGATATTGATCTAAGATTAGTGTATACATAAAATTAACCTCTAAATTGAATGCAAAATTATGCATAGTGCATGGTGGAATATCAATCCCAATGACAATCTACAACCAATATTTGAATATGATTATAACTAACTCCCAAAATTAAATACAAAGAATCTGACATGGTGTGATTCCTCATAGGGCATGCTTATGAAAATATCCAAGAAGAAGTAATGAACATAAAATAAAATTTTTAACCTTTAATAGGTGTGGCCTTTAGATTTTAAATCATGCTCGGGTTGGTGAATCTGTTAGAATCTCAACCACATTCCCCAATCATCATTGAATATTTTAATTACTCTGGTAGTGGGTTGGGTGAACTTCATGGAAAAATTTGTCTATATAATGGATGTTATTTCCCTTTGTAAGGGTCAACACTTGGTGTAAAGAAGTTTTGCCAAAATCACAAAAAAATTAACTTTATTCATTTTCACTTTATTTTTTAGCCTAAGATATTTTCCATGGTTTCTTTTTTAAATTTTATGTTTATGTTAAGGAATTGATATTATGCCCTGTTACTTAATTAATGTAGTTATTAGATGGTGCCTATGCTAATCTAGTTTTCTTGCAAATTCTTATTATTTACTTCAAAATACTCTTTGCTTTATGTGCTTGTAGCTATAAAGTAATTTGAAAGTCCTATGTGAAGTTTGATACATGCCTATTCAGGGGTTTATATTTAGTGAATAATTTGTGAGTTAAGTATTCAAGTTTGTGTCCTTTGAAGCTCTCCCATTGGATAGCTAAGTTTGTGCAATTGTTGAACTAGGCTTACAATGGTATACCTATGACTTGGCATATTCTAGATATTAAAGCATTGGAATTATCATAATTACAAATCCCTTTTTTTCCCTCTTTTTATGTTTGTTTTGAGGATAAAATACCCTTAATTTTATAAACTGGTAAATACAAATAGGATAGTAGTTCAGGATAAAGGCTAAGAAAGATTCCTATTCAAGCATGATAATGAGCTTATGGTATTATAAACCAGTTTTCTTGGGGGTTATTCCCAGTAGGCTAGATCATGGAGCCTTATACCTATAACCATGCCCTATATTGATCCAACTATCAATCCTAAAATAGAGCATACAAGTCCCTTATTTTCCTTTGCCTTCCTCTATTTGGAACTTAACCTCATATGTATCCCATAAATAAAATTTTAGAGAGAAAAATATTAAGGAGCACCTTTTATAGTCATAAATACTAGTGGATAAATGGTGATAGGAATATAATACATGGTAATAATAGGAAAGAGAAACAAAGGTCAATTATTGGCACAATAATTTCTTACATATCAAGAATCATTGAGATAAATTCATATATTTCTCCACATTTGACTCACTCTATATGACATGATGGAATCAAAGTTCCTCAAAGACTATTTATAGCATTATATATCTAGAATTTAATGTGAAATAATTATAATGAGATGATCATTATTTGTACCCTTCCTCATGTGTCTCAGCCAACCTTTAGTAGGACAATGAATAATTTTTTTCAACATGTTTTGATTGAAAATAATTTTTTTTCACCAAGTATCATGAGTGTACATATCCATACACAAAACATAGATCCAATGCATGCCCATAAACACTCTCAAAACTTGAAGAAGAATAAAAATAGCACAAT